>OY992530.1:55723113-56180049 GCA_963921185.1 Dasysyrphus tricinctus | reverse complement strand
CAAAAAAGCCTCGCAAATATCAACCGAAATCTCGCAATTTGAAATTTCTCATATAAAATTGTTGCAATTCCAAATCTTAAAGAAGCTTCCATTACTTTCAGTGTCACTCTGAAAAAAAAAAAAAAAAACGAAAAAGAAAAAGAAAAACTTTTTCTTTGTATTGTATTTTATCCCAAAACATATTTTTAACAGTTATCACAAAAATTACCCCAATGTAACAACTGAATGTACAATTTCTCTTTTCCCTTTCTTTTTCTCTAAGTAACAATTGAAATATGTATATACAATAACAATAACGCATAGCAATAAATACTGTCTGAAAGTATAGGCACTCGACTTGTTATGCAAACGTGAGGAAATATCGCAAAATTTGATTGCATTGCAATAAATCAAAGTTCTTTAACCAACTTCCCGCAAATTCGAAACTCAGACAATTTAATTCTTGCAATCCTGCAATGCAATAAATTTTCCAAGCTTTTAATCTGCGAGATTTTGATTTAAAAAATGTTGTTGTTGCAATGCAATTCAATTTGCGAGATATTCTACCTACTGCAAAATATATAATCCAGTGTCTGAGTTCTTTTAGACCACACTGTTACTTATCAATTATTGTAACTGTTGATTTTTTAATATTATTGTTGTCGTTCTTTTGACGAGAGAGAACGAGAGAGAACATAGAGGTGGTATACCCAGTTGTAAATTGTTAGGCCCCTGAACTAGAAAATACTTTTTGTTCCATTATAAACGCAGAAAAGACAACCAAAATGATTATAGAGGTTATTAACAGGAATAAAGGATGTACAAATTTTTGAACTGATGGGTAAAGTTAGTTATTAGTTGGAAAGAAAATTATGGAAAGTGCTCTTGGGTAGGTATAAAAAACAAATTTTTCTAAAAGCCGTGTGCGACTGATTGCTCTGAAATTTTAACTTGCGAGATTTTGATTTGCGAGATTTGAAATTGCGTGATTTTGGTTGAAATTTGCAAGATTTTTAGGTTCGAGATGTAAATGCGAGACTGTAAAAGCGAGATTATGAAAAACAAGATTTTTAATTTGCGAGATTTCGTTATTGGAGATTTAAAAAAAATCGTTATTCTAGATTTTGGGTTGCGGGATATCGTAGCGCTCCCCAACTGGCCTGATGATTTCATTCCAGTCGAATTTTTATAAATTCACGCATCATTGAGGAAAGAACTCCTTGGCTAAGTGTTTCCGATTTTCGACCGCAAACAGACTCGAAACGCACTTGCGATTTTCTGTCGCCGTGACTAAAAAAAACGGTCGCAACTTAATACAACTTCTTGGTAGCATGTGCATTCATTCACGTTGTGTTCTATTTCTTGCGACTAAATAATCGTGCGATTAAAATCGCAAGTGCGTTCCAAGCCTTATTTGAATATTGAATCACGTGTGGCTGAGTGAACATGTTATATTAGCAAAAAAATAAGGGCGTCGACTACCTATTTCAATTTTATTATTCAAAATCAAATCGCAGCTTTCTGAATATCAGCTCTTCCAAGAGCTTACTTAGATTGTTGAGCAGAAATATCGGCCTGTAGTTGGTGACCATGTTCCATTCACCTTTCTTGGGAATCGCCACAATTTTTTCCCCTTTTCATTTGTGCGGAAAGTAACTGTTATTGATGCAGTTGTTGAAGGCGATGGCTCAAACACCATAACCGTTTGTGGAATCCTTTTTAGAACAAAGTTGGATACAGGGTACCCCATCCGGGCCAGCTGAGTTCTTTGCTGTGGAGTTGCCAAAAATCTCAGCTATCTCTCCTGGGGTGCTCAAGTTTGGACTATTGACTGGATCACTTGCGATGTCCAATTTGGACGCACAGTGTCTGCTGGATAGATGCCTCAATTTCACCTAGGAAGATGGGCTCATCAGTTGGCTTCAACTTTGTCCTCCATTGTTGGTGATGTTGTCTCAGACATTGTTGATTTTTAGCCAATCAGTCTGTTGATGTTCTTGAAGGCATCAGGTTCAATTTTGATTGGCTGGTGACTCTTCTTTGGTCGTTGTTGTCGTGTTGGATGGAATTCCGGAATATAATGTTGACGCAGGCTCTGGACCTTTGGCACCTCAGATGAGGGAATTTGATAAAAAAAAATGCCATCTAATTGGTCAGAAAAGGTCAACTGTTCCCAGAAGTTGTTCAGCCCTAGATAACTTTTAATCAAGGCTTAAACTTTCTCAAGGTCTCAAGGTTCTAAAGGGAAATTTGCATAGCTGACCTATTATTTAGTTCTCAGGGCCTTTCTAATGGCATTACATTTTTGGAAATTTCCCATAAATGAGGTGCCAAAAATCGTTTTGACCTTGATTTTTTTTTTTAATTCATTAAATATTCATACAAAAAATCTATGGCTGACCAATTACTGAAAAAAGCTGACCTTTTACTACCGTGAAGAGGCTTTTAAAATTGCATACTTTGTTTCTTAAATGACCCAAATGAGGTGCCAAAAGTTTTTTTTGTGACCTTGAAACGAACTTCAAAAATTCATAGAAAAAAATCTATGGCTGGCCAATTACTGAAAATAGTTGACCTTTTATCACGATCTAGAAATCTTTCGGATGGTATTAAATTTTGGCAAATTTCCCTTTAATGAAGTGCCAAAAACCGCGTGTGACCTTGAGCGACCTTGAGAAAGTTTAAGCCTTGATTAAAAATTATCTAGGGCTGACCAATTTCTGGGACCAGTTGACCTTTTCTGACCAATTAGATGGCATTTATTTTTATCAAATTTCCCTTATATGAGGTGCCAAAGGTCCTGAGCCGTTGACGCACTGAAGTTAATTCCACACTGTCTCGTAGTTGCTGTTAGTTGTGTTGAGTTATCGCTGTTGGACCCTTTGAAGATGTTTCAGAAGTCGTTTGCCTAAGGGTATTATAGGTTTTGGGTGCACTGGGGAAGATTATGATATCTATCCTTTGATGTCTTGGGCTGCTTTTGGTTATCCAATGCTTTCGCAACTGCCAGTTCCAGTCAGTCGATTTCTGTGTCAGTTTCAATATTGTCCAGATTCTTGTTTTCGTGTGGAACCGTCATGGTGTCTTCAACGTCTCTCTGTAGCCTGTCAACATACAGTCCCCTGAATGTGACCTCAAATGTATATGAAATCCATTTCCGTGAATGTAAATTTAATTCCAAAAATTTCGATTCCTACAATAGAGAGGCACAGCTTTCGAAAGGGACATTAATAGATCTTATCAATTTTAGGTGAACCGAAGTTCGCCGGGTCAGCTAGTTATCTATTAAATAAGCATAAATTATATTTTGATTTGTCGATTAAATATAAACTGCTAATTAACGTTAAGCACCATATCTTAACTGCCCAAACTTTTCCACATTTGTATTTGTGTATTACTCAGCCTCTATTTTCTTTTATCTCTAGTTTTTGGCAAAAATAACAAAAGTATTTTTCTCACTCAATTAGTCGTTAACTAACTTACTTTGGTTAATTAGTTTTTTGACTTGAATTTTGTTTCGTTGATAAGATTGGCCACTTAATTAGCTCAACGAATAAAGAAAATTCATGTATAATTTGCAATAAAGTATTTTTGTATTTTGTAAGTGAGAAGTATCAATTAAAACGATGAACTGAAGTTGATTTTCCTCTGAAAAAGCATTCGCGGAAAATTTTATTTTTCGTCCATTATTTCCCAGAAAAAGTATAACACCTAATAAAGGGAAACCAAAGCCAATTAATCAAACTTTTATACCTTTTTTTTGTATTTCAGTTTAAAAATTCTCATTTATTCTTTTGCTTTGTTTAAAAAATACTCTTTGCATAGTTGTTTTTAATCAATAAATCGTTCATGCTGTCAGTCTAATCTCTGGTCCATTAAAATTTGAGGGATTTTTATATGTACATTTTTGTATTAAAAATGCGTTTTGATGTACGTATCTACTATGAAATATCTAACGTTAAAGAATGGTACATGGATAAACGAACTAAAACTTTTATCTTTATTTAGTGCATTTGAGAATTTCGCACATTTTATCGGTGTATATAGTTGAAATGGCTCGAAGGTAATTGTATGATTTGTTATTTCTACAAAATTTTGCTGCAGTTGCATTGCATGTTGTGCCTCAAATGGACAAACTTTTCTAATAAAAAATAAATTTCTTTATTTACGACCCATACACTACACACATCTATAAAAGTTGAAAGCTGCTATACTCTCAAAAACTTAAGCATCACAAACAACAACAAAAACAACTATTAAAAGGATTTTCTTGAATTAAGTTTATAGCAATAAGAAAATGAAAATAATTATTAATTGCCGAAAAGTTTTTTGAAGTTGCACACCATTTGGCTAAATAAGGTATAAAGATAGGTACATCTGTACCTACTTTTCAAAAAGAACACTTTTAATTAGTTCCTAAAATATTTGATTGTTTTGTTGGGATGGATAATGGACTCAGATAGGAAACAACCAAAAGTTCATAATTTCATATGGAAGTGTCAATTTGTTCGTTTCCTTTTGAATTAACTCTTATAAAACTCTTATAAAACATGGAGCAACAATGTAGCTATTATAATTTTAACATATATACATCATTTTCTAAGATAGTCCTTGCCTATTGATACATCTGATAAACCGTATAGCTAAGTCTGTAGTAATAGTACCTCGTGGCTTGATGGTTAGTGCGTAGGACTGTCATGCCGAAGGTGTGGGTTCGAATCCCAGCCGTGCAATCTAAAAACAGAAATGTTTTATTCGAGGTACTGCCTCTTGCGAGGAACTGACAAGTTGTCCAAGAGTATACTTGTCATGAAAAAGTGCTTCTCATTTAGCCGTTCGGACTCGGCAAAAAACTGTCGGTCCCCTCCATTCCTGCCAACAAACACGCACACAGGAATGGTTGTGAGTTGTAAGTCACTAGGCCCTGGTTCTCCATGAGCTGTTGCGCCACCCAATTTATTTTATTTATAGCTAAGTCTGTAACCAAGCAAATAGTAAAGAGTTCCAGTCTTTGGTATAGCAGTATTTCCAGAGGGAATTCAAAAATGATAAAGGCAGAATAAATATAATATAGTTACCACTGGCCAATGGCAGGATGTGGGTGATGGGTTTAGATTTTATCAAAATTCACTTAGTTATCATTTTTGAAAATATATAAAATAAAATGCACGACTGGGTCGCACGTACTTGCTCTTATGTTCCACACACTGCAAGTTTAAGAAAATTGTATATACAAACATGGAAATTATAAAAGAAAAATGTAGAGAAGCATGAAATACGACATTTAAATTAGCTAAAACAACTCTTTTGACAGTTTGAGGTGAAAAAAAAGTATGCCATCTTAATTCATGATAAAATATGATTGTATGGGAAAAAAAATTTTTAAATCGTTGGAGCGGTTTTTTTTTAAATTAATTTTTTATATATAAAATTCTTAAAACATTTTTAAGAACAAATTTTGGTATGCAGATTTAAACTATATATTTATGTGTATACAAAAACAAAATTTGAAAAAAAATTGTCAACCCGTTTTTGAGATATCGAATTTTCAAAAAAAAATTGAAACTTTTTTTAAAAATCCAAAAACTTTTTTTTTTGAAAATCGTGATATGCAATATTATTTAATCTTATCTGAAATTTGTATATAAAAAATTCATTTAAATCCGTTAAGCTGATAACGATAAAACTCAAAATAAAAAAATACGTTCTATGACAGGTACTACTAATAGTTGCTATGTGTAAAATTTTATAATTTTTGATGATAGATCGTACTAATTTTAGTGTATGAAAAAAGTTTAATCAAAATCGTAGGAGTCGTTTTCAAGCAAAAAAATATTTTCCTTTGCGTTTTTTTCACTTTTGTATGGAAGGTACCGTTATTTCTTCATAAATGTAAAATTTTTTCTAAAAATATTTTATAAAGTACTAAAAAAATCTTAAATATCGAGTTTCAAAAAAATCTATGATGCCGTTTTCGAAATATTTGATTTTCCAAAAACAATTTTGAAATATTTTTTAAAAATCCAAAAAATATTTTTTCAAAAATGTTGGTACACAAAACTATTAAAATTTTTTGTAAGCTTCTGTATAAAAAAAATAATTGAAATCGGTCATACCATTTTGAAGAAAATCAAAAATTAAAAAAATGGTTCCTTGGGAGGTACCATTAATAACCATTTTTGAAAAATGGTTTTCCACCCAAAGAAAGCCTTTACTAAAATAAATTTATTGAATTTTTTTTAAGAAAAGTTATTTAGCCGTTTTTGAGAAAAATACGATTATGTAAATTTGCAAAAAAAAATGTATGACAGGTACCGTTATTTTTGGTTCTAAAAAAAAAATGAAAAAAACGTGTCGGCAGAATCACCAAAAACCACTAAGTACCAAGTTTGAAGAAAATCGATCGAGCCGCTTAGGCTGTAGACGAACAGACAGACAGACAGACAGACAGACAGAATTTTGCCACCCACTTTTTTGGTGTTCTCTATCATCGTAATATCATGTTTGATTGTTATCTCAAAATTTGTTTTTGCACGAGTCCAAAACTTGCCTTATAGTACCTATAATCGCAAGTAAAAAACTTAAAAGACATTCAGGGTGTTTCTGAAAATGAATATGCTGCACATTCATTTAGAAAATTGAAGACATCATTGGAAGCATAATCAAAAGAACAAGGAAAACATTTTAACTAGGACTTTATAGAATGAATCAAAATGGTGGGAGATTATACTAAAGGCATTGTATATAAATTCTATAGTATTCTCATGAAGAAAAAAAGCTCGTGGCTATCTATGCGTCCAAATGTAAAACTAATTTTTGTTAAGGGATCTCGGTAAGGCGATCACAGCGAACCTATCGACCAAATGTCTACCTACAAAATCGTGTTTCATGAGAATACTATAGATTGGATATACAATGCTAAAGGTTAAATTTTAGAATAACACACTCTTAGATCAGTGCTTTTGTTGATAAAAATAATCGTTTTTTGTATATGTAGGTACACTCCGCTTCAACTGAATAGACACACAAATTTTCAAAGGACCTTCGTCCATTTTTTCCAAACAAGGTGCATTAGTGTTTCATTTGATGATGCTCATTGTTTGTTTATAATGTTAGGAAAATAAATCAGAAAGAAAAATTCAAAAAGCACCGTTATTTTTTGCCAGCTCTCTTGCAAAGTTTTTCACATCGAAAAATGCAGTTTTTTTTTGCGTCAACTGAATAGACACACGTATTTAAATTGGTTATAAAAGCTAATGGGAGGAAGTAAAACTAGTTTTTTTTGGAAAAAAAGTTTATTGGGCAATTCAAGTAGTGGGTTGTCACTTTTGTTCATTAAAGTTTCATAAATTTTTTTCATCGTAAAGGTTCCCTGTGCAATCCAGCTAAATTTCTATCTGGGCAAATTCCATGGCTGAAATTTGGGATTTTCTGGCCTTAAACTGATAGCAAGGCTCGTATACTACTTGTACTAAATATCCCTAAAAGTTTTCAATTAGGTTTTGGTAGGGTGACTACGGTTTTCATCGAAGCAAATCGATTTTTTGCCCCTCTTTCAAGTCTTTAACTATGCACGCCGTGTGGATGGTGGGTTTGTTCTGCTTAATAGTTCCGTTAATGGGTCCAAAAATATTAAAAAATTAAAGAAAACTTCTTTCCAGTTTTTACTTGCGATATAGGTACTATAGGGCAAGTTTTGGATTCGTGCAAAAAAAAAATTTCGAGATAACAATCAAACATGACATTACGATGATAGAGAACACGAAAAAAGTGGGTGGCACAATTCTGTCTGTCTGTCTGTCTGTCTGTCTGTCTGTCTGTCTGTCTGTCTGTCTGTCTGTCTGTATGTACCTGAACCTACAGCCTAAACCACTGAAGCGATTTTCTTCAAATTTTGAACTTAAGGTTTTTTTGTAACTCTCCAGAGGGGAAATTGAAATTTTTTTTTAGCTCAAAAAATAACGGTACTTGCCATACAACCGTTAAGGAAAAGCTTATTTATCTCAAGAACGGCTAAACGATTTTGATAAAAAATAATCAGTGTATTACTGTAGACATGATGTAAATTTCAATAAGAAAAAAAATCACCAAAAACATTTATTAACGGTACCTGCCATATAACGGTTTTTCTTATTTTTGATTTCCTCATTAACCGCTCATTCGATTTCAATTAAATTTTTTGCACAAGAGCTTTGTTAGAAAATAAATAATACTGCATACCAAAATTTATGAAAAAATAAATTTTGGATTTTTAAAAAAGATTCAAAATTTTTTTTTTCAAAATTCAATATTTCAAAAACGGGTTGATGAATTATTTTGAAATTTCAGTTTTAAATTTATATTAATATTTACTCAAAACTAGCATACCAATTTTTTTTTTGAAAAATGTTACAAAAATTTTATATATAAAAAATTAATTTTTAAGAAAACGGCTCCAACGATTTTTAATTTCTTTTTTGCATTTATTCATATTTTTTCAAATAATCAAATGGCATACTTTTTTTTGAGCTCTAAGTTTTTTATCAGGCTGTTTATACAATTAAAAGAACGATTTAAATGCTTTTTATACTTTTTCTATAATTACTTGAATATTTTTTAAAGTTCTTAAGCCCCACACAACTTGAACATAAGAGCAAGTACGTGCGATCCAGTCGTGCATTTTATTTTATAAGATATTGCACTCATTTTTGAGCTTTGAAACTCAAAGTCAAAAGTGCTATAAGAGTAGCTTATTTCTCCCCATACCAAAACAGCGCCTCTTCGAATATGGCGACGCGCTAAAAAGGTTTTCCCATAAGGGCCCCATTTCCTCCAATTCATATGAATCATTGTAGAAAAGGTGATGGGGAGAAATTAGCTACTTTTAGCACTTTTGACTTTGAGTTTCAAAGCTCAAAAATTAGTGCAATATCTTATAAAAATACTGGAAAAAGGTTTTCTTTAATTTTTGGATATTTTTGTACCCATAAACGGAACTATTAAGTAGGACAAATCCTCCACCGCACACGGCGTGCATAGTTAAAGACTTGAAAGAGGGGCAAAATATCGATTTGCTTCGATGAAAACCGTAGCCACCCTACCAAAACCTGATTGAAAACTTTTGGGGATATTTAGTACAAGTAGTTAACGAGCCTGGCTATCAGAAAATCCCAAATTTAAGCCATGGAATTTGCCTATTTGTCTATTCAGAAAAATGCATTTTTCGATGTGGAAAACTTTGCAAGAGAGCCGGCTGATTTATTTTCCCAACATTATAAACAAACAATAAATATCATCAAATGAAACATTAATGCACCATATGTTTGGAAAAAAAGGACAAAGTTCCGTTGAAAATTTGTGTGTCTATTCAGTTGAAGCGGAGTGTACCAAATATTTAAAAAAAAATAAGAAAAAAGGAGTATTTGTAATTTTCAATTTTTCAAAAATTAAAATTTATACAACCATCTGGTTTTGAAAATTTGAAAAATCTTACTCTCTTGCGTTGAATTAAAAAAAAATTAATAAAAAAAAACACTGTTCATGGAAATAATTTAATTTAAAAAGTAAATTAAGGAATGGAGTCCTGACTAAAAAAAAACACCGTGATCTTTTTGGGGTTGCCGTTGCTTTTTAATAGTTTTTTTCTTGTTTGTCCTCTAAGAGTACTGGAGAGTGCTAGGACGCCACATGGCCCTAGGCTCAATGAAAGGAAAATCCCTATGCACACCTCCGCGAGGAAGAGGGCGGGTAACGCTAACTTGCAGGAGGACCGAATGGATGCCGGAATAAGCAGACAACCCAGCAATGCTGGTCATGGCACAAACTTGTCCTTGGGATGGTTGAAAGCCCCCTTAAGGCGGATGAACTGCAGGTAGCGGTCAACGGCATGAAAGTCTGGAGGCGGAGGAGCCTTCTTTGTAAAAAGGCCAACGGCAGCAGCAGGTAGCGTCTGTAACCCATATTAGGCGGCTACAAAAAGCGTCTGTTTTCCCATAGTGGGCGGCCTCGAGCAGTTATGTGTTTGACCATACAAAAGGCGATGTGCCTGTCAAATCTGAGCTTATGTATGTTATTAATCGTATCTCAAAAATCACCATGGTGGAAGGATATATGCAAATACATGAATTATGACAACAAATGGAAATGAGTCCCCAAGAGGTAATTTTTTTTAATGAAAATCCTTCTGCAGCTTCGGTTGCAGTAAACCGCACATCGGATTTGATGGTGCGGCATCTTTCATGTACGAGCGTCATGCGTCAATCCAGACGCCATAATAATAAATGAATCGTTGACAAATAGAAGAAGTCATTCAAGAAGCGCAAATGCTACTTTTGGCTACCGCATACGACGTTCGATCCTCGTAGAGCGATGGCAGATACGAGCAGGTTGAGCGTGAAATGCTTCGCCTAAAGATCAGTATCCTGGGCATAAGCGAAACTAAGTGGAGAGGAAGAGCTGAATACAGATCAGACACTGGACAGACGAGAATGCTGTATTCCGGGGAAGATGAAAGAGAGGGTGGCCAAAGACTGCAGGTGTCGGGATTATGTTGAACGAAGAAGCGAGGCATAGTTTGATGTCCTGGGCGCCCATTTATGCGAGATTAATGACAGCAAGGTAACGTCACAATTATTCAGTGCTACGCCCCCACAAATGATGCGACCGAGGAAGACAAAACCGCGTTCTACACTCATCTTAACTCGGTTTACAGTAATGTTCCGAGAGCCGACATCATAGTCGTTATGGGAGACCTCAATGCCCAAGTCGGTTCAGACAATTACGGACTGGAACGCGTGATGGGAAAAAATGGCTTAGGGTCACGGAATGAAAATGGTGACTTGCTTGTCGACTTTTGTAACGCGAATCGTCTTGTTATAGGTGGGACTGTATTTAAGCATAAGACGTGCAACAAAATTACCTGGGTGCATCCGGATGGTCAAACCGAAAACCAAATTGATCATATCATTATTCAGCAGCGATGGAGGAAGTCTATGTGTGATGTCCGGAGTATAAGAAATGCCGATGTGGGAAGCGACCACCATTTGGTTCTGATGAGTCTCAAACTACGAACTGCTGCGGTACAAAAACCAGCGCAGGATGCAGCAAAGATGCCTTAAATGACCCCAACGAAACTATGTCACCACCCTTAACGACAGAGCCTCGTCATTAAAAGGAATCCAGCATTCAACAATTGATGAGATGTGGGGTGAAATTAAAAGTGTTTTTATGGAGGCTGGATCCGAAACTGCACCCAAGCGAACGAGACGTAGAGACTCTTGGATATCCCAAGACACCTGGGATAAGATCGAACTTCGCAAATCGTTGAAAATTCAAATAAATGCCGAAGCAGATATTCAACGAAAGGCTGATTTGCGAAGAGAGTACCGCATTGCACATAAGATGGTCTATCGTTGTGTGAGACGTGACAAGAGGGTGAGGTTAGATGGACTCGCAGATAATGCGGAAATCGCTGCCAGAAGAGGAGATATCCGGGAATTGTACCAAATAGCCAAAGACGTGATCGGGAAAAAAAGCAATACGAATCATCCTGTAATGGATGTGGATGGCACACTTTTGGTATCAATTGAGGATCAGCTTCGTAGATGGAAGGACCATTTTTGTGCCCTGCTTAA
Organism: Dasysyrphus tricinctus; assembly: GCA_963921185.1. Taxonomy (NCBI): domain Eukaryota; kingdom Metazoa; phylum Arthropoda; class Insecta; order Diptera; family Syrphidae; genus Dasysyrphus; species Dasysyrphus tricinctus. Next base: position 56,168,458 of record OY992530.1, on the reverse strand, counting down.
TGAGGATTCAGTTGAGCAGAGTGCTGAAGTGCCCCAACTAAACGAGATGCGCTGGTCCTATAGGGGTATTGACATCGAACCCCCATCAGAATCGGAAATCCTTGCATCAATAAATCTCCTCAAAAACAACAAGGCAGCTGGACTGGACGGAATACCAGCTGAATTCCTGAAAGCCGATCCCGTAACAGTGGCTAGTATTTTACATCCGTTGATACAAAGCATTTGGGAAAACGAAAACTATCCCAGGGATTGGAAGGATGGTGTGATTGTTAAGTTGCCAAAGAAAGGTGACTTAAAGAATTGCAACAATTGGCGTGGTATCACCGTTTTGTCCGTTTTCCCAAAACTAATGGCAACCATCATTCTCGAGCGAATAAAGGTTAGAATCGAGTCTACACTCAAGAGGCATCAAGCTGGCTTCCGCAGTGGTCGATCGTGTGTCGACCATATCAACACCCTGCATATCGTCCTCGAGCAGTCGATGGAATTTCAATCACCGCTTTACCTCATGTTCGTGGATTTTGAGAAGGCCTTTGATCGAGTTAACCGAGAATGTATATGGAGATCGTTGCTTGATAGAGGAATTCCACCAAAAATTGTTGCCATTATTAAAGAGTCCTACAACAACGCAAGGTGTTTTGTTTTGCACAATGGGCAACTATCCGACTCCTTCGTAGTGCAACAGGGTGTGTGACAAGGGGATGAAGGGGACGTTCTATCGCCAATTCTCTTCCTGCTGGCGATGGACGACGTATTGACGGCCAGTGTTGGTTCAACTGAGCGACAAGACATTCAATGGAGACCGTTCGAAAGGCTCAGTCATTTAGACTATGCCGATGACATATGTCTACTGGCAAATAACATCAGTGGGCTGAACGGGATGTGCCAAACACTGCAAGTGAAGGGAGAGTCGAGTGGTCTTAGAATAAATAGCAAAAAGACAAAAATAAAAAATAATGCTCACAGGCCGCTCTACACAGGAGCATATTATTCTACAGGAGATGCCAGTTGAAGAAGAGGAACAGTTCAACCACCTTGGCAGTATTGTTTCTGCAAACGGTGGTACAGATCTGGACGTCAAAAGTACAATAAATAAAGCTCGTGCTGCCTTTGGTACTCTGTCCCCAATTTGGAAATCCATTCAAATCTCCTTACGCACTATGTTAAGATTCTTCGAATCCAATGTCAAATCCATGCTGTTATATGCTTGTGAAACCTGGAAAGTTACCATTTCGAAGAAATTGCAGGCTTTTGTGAATCGCTGTCTTCGCCACATCCTAAAGGTTAACTGAACACAAATAATATCAAATGAGGAATTGTGGTGCAAGTGCAGAGCGGCTGGACGTCGACTTAAGAAAGCGTAAATGGCGTTGAATTGTTCACACACTGAGGAAACCAAACGATGAAATTGCAAAGCAGTCCTTTGAATGGAATCCTCAGGGTTCACGGCGGGTTGGAAGACCAAGAACAACTTGGAAATCAACTGTCTTAGCGGAAGCAGAATCCCAGAGAAAGACGTGGCCACAGCTAAGATACCTTGCAGTGGACCGTGAAGGATGGAGACGTTTTGTTGACGCCCTATGCCCCAGCCGGGGTACAGGACACGATGATGAGTTTTTTTTTCTAATTTAATTAATTTTTAAAAGAAAACTACACCCCCTGCCTAAACAGGGGAGCACAGACAACCCCTCTCATATTTTTTTTTTTTTGTTGAACCAGCTTACACGATCTAGCCTTTTGGTGTTTCTAAATCTTATCTCATAAAATATCTTGTGTAAATTGATTCTATATAATATCACATTTTTACGAATTTTCAATAATGTGCTCCTGACCATAAAAGCAAAGTTTTTCAAACGAAATAATAATCCACCCCAAATAGGAGAATATTTATTCAAATAGGGTAATAATCGGGTGATATGGCACCCATTTTCAGTTTTCTTTATAACTTACAAAGTAAAAATGGTTTTTATTTTAAACTTTGATTTATGTGTTCTGTAGTTAATTTTAAAACAAAAAAAATAGGTTGATTACGATAGCTTTTATAAAAACACATATTTTTAAAATAAATTAAAATACCTTAAAAAAAAGATATGTGAAAAAATGGCGGGTGATATGGCACCTGCTAGAGGGTGATATGGCACTTTACTTTTTGTATGGATTTTTGCCATACTCAATGAGGTTTAATGTCAAATGCAATGAGAAAAGTCAAATAATGCACTTTTTGGCTCAAATGTAATATAAAAAACGGTCCTAGAAAGTCAATGAAAAATTACCGAAATGTAGTAGTGGGTGAAATGGCACCATTGCAATTTGTACTAAGCTTAAGGGGTGCCATATCTCCCTTTTGGTATTACCACTGTTTTTTTCAAATAACTCAGACAAAACAAGTATGCTTACATATTGCGATAATTTAAAACAAGTAAACTTGCATCACTCTTCTTTTCTTCGTTAAAGCGAGCCCCTGGTGCCAAATAATTCCGTTGCTGCACTTTGTTATGTTATGTACAAACAAAAAATTGACTTTAATATAGTCACTATTATTTTACTTTCGGCTGTGGTTTAAAGTTAAAAAAGGTACTTCAGTATTAACAGCATCAATTGAGAGTTAAATATAAATTTGATGATATTCTGATATTTTTGTTTTAAAAATAATTAAATTAAAAGTGTGAAATATTTAAAGGGCACCATATCTCCCGAGGTGCCATATCACCCGACTTTACCCTATGGGAAAAATTCACGGATAAAAGTACATGCACTTTTGGTACCTTTTTTATGTAAAAAAAAAAATAAATCAAAAAATGTAATTGAAAACAGATTTAGTTCTGATCAAATAAAATAAAAAAAAAATAATTTTGAGTGTAATGTGCATTTAACAAAATTTCTAGAAAAAGTCATTCATTGAACTGCATTTTCTTCTTCTTCTTTGTACATATATACAAATCAATCCTTTTAGTATATTTAGTATAGGCCAATTTGGATGATTCTTTTGAGAAAATTGTAAAATTGTTGGTCTTTTTCAAAACTTACAAGCGGTTTATAAGAAGTAAACAATATAAAAAAGTGGGTGTGGCAGAAAGCGGATAGGGTCGATACTATTTTGTGGTTTTGAACTGATTAAGAAAATCTATTTTTTTTAAATTTTATTCAAATCGTGCAAGCCGTTTGAGAGATATCATACACCAATGTGGGTGTGGCAGGGTTAATCTGGTTAGAATTTGTAAAAATGCTTTTTATTACAATGCATTTTTTTTTCAAAGTCAACTTAGTTTTGGAAAATTGATTTTTGTCCTCCACACTATTGACGCACTGTGCGGCTGGGAGAACCTTGTTGTGTCGTTGAGGCTTTGGTCCACCCCGGACTGTTCCCTGCTTTACAAATTCATACAAACAGATGTGCCATTTCAATGATTCAGTCAGTATCAAAAGTCAATCTTTTATAATGTATATTTAACACTATATACAATAAGGATGTGATTTTAATTATTTTATGTATTGAATTCATTTTAGTGTACTCATTACATATTCATGAACTGTCGCTTTCTTAGCCTAACTGCTAATGGTGCAGCTGTAATGGCGGTACAGCTTTTCGTTGTAATTTCAAAGGGTTTTTCTCAGTACTATACTTTAGCCAGAACAGTTTGCTGAAACAAGACGTGTATTCAGAATAAGTTTCTTGTACCCAGCACATAATCTGTTGTGATGAGTACATTTTTTTAAATTTTAATTGAAAAGGCTGGTGTGTGATGCAATATGCAAATAGTTATGTATGGAGTACTAAACAACGTACTCCATACATAAATTTAGCTTTTATTATGTACCTTTGTATTTCTTCATAAATGTAAAATTTTTTCTAAAAATATTTTATAAGGAACTAAAAAAATCTTAAATATCGAGTTTCAAAAAAATCTATGATGCCGTTTTCGAAATATTTGATTTTCCAAAAAAAATTTTGAAATATTTTTTAAAAATCCAAAAAATATTTTTTCAAAAATGTTGGTAAACAAAACTATTAACATTTTTTGTAAGCTTCTGTATAAAAAAAAATAATTGAAATCGGTCATACCATTTTGAAGAAAATCAAAAATTAAAAAAATGGTTCCTTGGGAGGTACCATTAATAACCATTTTTGAAAAATGGTATTCCACTCAAAGAAAGCCTTTACAGAAAAAAAATTTATTGAATTTTTTTTAAGAAAAGTTGTCCAGCCGTTTTTGAGAAAAATACGATTATGTAAATTTGCCAAAAAAAATGTATGACAGGTACCGTTATTTTTGGTTCTAAAAAAAAATGAAAAAAACGTGTCGGCAGAATCACCAAAAACCACTAAGTACCAAGTTTGAAGAAAATCGATCGAGCCGCTTAGGCTGTAGACGAACAGACAGACAGACAGACAGACAGACAGACAGACAGAATTTTGCCACCCACTTTTTTGGTGTTCTCTATCATCGTAATATCATGTTTGATTGTTATCTCAAAATTTGTTTTTGCACGAATCCAAAACTTGCCTTATAGTACCTATAATCGCAAGTAAAAAACTTAAAAGACATTCAGGGTGTTTCTGAAAATGAATATGCTGCACATTCATTTAGAAAATTGAAAACATCATTGGAAGCATAATCAAAAGAACAAGGAAAACATTTTAACTAGGACTTTATAGAATGAATTAAAATGGTGGGAGATTATACTAAAGGCATTGTATATAAATTCTATAGTATTCTCATGAAGAAAAAAAGCTCGTGGCTATCTATGCGTCCAAATGTAAAACTAATTTTTGTTAAGGGATCTCGGTAAGGCGATCACAGCGAACCTATCGACCAAAAATGTCTACCTACAAAATCGTGTTTCATGAGAATACTATAGATTGGATATACAATGCTAAAGGTTTAATTTTAGAATAACACACTCTTAAATCAGTGCTTTTGTTGATAAAAATAATCGTTTTTTGTATATGTAGGTACACTCCGCTTCAACTGAATAGACACACAAATTTTCAAAGGACCTTCGTCCATTTTTTCCAAACAAGGTGCAATAATGTTTCATTTGATGATGCTTATTGTTTGTTTATAATGTTGGGAAAATAAATCAGAAAGAAAAATTCAAAAAGCACCGTTATTTTTTGCCAGCTCTCTTGCAAAGTTTTTCACATCGAAAAATGCAGTTTTTTTGCGTCAACTGAATAGACACACGTATTTAAATTGGTTATAAAAGCTAATGGGAGGAAGTAAAACAAGTTATTTTTGGAAAAAAAGTTTATTGGGCAATTCAAGTAGTGGGTTGTCACTTTTGTTCATTAAAGTTTCATAAATTTTTTTCATCGTAAAGGTTCCCTGTGCAATCCAGCTAAATTTCTATCTGGGCAAATTCCATGGCTGAAATTTGGGATTTTCTGGCCTTAAACTGATAGCAAGGCTCGTATACTACTTGTACTAAATATCCCTAAAAGTTTTCAATTAGGTTTTGGTAGGGTGACTACGGTTTTCATCGAAGCAAATTGATTTTTTGCCCCTCTTTCAAGTCTTTAACTATGCACGCCGTGTGGATGGTGGGTTTGTTCTGCTTAATAGTTCCGTTAATGGGTCCAAAAATATTAAAAAATTAAAGAAAACTTCTTTCCAGTTTTTTTATAAGATATTGCACTCATTTTTGAGCTTTGAAATTCAAAGTCAAAAGTGCTATAAGAGTAGCTAATTTCTCCCCATACCAAAACAACGCCTCTTCGCATATGGCGACGCGCTAAAAAGGTTTTCCCATAAGGGCCCCATTTCCTCCAATTCATATGAATCATTGTAGAAAAGGTGATGAAGAGAAATTAGCTACTTTTAGCACTTTTGACTTTGAGTTTCAAAGCTCAAAAATTAGTGCAATATCTTATAAAAATACTGGAAAAAGGTTTTCTTTAATTTTTGGATATTTTTGTACCCATAAACGGAACTATTAAGTAGGACAAATCCTCCACCGCACACGGCGTGCATAGTTAAAGACTTGAAAGAGGGGCAAAATATCGATTTGCTTCGATGAAAACCGTAGCCACCCTACCAAAACCTGATTGAAAACTTTTGGGGATATTTAGTACAAGTAGTTAACGAGCCTGGCTATCAGAAAATCCCAAATTTAAGCCATGGAATTTGCCTATTTGTCTATTCAGAAAAATGCATTTTTCGATGTGGAAAACTTTGCAAGAGAGCCGGCTGATTTATTTTCCCAACATTATAAACAAACAATAAATATCATCAAATGAAACATTAATGCACCATATGTTTGGAAAAAAAGGACAAAGTTCCGTTGAAAATTTGTGTGTCTATTCAGTTGAAGCGGAGTGTACCAAATATTTAAAAAAAAATAAGAAAAAAGGAGTATTTGTAATTTTCAATTTTTCAAAAATTAAAATTTATACAACCATCTGGTTTTGAAAATTTGAAAAATCTTACTCTCTTGCGTTGAATTAAAAAAAAATTAATAAAAAAAAACACTGTTCATGGAAATAATTTAATTTAAAAAGTAAATTAAGGAATGGAGTCCTGACTAAAAAAAAACACCGTGATCTTTTTGGGGTTGCCGTTGCTTTTTAATAGTTTTTTTCTTGTTTGTCCTCTAAGAGTACTGGAGAGTGCTAGGACGCCACATGGCCCTAGGCTCAATGAAAGGAAAATCCCTATGCACACCTCCGCGAGGAAGAGGGCGGGTAACGCTAACTTGCAGGAGGACCGAATGGATGCCGGAATAAGCAGACAACCCAGCAATGCTGGTCATGGCACAAACTTGTCCTTGGGATGGTTGAAAGCCCCCTTAAGGCGGATGAACTGCAGGTAGCGGTCAACGGCATGAAAGTCTGGAGGCGGAGGAGCCTTCTTTGTAAAAAGGCCAACGGCAGCAGCAGGTAGCGTCTGTAACCCATATTAGGCGGCTACAAAAAGCGTCTGTTTTCCCATAGTGGGCGGCCTCGAGCAGTTATGTGTTTGACCATACAAAAGGCGATGTGCCTGTCAAATCTGAGCTTATGTATGTTATTAATCGTATCTCAAAAATCACCATGGTGGAAGGATATATGCAAATACATGAATTATGACAACAAATGGAAATGAGTCCCCAAGAGGTAATTTTTTTTAATGAAAATCCTTCTGCAGCTTCGGTTGCAGTAAACCGCACATCGGATTTGATGGTGCGGCATCTTTCATGTACGAGCGTCATGCGTCAATCCAGACGCCATAATAATAAATGAATCGTTGACAAATAGAAGAAGTCATTCAAGAAGCGCAAATGCTACTTTTGGCTACCGCATACGACGTTCGATCCTCGTAGAGCGATGGCAGATACGAGCAGGTTGAGCGTGAAATGCTTCGCCTAAAGATTTGTATCCTGGGCATAAGCGAAACTAAGTGGAGAGGAAGAGCTGAATACAGATCAGACACTGGACAGACGAGAATGCTGTATTCCGGGGAAGATGAAAGAGAGGGTGGCCAAAGACTGCAGGTGTCGGGATTATGTTGAACGAAGAAGCGAGGCATAGTTTGATGTCCTGGGCGCCCATTTATGCGAGATTAATGACAGCAAGGTAACGTCACAATTATTCAGTGCTACGCCCCCACAAATGATGCGACCGAGGAAGACAAAACCGCGTTCTACACTCATCTTAACTCGGTTTACAGTAATGTTCCGAGAGCCGACATCATAGTCGTTATGGGAGACCTCAATGCCCAAGTCGGTTCAGACAATTACGGACTGGAACGCGTGATGGGAAAAAATGGCTTAGGGTCACGGAATGAAAATGGTGACTTGCTTGTCGACTTTTGTAACGCGAATCGTCTTGTTATAGGTGGGACTGTATTTAAGCATAAGACGTGCAACAAAATTACCTGGGTGCATCCGGATGGTCAAACCGAAAACCAAATTGATCATATCATTATTCAGCAGCGATGGAGGAAGTCTATGTGTGATGTCCGGAGTATAAGAAATGCCGATGTGGGAAGCAACCACCATTTGGTTCTGATGAGTCTCAAACTACGAACTGCTGCGGTACAAAAACCAGCGCAGGATGCAGCAAAGATGCCTTAAATGACCCCAACGAAACTATGTCACCACCCTTAACGACAGAGCCTCGTCATTAAAAGGAATCCAGCATTCAACAATTGATGAGATGTGGGGTGAAATTAAAAGTGTTTTTATGGAGGCTGGATCCGAAACTGCACCCAAGCGAACGAGACGTAGAGACTCTTGGATATCCCAAGACACCTGGGATAAGATCGAACTTCGCAAATCGTTGAAAATTCAAATAAATGCCGAAGCAGATATTCAACGAAAGGCTGATTTGCGAAGAGAGTACCGCATTGCACATAAGATGGTCTATCGTTGTGTGAGACGTGACAAGAGGGTGAGGTTAGATGGACTCGCAGATAATGCGGAAATCGCTGCCAGAAGAGGAGATATCCGGGAATTGTACCAAATAGCCAAAGACGTGATCGGGAAAAAAAGCAATACGAATCATCCTGTAATGGATGTGGATGGCACACTTTTGGTATCAATTGAGGATCAGCTTCGTAGATGGAAGGACCATTTTTGTGCCCTGCTTAATGAGGATTCAGTTGAGCAGAGTGCTGAAGTGCCCCAACTAAACGAGATGCGCTGGTCCTATAGGGGTATTGACATCGAACCCCCGTCAGAATCGGAAATCCTTGCATCAATAAATCTCCTCAAAAACAACAAGGCAGCTGGACTGGACGGAATACCAGCTGAATTCCTGAAAGCCGATCCCGTAACAGTGGCTAGTATTTTACATCCGTTGATACAAAGCATTTGGGAAAACGAAAACTATCCCAGGGATTGGAAGGATGGTGTGATTGTTAAGTTGCCAAAGAAAGGTGACTTAAAGAATTGCAACAATTGGCGTAGTATCACCGTTTTGTCCGTTTTCCCAAAACTAATGGCAACCATCATTCTCGAGCGAATAAAGGTTAGAATCGAGTCTACACTCAAGAGGCATCAAGCTGGCTTCCGCAGTGGTCGATCGTGTGTCGACCATATCAACACCCTGCATATCGTCCTCGAGCAGTCGATGGAATTTCAATCACCGCTTTACCTCATGTTCGTGGATTTTGAGAAGGCCTTTGATCGAGTTAACCGAGAATGTATATGGAGATCGTTGCTTGATAGAGGAATTCCACCAAAAATTGTTGCCATTATTAAAGAGTCCTACAACAACGCAAGGTGTTTTGTTTTGCACAATGGGCAACTATCCGACTCCTTCGTAGTGCAACAGGGTGTGTGACAAGGGGATGAAGGGGACGTTCTATCGCCAATTCTCTTCCTGCTGGCGATGGACGACGTATTGACGGCCAGTGTTGGTTCAACTGAGCGACAAGACATTCAATGGAGACCGTTCGAAAGGCTCAGTCATTTAGACTATGCCGATGACATATGTCTACTGGCAAATAACATCAGTGGGCTGAACGGGATGTGCCAAACACTGCAAGTGAAGGGAGAGTCGAGTGGTCTTAGAATAAATAGCAAAAAGACAAAAATAAAAAATAATGCTCACAGGCCGCTCTACACAGGAGCATATTATTCTACAGGAGATGCCAGTTGAAGAAGAGGAACAGTTCAACCACCTTGGCAGTATTGTTTCTGCAAACGGTGGTACAGATCTGGACGTCAAAAGTACAATAAATAAAGCTCGTGCTGCCTTTGGTACTCTGTCCCCAATTTGGAAATCCATTCAAATCTCCTTACGCACTATGTTAAGATTCTTCGAATCCAATGTCAAATCCATGCTGTTATATGCTTGTGAAACCTGGAAAGTTACCATTTCGAAGAAATTGCAGGCTTTTGTGAATCGCTGTCTTCGCCACATCCTAAAGGTTAACTGAACACAAATAATATCAAATGAGGAATTGTGGTGCAAGTGCAGAGCGGCTGGACGTCGACTTAAGAAAGCGTAAATGGCGTTGAATTGTTCACACACTGAGGAAACCAAACGATGAAATTGCAAAGCAGTCCTTTGAATGGAATCCTCAGGGTTCACGGCGGGTTGGAAGACCAAGAACAACTTGGAAATCAACTGTCTTAGCGGAAGCAGAATCCCAGAGAAAGACGTGGCCACAGCTAAGATACCTTGCAGTGGACCGTGAAGGATGGAGACGTTTTGTTGACGCCCTATGCCCCAGCCGGGGTACAGGACACGATGATGAGTTTTTTTTTCTAATTTAATTAATTTTTAAAAGAAAACTACACCCCCTGCCTAAACAGGGGAGCACAGACAACCCCTCTCATATTTTTTTTTTTTTGTTGAACCAGCTTACACGATCTAGCCTTTTGGTGTTTCTAAATCTTATCTCATAAAATATCTTGTGTAAATTGATTCTATATAATATCACATTTTTACGAATTTTCAATAATGTGCTCCTGACCATAAAAGCAAAGTTTTTCAAACGAAATAATAATCCACCCCAAATAGGAGAATATTTATTCAAATAGGGTAATAATCGGGTGATATGGCACCCATTTTCAGTTTTCTTTATAACTTACAAAGTAAAAATGGTTTTTATTTTAAACTTTGATTTATGTGTTCTGTAGTTAATTTTAAAACAAAAAAAATAGGTTGATTACGATAGCTTTTATAAAAACACATATTTTTAAAATAAATTAAAATACCTTAAAAAAAAGATATGTGAAAAAATGGCGGGTGATATGGCACCTGCTAGAGGGTGATATGGCACTTTACTTTTTGTATGGATTTTTGCCATACTCAATGAGGTTTAATGTCAAATGCAATGAGAAAAGTCAAATAATGCACTTTTTGGCTCAAATGTAATATAAAAAACGGTCCTAGAAAGTCAATGAAAAATTACCGAAATGTAGTAGTGGGTGAAATGGCACCATTGCAATTTGTACTAAGCTTAAGGGGTGCCATATCTCCCTTTTGGTATTACCACTGTTTTTTTCAAATAACTCAGACAAAACAAGTATGCTTACATATTGCGATAATTTAAAACAAGTAAACTTGCATCACTCTTCTTTTCTTCGTTAAAGCGAGCCCCTGGTGCCAAATAATTCCGTTGCTGCACTTTGTTATGTTATGTACAAACAAAAAATTGACTTTAATATAGTCACTATTATTTTACTTTCGGCTGTGGTTTAAAGTTAAAAAAGGTACTTCAGTATTAACAGCATCAATTGAGAGTTAAATATAAATTTGATGATATTCTGATATTTTTGTTTTAAAAATAATTAAATTAAAAGTGTGAAATATTTAAAGGGCACCATATCTCCCGAGGTGCCATATCACCCGACTTTACCCTATGGGAAAAATTCACGGATAAAAGTACATGCACTTTTGGTACCTTTTTTATGTAAAAAAAAAAATAAATCAAAAAATGTAATTGAAAACAGATTTAGTTCTGATCAAATAAAATAAAAAAAAAATAATTTTGAGTGTAATGTGCATTTAACAAAATTTCTAGAAAAAGTCATTCATTGAACTGCATTTTCTTCTTCTTCTTTGTACATATATACAAATCAATCCTTTTAGTATATTTAGTATAGGCCAATTTGGATGATTCTTTTGAGAAAATTGTAAAATTGTTGGTCTTTTTCAAAACTTACAAGCGGTTTATAAGAAGTAAACAATATAAAAAAGTGGGTGTGGCAGAAAGCGGATAGGGTCGATACTATTTTGTGGTTTTGAACTGATTAAGAAAATCTATTTTTTTTAAATTTTATTCAAATCGTGCAAGCCGTTTGAGAGATATCATACACCAATGTGGGTGTGGCAGGGTTAATCTGGTTAGAATTTGTAAAAATGCTTTTTATTACAATGCATTTTTTTTTCAAAGTCAACTTAGTTTTGGAAAATTGATTTTTGTCCTCCACACTATTGACGCACTGTGCGGCTGGGAGAACCTTGTTGTGTCGTTGAGGCTTTGGTCCACCCCGGACTGTTCCCTGCTTTACAAATTCATACAAACAGATGTGCCATTTCAATGATTCAGTCAGTATCAAAAGTCAATCTTTTATAATGTATATTTAACACTATATACAATAAGGATGTGATTTTAATTATTTTATGTATTGAATTCATTTTAGTGTACTCATTACATATTCATGAACTGTCGCTTTCTTAGCCTAACTGCTAATGGTGCAGCTGTAATGGCGGTACAGCTTTTCGTTGTAATTTCAAAGGGTTTTTCTCAGTACTATACTTTAGCCAGAACAGTTTGCTGAAACAAGACGTGTATTCAGAATAAGTTTCTTGTACCCAGCACATAATCTGTTGTGATGAGTACATTTTTTTAAATTTTAATTGAAAAGGCTGGTGTGTGATGCAATATGCAAATAGTTATGTATGGAGTACTAAACAACGTACTCCATACATAAATTTAGCTTTTATTATGTACCTTTGTATGTTTTATGAATCTTTATGTGATACATTTCTTATAATAGTAAATGGGTGTTCATTTGGTACATACTATACAATTGTAACCCCAAACCCAATTTCAGTCCAAACATTTTGGCTACAACCTACTGAGTACATGCACTTTTCCCTTATTGTGTTGAACTTAATAATACAGTGGGTGAGTGGGTCACTACACTGAAGGCTCAGTAAAAAGTATGCATGTATAAAATTCATATTCTTAAAGGGAAATGCCAAAATTTTCCCATTTTATGGTAAATATTCATTAAATTTTTGTTTGAATGTAAAGTAGTACATTAAAAAAAATAGCTGTAATTTGGTCCCATTACTGTCATTTGCGATAAGAGCTTATTCGTGTCTTGCATTCCTTACTTACCTCTACAACACTACCTCTACTTTGCTTTTTTCGCAAGGATGCATTTCCTTAAGTATCCTCCTAAAGCAAATTAAACAGGGTAATTAATGCTGGTCACAAATTATAAGTTCACAAAAAAAAAATATCTTAAATAACATTTTAAAGAACAACATTGACGTCCGCCAGCGCACGCCGCGCTCGCTGTAGTAGCCGAAGCCACCATTCACGGGTATGGTACAAAAATTAATTTTTAATTTTATTGCTTCATTGCATTGCCATGTCAGACACGTTTCGACATTAAGCCCCAGCAAGGGTAGATGTAGATGAATGAAAAACTAAACACTCTCTCGTCCTGTTTCGTGTTGCTGAAGGAGGAGCTATTAAATAATTCTGCGGTCTATACTATACCGCCACCGCCACCAGTCCCTCTTTTTCACTCTCTCTCTCGAGACATACAAATACAAATACCATACCACTACAATGCACCACTGCTAACCGTTTTTAAGTTCATTTTTAAATGCAATTCTCACGCTCCAGCTCCGTCGTCGACGGAAATGTTGCGTCCTTGGTGGCGTTATAATTTAATTAAGTCCTTTTGACAAGGAAAATTAAGTCTTACAATGCAGTGCTGTCCATAATTGGCTTCATTATTCATTCATCTTTCATTATTATCCAATTGACAGGTTAATTAGAGATTCGTTTTTTTTTTTGTTTTTTTGATTCTTCTGTCTTCAGTTCCACGACCTTCGCCCCTTTCACGGAAAGAACTGGGAAACTTTAATTCCCATAACAAGCAAATCGGGGAAATACCTTGTGCAACTACCTACCAACCTGCTGATGTTTTCCCTCGTAGCGTAGGGTTTTTTTTATGGAAACCATTTGCTCCGATGACGACTGCTTTGAATCACTCAATCGATATAGCTCTGGAGTTGCCAGAGAGGGCCCTTCCTGTGACAACAAACGACATCCATATCCAACATCCACATTACCTGCCATCGGTACGGGTTTGGGTAGCATCAGAGGTAGGTAAGAAATAATCAGTCCCATTCCGACACATCCTCCGCCTTCCGAAAAGGCATCAGTTACGTTGACTTTATTGTGTCAAGTTGATTAATGATTGTACTATTTACATGCACTCCGAGTGGCAAGGTAGATAGGCGGAATGGGAGCTTCCTTATTTCTTCCATTGATCCTGGCATTGGCATCCCATCGTCAGCACCACGTCACAGTCGTCACAGTTTCGTTGTCGCTGTGTTGCTGGCAAACCCAACCAAAGAGACGTCTGAAAGTCAACCTCATCGTAATGTCTGGCAACATTTATCCTCGAATTATCATCATTCCATTCCACGATTGAGGATTCTACCAAAGGTGGGGGCGGATATAAAAATAAAAATAAAAAAAAATCGAATGCCATTCAAATTGCCATGGAGCTGTTCGTCTTCTCATCGTTTGTCGGTATCGTTACCTATGGTGGCCTCCAATATATAGAAGGAAAAGCACCTGCTTCATACTTCCTTCCGCTCTCAGACTTCCTTTTCATTATTCCCTATAGATTCTTTATTTTTTCAACTACATACATACACCGACATTTGGTTGGCATTTTTCGAAGCGAACAAAATGCGCTTCAAAACCTTCGATTTAAAAAAAAGGAAATTCTTTCCTCTGACTATCAGCGTCAATCCGAAAGTTAATTTTAATTTGGGCAAACTATATTCAGCAATTACATAAATTAAATTAAGGATTTTTGAGTGGGTGCCTTAAAGGAAATTATAAATCGTTGTGGTCAAAGTCAGTAGCTTTGAACTCAGATCTCCAACGTCATAGGCCAATATACTTACCATCACGCTAGATAGATGGTAGTTAGTTACCTTTTTATAAAATACATGACTGATCTCACGGACTGTATTCCCACTCTCATATCGGCAGGCTTTTGTTCCAGTTTCTCGTTCCGGGGAACCTGAGAAGCTCTTTCTTTTTTCTTCTGAATAGTGCGCCTTGGTTTTTGATCATAGAGTCCTCCTTCAGCAGTTGTCGTTCTAAACTGTATAGAAATGACTGGCTGAGCCCGTTTTTGGCTGCATCCTCCAGCCAGCACTTGCAAATACCAGTGGTAGTCACACCTTAAAACTTTCAATACTTCTGACGCTATCTTGGCAGTGGCACTATACTGGTCCATTAAACTTGGTAAGTTGGTTCTTAACGTCAAGTTTTTTTAAAGTATCTACTTGGCATTACAACAACGCATATGCAAATTCGTAATTAAGATATTTCCATAAAGGACCCCCAATCTATGTCAGCGCCTTGGAACATTCGGCAATCAAGATACTGAAAATATGCCTGGCGTCAATCGCAACATTTTCCTAAATAATAATTTAGGGTGGTGCAACAGTCCCTGGTGGGCCATTGGCTCAACCAACATATTTTTTCCAGTTAGCACTGTATCTATCTCGCTTTCTCCAGATTTGCACGGAAAGTTGGAAGAAATAATTTTCTTCTTAATAGTGCTCCCTGTTATGCTGAGCTGTGCCATTCCACAGGTTTGTACCAACTCGAAAACTTTCCGAGCCAAAGAATTGGTGGTCATTCATTCTAAAAGAACCAACCATCTAGGTCGTTGAATTCTTACTTTTTTTGATCAATCGGTGTCGCTGGAGAGTCCGTGCTATATCTTCTTCTCCGTATGGTCTTGCTTTCATTGACCGTTAAACTCTTTGATTCCTTCTCAATACTTACAAAAGCACCACTGACATCTTCTACTTCTGATTACTATAAAGACTGTGCATCTAATGTTAGCGTAAAAGCTCTGCTCTATTCTTTCAAAAACGAGATGTTAAGGAAATTGAATCACAGCTCATCAACTTGTGTTAAGATTTTTTTTGACATCAAAGCTTTCGGTGAGGTTTTCGCCAACCTGGACTTAGCAGCGTGCATTCCCCACGATTGACAACACCAGTAATATTTCTCTATTTGACTAGTCTCTATAGGTGCTGTCATATGACCGGGAAGTCCATGAAGAAGTGGTAGGTATCAATTTGATATTTTCGTTTTTTTTGCCACCCTGACTGTCCCTCCTTAAAAGTAATCACAAGTGTAGGTAAACTTTCACACATCAGAAGAACTTTCACATATCAGAAGAGTCTTCATTTATCCACCAATAGGTATTGGTTCTTCTTCTTTTCCCTACCTTTTCGGTTCCGATTAGACAGTCTTACTTAATCGAAAACGCTCAGCTCCGGCTTGTGCAATAATGTCTCGACTAAAAAGTTCTAAGGCTGACGTAGTAGATTAACGAAAGCTCCGCTCTATCCTGAATCAAACCTCAACTGTGAACTGTCTAGAAAGAGGAATGCATCGGGCTTAAGAAAGCCGCTTAGACGCACAATTTCATTATTCGTCATTGGCAACAAAAAACATCAGCCCCAGCTGCTTCAAAATTGAGAGGTTCTTATCACCTTTTGGTTTTGGTAAAACTTGCGAACTTCATTTCTGCTTTGGCGTTCCTCTAATTCGTCGATCACGCGCTTCTCATATTCCTTTTTTTCTCTCCTGCTTGAAGAGGTGGGGTCCTTTTAACCCAGTACCTACCAATTTGTATGTTGTTTAGCTTTATGTACCTGCTAACATTTATCGTCAAGCCAGGGGTTTCCTTAAAGACTATCACGTCAGAAACGGCTTCTTGGCAATGTTTTCACTGGTTCTCAATGCTTAATGATTGTGATATAGGATTTTTTAAGGTGTTATAAGAAAATACTCAATATAGTCAGGTAAATCTACGGAAAATATAGGACTAACCCCGGACAAATGGTAACAAAAGAAATTCATTTGCAGGTAGGTTCGATGACACATGCCAAAACATGTATCCAAAATTAGCCACAGTCCACCACCGGGAAATGGCTTAAATTTGAATGCATTTCGGCATGTGCAGGGCGTTTGCATACCATAGAATTAATGATGAGAGATTGTAGGTTGTACAGAAAAAAGAAAAAATTCCTTCTAATGGGGGGTCTTACTGCCTCTCGTTTGAGCGGGAGGGGCAAATTACAAACAAATCACTTGAGTTAGAAAAAAACATGAAAACAATGGCAACACTTACAATATCATGCTATATGTTTTGTAAAGCCAGAAATACATTCCTTAATTTTATTTTTAAATTATGTTGTTTAAGAGAATAGTTTTTGAAAAATTAACCTTCAAACTCAAAATATTGAAAACATAAATGAAAACAAATTGTTAAAACTGAAATTTTATGTTATTAAGAACTATTTTTGTCTTTAATATTCAATGCCTTAGCCAGTTTTTAGCCAAACGCATAAGACCAAATGGTTCTGGGGCTTTTATTTTTCAAGATATAAACAAAGAACTAAACCAACTTAGGTTGGGTCTTGTGTGTAAATGGAAATCCACACAAGTGAAGTGCATGCTGCGCATTATACATCAATTTATATTGAATAATTTTGAAATTTGAATGAACAACAGCAATACAAAATACAAAATTTTACCTAAATCTTAAAAACCATATTAAAACCCAATGGCATTGCGTACAATATTATGCTGTAATTTTTTGTAAGGCCAGAGATCCAATCTTTAATGTTTTTTTTAAATTAATTTTTTACGTGAATAGTTTTTGAAAAATTAACCTTCAAACTCAAAATTTTGAAAACGTAAAAAAATAAATCGTTCGAACTGATTTTTTTTTTTACAAATTTTATGTTATTAAGTACTTTTTTTTGACTTTAATATTCAATGCTTCTGTCAACTTTTAGTCAAATACAAAAAACCAAATGATACTAGGACTTTAATTTTTAAAGATATAAGCAAATAACTAAACCAACCTAGGACCTACTCATAAGAACAAGGAAAAACTAAGTTGTTGAAATGACAAAAAAAAACTCTATTTAGAGATCCTACTCATTAGGAAGGATCTGAGATATAATTACTGATTCTTTTCCTTACTTATTTGAAGATTCATTTAAGCAAAAACTGATATCAAGCTCTTGGAAGCTTGAAGCTGCCTTGCATCAATCGCAATGTGGTCAATCTGTTTGACGGTTGATTTGACAGCAGATCTCAATATCCCCTTATAAAAGTTTGGGTAGTTGGAGCTGCGTACATGCTATTGCTATCCTAATGTTGGGAGCCCATCGACTGCTAGGTATGTATTATTTAATTTAAAGCCAAATGCAGTCTTTGTATTTAGTCAATATTTTTTTAATAATTGCCAACTTTTCTGGTTGGAACTTTCTTCAGAAAAAGAAATAGTAGTAAGGAGATTTTGAACCTCGTGAGTACCTAGATAATAGGCGTGTTTTGTTGAATTCCTTAATGCGAACATTAAGAAATAATTCACATATTTTCCAATGTAAATTCCAACAACAACAAGTTAACTTCACATTTGAACTCCAGTAACTCTATGGCTGAATGTGGAATGTGAATGTTCACATTAAGGAGGTCAACAAAACACGCCTAATAATATTTTTCTTGCTGGCTATCTACATCTTAAAGACTGATCAAATTTATAATTTGTATCTTTTATTTTCGATCTGCCTACCATCTGACTTTGATTCGTCATTTTGTACGTCTTCGATCCAATTTCCATCTTTTAACAAGAAATTATTAAACGGAGGCATACCTACTAACAATGTGAAAAAATCAACAGAATTCCAAAAATGTGAAACCCCTAATGGACAAAGAGGGCGTTTGCATGTGGAGAAAAGAAGGTATAAAAATGAATACCGAATATGGAATAGGTATAACGATTTAAAAAACGCAAAAAGTACCACATAGGGGGAAAAGTGAGGGGATATTGGGTTCTATTTCACATTTGCTTTTGTGGTTATTTATTACTGTCTGCCTTTAGTCTGTTGGCGTATGGTTTGTTGAATGTGTTGAATAGGGGGGTTCACATGGAACAACATTGCTTGATGGAATCGGAACAATTTTCAAAATATTTTGAAAACCATACAACAAAGTTGGACAACATGGTTTTGCGTTTAAATGATCAAACATCGATGGTTGTCAAGCAATGTTGGACAAAATGTTGGTCAATGTGAACCCCCCTAAAAATAATAAATGTAACAAGAAATAAAAGGGCCAATTAAATCGCTCTAACTTGCTGTTGTGGTTATGAAAAATTATTAATAATAAGCTAGAGAAAATGATTATTTCCACTTACCTACTTGTTCAAAACTTTACCGAATTTCATCAAAATGTTCTTAATGAGTAAGTCGAAAATAATTAAGTCAATATTGCAGTTTTTATTATTTTTTTTTAATCCAATTGCAAACTTTACACACAAATATTTGTATACATACTAATCCTTAGGGAAAAATTGCATTTTTCAAAATGGAAATGCCAGGTGTTGTTTTATTTTGGAGTTACAAAGATTTATTTCGTCTCTAGGGAATAAACAAAAAATCTGAGGTTCAAAATTTTAGAGAAGATGAAGATGTACCTAAAGCAAAAATAAAAAGAAAACAAATTGATACCGATTGGTAGGATTAATATTTACTATGCATACCTACCAAAACAATAAAATTGGCCTTAGTCGAAGTTTTAAATTTCATAAATGCTTTCTTCATTTCTAATGTACCAACTGTGCTGGAATGGCAAAATGGGTAAATTTTTTCAATCTTTCTTCTTTCTGTCTTCAAGTTGTCTTCAATCGGTCTTCGATTCATCTTTGATACGATTTCGGTCCAATATCTATCCGTCTTCAATTCGATTTCGTTGTGTCTTTGGGATCTGTTTTCAAAACATCTCTGATTGATCTTCAGTCCATCTTGGATATGTCTTAGATCCATCTTAAATCTACGTCAATCTGTCTTCGATTCAATCTCAGTTCATCATGAATCTTTTTTCAAATCGTGTCTTATTTACATATCTCCAATCCATTTTAGATCTTTCTTGGACTCATTTTTGATCCTTCTACAATCCCTTGTCACTCCCTCTCCTTCCCATCTCCAACTCATCTTCAATCAATCTTCGATTGGTCTTCGATAAGTATTTTAAAGCAAATTTTTGGCAAAAACGCCAATTTCAATTTTCAACACAATTTTCGAAATTTGCTTACGTTCTTATGTATCTGACTCCAAATCCATGAGTGAATGGTCCCAGTATAAGACAAGGCAGGCTTCCATCCCTTACAAACCCAAGCATATTGCTGCAAGCATACTGCTGCAAGCATACTGCACCCACGATACCTTTGTCTTTAAACCAGAGTTTTGATTTTCTTCGTTCTCTTGCACCTGGGGGCTGGTATTCAAATACTTTCTTGACTGGAGCATTTTTGTCCAATCGCTCGATGTGGCTGAGCCAATGTACAAGACGTGCTTTGATTTTCTGGACCACATCCACATCTTGATACGGCTCATAGAGTAAGTGGCTGTATCTACTCCTCCATTCACCCCTTCTGCACACAGGACCAAATATTCATCGAAGAATGTTTCTATCGAAGGAGCCCAGTATCAGCTGTCTCCTTTTTACTTGCGATATATGTATGTTGGTACTATAGGGCAAGTTTTGGATTCGTGCAAAAAAATTTCGAGATAACAATCAAACATGACATTACGATGATAGAGAACACGAAAAAAGTGGGTGGCAAAATTCTGTCTGTCTGTCCGTACCTCAACCTACAGCCTAAACCACTGAAGCGATTTTCTTCAAATTTTGAACTTAAGGTTTTCTTGTAACTCTCCAGAGGGGAAATTGAAATTTTTTTTAGCTCAAAAAATAACGGTACTTGCAAAACAACCAGTGGCGTAGCGTGAGTTTCTGCCGCCCGGGGCGGTGGAAAATTTTGCCGCCCCCTCCCCCCACACATTTGTAAATATTTAAATCCAAAAAACTTTGAACTACATAGACAAACAAATTCTATAAAATTTTTCGGCAAAGCTTATGGTGCTGATGCGAAACGAAAAATCCCATACAAAAATGACACTACGAAATCATGAACTACAAATTTAGTTCTACTTTTCGTACTGCAGTAAGCTGTTCGATGAGCGAAATTGATAATTGTAGCAGATTATGTGTAGAAGTCTACACTCTTTTTTCGCACACAGTTAATTACCAAGACCATTTATTGTATGCGAAAATATGACATTTGTGTTTTTCGGTTTTATTTTTGTTGTTTCTTTCATTATACCGCATGGCTGCTTCTGATTTGTTTGCATTTAACATTTATTTTAATTTTCTGAATTAGTGCAACCGTCAATGAATATTTTCTGCTTCGTTTTCGTAAGCACTTCGTTGTCTGGTTGGAGACCAACTAAAACTTTCGTTTCGCATCAGCAGCGTACTAGGCTTTATTCATTTCCACTTCTTTCAAGCTCAGTCAACTCGCTTGCGTCAACGTGTAATAGCGGGCATAACAGAGTTGTAGATCTTACGATTCTCTACAAAAAGCTTAAGATGATACTTTTTTCTAAAAGTGTCTCATTTTCCGAATGAATTTTTAATAATAATAAATAATAGTTATGATTTCCCGTTTCCGAAATTTCAGAAAAATCAACAAAAGAAACTACTTTCTTCAACATTACCTACATTTTCTTTGAAAACATTTTAGTGGGAATTAGTAGTTTCTTTTTATTGAAAGGTTATTCTGTTAACGACAAAACTTCTGGCTCCAGTACCGCCAAAATGTAATTAATATGTGAACTGCTGGGCACTTTCGTTAATCAGCAAGGTAGTTTTGCCTATTGGTATTTCAATTCATGGATTCATGGATTGGGTCATTGAAATTCAAATCGTAGCCTTTCTGTTCACGTAGACTCCCACCTGAATTGCAAAATCAGTAATTCGCATGAATACATTTGCTGAGGGCGTTAAAATTTTACAGTTAATTCCAATTGGTTATTAAATTTCTCCATTCCGTATTTAGTGTAGCAAAGTTTGCCGCCCCCTCATAAAGTGCCGCCCGGGGCGGACCGCCCCCTCCGCCCCCCCTACGCTACGCCACTGCATACAACCGTTAAGGAAAAGCTCATTTATCTCAAAAACGGCTCCAACGATTTTGATAAAAAAAATCAGTATATTATTGTAGACATGATGTACCTGTTAGTAGGAAAAATAATCACCAAAAACATTTATTAACGGTACCTGCCATATAACGGTTTTTTTGATTTTTGGTTTTCTTATTAACCGCTCATCCGATTTCAATCATTTTGTTTGCACAAAAGCTTTGTTAGAATATAAAAATACTGCATATCAAAATTTTTGAAAAAATAAATTTTGGATAAAGAAATCATATGATCGCGCATTTAATTTTCCAAAATCCTGTGCATGTTTGGAGCAGTTCGGATGAATGCTATCATATGCGGCTTTGAAGTCGATGAATAAATGGTGAGTTTCAACTTAAATTTCGTAGACCAGTTGTTAGCGGGCATGCTTCTTCCTCCCATCCATACTTGAAGAGCTCCGCTGAAAAACCAACAGATCTGGCGGCCCTTATGAGACTTGAGCATACTTAAGCGAAGTTTACCTGTTCTATTCTAGGTTGTGGTACTAGGTCTTGAAATGCTGCTAGAATAGATCATTTTGAAATTTTCATTTCATTATTACTTTTGCCATTCAACTGTCATTTTGGTATATAAATATTTCAGAACTTAAGCTTCAATACCATTTTTTTCTCAGTCATTTGACTTCAGCTCAAAATGGATCAAACTTCAGATGCAGTACAAATTGGTCGTTCATTAGTTGTTTTGGCGAGCTATGACAAAAATGTGCCAAAATGGCTCAAAACTTTTTGGTAAATCATTCGTGATTTTCAAAAATGAGAGAAGATAATGTAATAGAGATAACTATCTACCAAAAGCTTTTGTTGTTTTTGCATTATTTCCAACAAAAAACCATCAACTTAAGGCCCTATTGGTTTGTCTAATTTAAATATTTTTAAAATTCTAAGGAAAAAACAAAGTACCAAGGAGATGATTTATATAGCTTCATAAGGCATGACCTTCTCTTTTAGATCAAAACTAGTGTTCTGACCTGAAAATATACGTCGGATATAAGGGATATAAGTTCAGTAAATCCACCCAACCACAATCGTTAACCTACAACATACATATAAGTGAAATTTTGCGGAATAAAATGTGAATCCATATAATGTATCTATCCCTTCCATGGAAAGGGACATTATAACAGTGTAGCTAACAGTTTGATCGAAGATGAACAAAGAAGCCCGAAGGAACCCATCCACCTCCATGGATGGAATTTTTTGTTTGTTTGATATATCTGGGCGATGTCAAAAATGTTTAGTAACATTACATTGCATCATTTGGCAAAGGAATCATTTTGCTTTTTGAGGCAAATGTTTTCGGTGTGTTTGTGTGTATATATGCATACCTACTGTCATTTTGCATTCGCTTGCACTGTCAGTCAGGATGTTCTCCGGTTCGATGAGCTGAAGGAATCACTTTGTGCACCTCGGTGTTGCAATCGTTGTCGTCTGTGGAGTCTCGTTTGGGAATTTTCACGGTTGACTTCGACACAAATTATGTGGTTGAATAACATGCTGTCGTGTGTCACCACCACTGTCGTCTTCATCGTCGTTGCACTGCTGCTGCCGAAAAAAATTAAAAGCAACCTGAAAATCTTTGTTTTTGCAAGGGATATTCATTGAATCTGATGAGCTGATGAACTCAGAAAACAACACACGCGTAAACTTTACCAAATTTTTACATATGTATAGCTAAATGTATATGGTGGTTGGATGTTGTAGGAACTGGGGGCCTCGAGCTGTATCTTTTCCTACACATCAAGTGCTTACAATACCTCCAAGTTGGTAGCCGCCGGATACTGGTCTTGGCTCTATGCCAGGACTTGCTAAACTTGTAAGTGCGAATGTTGATCAAGGAAAGAATTGCAACATTAAACCCATGGCCCTACAGATTGGAGGTTAGTGCGTTGGGTTAACGACCCGGCCACAGTAAAAAAGCCAATTGTTATGAGAGAGACGCAAGAAGCCTCGGATAACGACCCCCCTCAAATGGCAACCAGACCCGGAACGAAAATGGACTATGATCTACGAGTATGCACCTGGAATGTAAGGACACTCTACACACCAGGTGCTACTCAAAAACTTGAATCTGTCCTCTCGCGGTACAAGGCAGACATTACCGCGATCCAGGAGATACGATGGATAGGATCAGGTATAACGAAAAGAAAAGATTGCGACATTTATTACAGCTGTCACCAAAGACTGCACATGCTAGGATGCGGATTTGTCGTGGGAAATCGACTCAGATCAAAAGTCATCGATTTTAAGCCGATAAGCGATCGCCTGGCTGTGATCCGCATCAAAGCTACCTTCCAAAACATCAGCCTAATATGTGCACACGCCCCTACCGATGAAGCTGAGGAGTCTAACAAGGAGGAGTTTTACGACCTTCTGGACGGAGCCTACGGAGCCTGTCCGGAGTACGATGTCAAAGTCGTGCTCGGAGACTTCAATGCTAAAGTCGGAAAGGAAAACATCTTTGGCGGATTAGTTGGAAAGCACAGCCTCCACGAAACGACAACAGACAACGGCTTCCGACTAATCGACTTTGCTGCAGCTCGTAATACGGTGATAAGTAGCACTAGGTTCCCCAGGCGAAGGATACACACAGCAACCTGGCGATCTCCAGATGGTCGAACGGCCAACCAAATCGACCACGTGCTAATTGGCGCAAGGTACGCATCGAATATCTTGGACGTGCGAACTTTCCGAGGTGCAAACGTGGACTCTGACCACTTTCTTGTTGTGACAAAGTTCAGAGCCCGACTGTCCAACGAAAAGAAAACGAAGACCGCCCACAGAAAGAAGTTCAACATCGCATGCCTTAGCACATCTGAGAAAGCCAGAGACTACAGTGAGCAATTGACCGGGAAACTCTCTGCCGTACACCCAGCCACAAGCGTCAACAACCAGTGGAACCAGTATCGCGACATTATTAAAGAGACAGCCGAGACCACCATAGGCTATCAACCACCCAGAAAAAAGAACCCGTGGTATGATGATGAATGCGCGCTATTGAAGCAGGAGACGGAAAATGCACGAATGCAAATGCTGCAACGGAAAACAAGAGCAGCAAGAGAGGAGTACCGTGAAAAGAGAAGGAAAGAGAAAAAAACCCTGCGTAGAAAGAAAAGAGTATCCGCAGCCTCTCAGCTCAAGTATCTCGAAGAGTCCAGCACCGCCACCAACACCCGCCGGTTCTACAAAACAGCCAAGCAACTGGCATCTGGTTATAGGACTGGCACGCAAGCTCTTCGAAACAGCGAAGGGAACCTAGTCACCGAAGCACAGGGAATTGTAGACGTGTTTAAGCAGCATTTCCAGCAGCTGCTTAATGGGCATTATGTAGAGGAGGCGACAGGGGAACAAAGAAGCATTAGACCAGTCAATGAAGATCCAGTCCCAGCACCCAGTACTGAAGAGGTTAAGAAAGCCATCCACAAGCTTAAGAACAACAAATCCGCCGGCTCGGATGGCCTACCAGCGGAACTCTTCAAGTATGGAGGAGATGTTCTGGTAGGGTGCATGCACCAGCTCATCAACCAAGTTTGGGAGGAAGAAACTATGCCCGACGACTGGTCAAATAGCTCCATATGCCCAATATACAAAAAAGGCGATCCTATGTCCTGCAAGAACTACAGAGGCATATCCCTGCTTAATGTTGCCTACAAGATCCTATCCAACGTACTATGTGAGCGTCTAAAACCTTTCTGCAACACTATGATCGGCACGTACCAGTGTGGCTTCAGGCCAGGCAGATCAACGATAGACCAAATCTTCACATTGAGGCAAATCCTGGAAAAGACCAACGAATTTCAAGTCGAGACCCACCACCTATTCATCGACTTCAAAGCCGCATATGATAGCATAAGTCGCCAAGAGCTTCTATTGGCGATGTCGGAACTCGGGATCCCGAAAAAACTGATCCAGCTATGCCGCATGGCGTTACAAAATACGCGGTGCAACGTGCAAATGGGTAACAGCTCATCCGAGTTATTCCAGACGTGTACAGGGTTCAGACAAGGAGATGCGCTATCATGTGATTTCTTCAACCTAGTCCTGGAGCAGATAGTGCGCAAGAGTGGTGTTAACATGGAAGGCACTATCTTTAACAGGTCTTCTCAACTGCTTGGTTATGCGGACGACATCGACATCATTGGCCGTTCCAAGAGAGCTATACTTGAAGCATTCACAGCTATTGATGAACAGGCGAAACGCGTTGGTCTTGAAGTGAATGAGGACAAAACAAAGTATATGCTATCAACAAACAAAGCCTCATCTGTCCATCGCCTAGGACAAAACGTCACTGTTGGTAGCAGTAATTTCGAGGTAGTCAAGGAGTTCACCTACCTCGGAACAAACATCAATCCCACGAACGACACCTTAGTGGAAATCCGACGAAGAATTACCCTAGCGAACCGCTGCTACTTCGGTTTGGCCAAACAAATGGGTTCAAAACTCCTTTCTCGAAAGACAAAGTGCACGCTATACAAAACTCTAATTTTACCAGTTCTACTCTACGGTGCCGAGTGCTGGACGATAAGTAAAAAAGGGGAATTGATCCTGGGCACTTTCGAGCGAAAAATTCTACGGCGGATATTTGGTCCTATATGCGAAGAGGGCGATTGGAGGAGAAGATTCAATCGTGAACTGTACGAGCTGTACCAAGATGTGGATGTAGTCCAAAGAGCCAAAACACGTCGACTACATTGGCTCGGCCACATCGAGCGAATGGACAACAACGCTCCAGCCAAGAAAATCTTCGAATCCCAGCCCCCAGGTTCGAGACGACCAGGAAGACCGAACCTCCGCTATAGGGACCAGGCGGTCACAGACGCAAGAGCGCTTGGTCTCGACGACTGGAGGGAGCGTGCGAGGGACCGCAACCGATGGAAGACCGCAATATCTCAGGCAGAGACCCTTCATGGATCGGGAGCCGGATAAGTAAGTAAGTAAGTAAGTAAAGCTAAATGTATACGAGAAGTTGGTACCAGTTCATTATACCTGTAACTGCCAAACACAATCAATTTTGTTCTCACCAAAATTAATATAGTCCTTGAAGCCTAATAAATTTAATTTAAAAGAAATGTCACCAAAAAAAAGTGAGAATCAACAAGAACGAAGAATAGCTTAAGATATACCAAAAATGAATGAAAGGACTCCGGATTGGATTCTGTGTTTTGTGATTAGAGATTCTCTGATTCATTGTGTTGAATTCCGTATTTTGTGGCCAGCCCATTATTTAAGACTGTGACTACAAGGAAAACGATATACCTATCGCTTCTCTGTTCTATGGAATTATAATCCAGAGGTAACCGTTTAGTAAAACGACTATGTAACCAAAACATCTAATAGCTGATTTTCCATGTTGAGTAATTTAGTCGAAGAATTGTGATTAAAGTCTACTAACGTAGCGATTGTATTGTAATATCCGGAAATCACAAGGGATGTTGTCATTTACCCTTGGAATATAATTTCAAAGGCAAATCAGCTCGATGGCAGTTTTAAAAACTTTGAAAGACAACGTACAGCGAGCGTAGCTAAAATTATTCGCACAGGAATCACACACAAAGCATAAAAACTTAAGAACTTTGTGGATTTCCAAAGCAGAGGAAGAGTAGAGGAAGTGGCTTTCAGTCAACGAAGAAAAGAGAATGCTTCAGTCTTCACATCATTTTCTTCGTCTTAAACGATTTCCCTATGAAAGGCAGGCGCGACATACAAAAGGAGCATCCAAATGTGACGTTGGGGAATACAAAATAAAAAATATAAAAAGTATACAGTTCATTTCGTAATATACAGTTAGTTGTTTGACGGCACCGGGGGAAATCTTCTTGGACGATCAACTGAGCTGAATCCTTCAAGCTTCCTCTGAACCAACAACACATAACCGAGTGGTTTGAAAAGAAAAAGTTGAAAGAAGTTATTGATGCAAGAAAGAGGAGTCTAGAGCGAGCAAAAGCAGCAGCATCACAACCATCGCGCAATACACAAACTTTGAAGGATAGTGACGTTTGATATGGCAGCAACAGTAGCTGAAGCTGTTAAGAAGTTTTCCTCGCGCGCACTTCTTATATACAAAATTTCTATACAGAAAAAAGGATAAAGGACGTGCTTCAAGCGATTGCTTTGTATATATTCGAATTATTATGTTCATGTCTGTTGGTGAGATGAAAGCTGGACGCGAGCGTGTTTCGTTTCACTTTGTAATTTTCTGAAAAGAAACAAGCATATTTTTTGAAGGAATTTTTTATTATTTTTTTTTTTAAGAATATTGTGGGTGCAGATGGATTGGATTGACGAGACAAGATGTTTTGTCAAGAGTTTCGACAAAAAAAAATATGAAACTGTTTAATTTTAAGAAGAAGCAGAGGTAATGTGGCGTTTGGTATCATTCAGAATTTTCGCTTGAGGAAGTAGGTATACACTTGGGCATTTGATGTGGCAGAGAATTTTTCAAACGTTATATTTTTATTTGAATATGAACATTGAACATGAATCAAGGGAAGGCTTTAATTTTTACATAATGTTGAGTGTTGACACTGGCTTAAGGAGTCCATTTTACATTTGTCATAAAATGGAAGTGTTTTTAACTGGATATGGTGACACTTAACTGATGAGCCCACTACCATACATGGTCGAAACGCATTCTGGAGTAAAGGCAGCAATTATGTACATTTTGTAATTGAATTTTACATTTTGTCACCTTTTTTTTATAACAAAAATATGAATCATACAGATGGCTGTTTAGCCAAAACACACAGATCTCGTAGAAGAAGTACCTACGAGTATTTATAGAAAATAATGCACTTTGTCTTTATCGCAGCTGTTTCATGCACTCCTAAAATGAATCCTATTACTTTCTATTGGAATAAAGAAGTCTAGCCTCTTTCGTAAAATCAGGGACTATAGGCTTTTGAATAGACCGGAAAATGAGGAGTATTAAAGTTTAAGGAAAATAACGTGCAACAGTTTTTCTTACTGGATATGTTTGTTTGGCCCATAAGCATGCTTAAATCCGAAAATTTTATTTAGTTCGCTCATGCGCTTCTGAGGGAATAGTCATACTTGCCACTCTTAATATTTATGGTATAACTCTGAAACTAGTCCAAATTGGATAATTTAACTTCTAAAACTTTCTTTTCAAAATGATATTTCCTATTAAAGTGGTTTAAAAACCAAACGAAATTGAAATAATAATCACTGACGCATTGCCAACGGCCATCCAACGACAGTCAACATTAAATACCAGTACCCTATGTAGGCTGTGTCACAATTTAACCACCATAGACCTTGAATACGGGTCTCCCACGGTTGCCGCGTTGGCCGCAGAGAAAACCCAACAAATTTCAAAAATGTCACTTCTTCATCTTAAAGCTTCACTTATAAAAATGTTAAAAATAAATATAAATTAAATTGTGAAACTTGTTTCTTTTAAAACTTTAAACTAAAATAAAGTGAATCAAAACAAAAACACTGTTTTCAAATTAAATGGGGGTTTGTGTGTAAATGGAAATTCACACAAGTGCAGTGCATGCTGTGAATAATCAAATTATATTGAATATTTTAGACCAAGCACCACTAAAGGAGTCTGATGATCGAGGTGGCACTCGTGAAATAGCTATTACTCCAGCCTATATACTTGGTGGTAACACACACAAGTTGTTGTTGTTCATTCAAAATTTTTCAATATACCTAAATTGATGTATTATTCGCAGCATGCACTGCACTTGTGTGGATTTTCATTTACACACAAACCCCCACTAAATTTTTAAACTAATTCTTGACCAGTGTCAACCCTTTCAAAAAACTGTTTTTGTTAATTTCATTTCATTTCATATCATTTCATTTCATTTCATTTAATTTTATATCATTTCATTTCATTACATTTTATTTCATTTCATTACATTTCATTTCATTTCATTTCATTTCATTTCATTTCATTTCTTTTCATTTCATTTAATTTCATTTAATTTCATTTCATTTCATTTCGTTTCGTCTCGTTTCGTTTTATTTTATTTTATTTTATTTTATTTTATTATAATTTTTAGTCTTTTTGGCTTAAAAAGCATTGTAAGATCGTAAATCCCGATTTCTTTGGTTATTAATACGCTGGACTATGACGAGCTTACCTCAGCCTGGATAAAAGAGCATCACAGCCTAAATAAATAAATAAAATGAAAAATTTGGGGTAGCAACAGCTCGTGGAGAACCAAAGCATAGTGGCTTAAAACTCTCAACGTCTCAAACATTCCTGAGAGCGTGTTGTTGACAGGAATGGAGGGGCAGGGGACCTACAATTATTTGCCGAGTCCAAACGGCTAGAGGAGAAGCGCTTTTCCTCGCAAGATCAAGTACCTCGGAAAAAAACATTTCGGTTTTTAGGTGGCATTGGCTGGGAATCGAACCCATACCTTTGGCATGACAATCCTGAGTTCCAGAGTTCAATTCAATTCTTTATTGAGGCTTTTTAAAACACATATAGCTATTATTTTAACAATATTTTTCAAATAATATGTAGCCGACTTACATATGAATGTAGTATGCCTGGCCAAAAAAAAAATAACAAAAGTACGCCTTGGACTGACGGGCTTAACTGGCTGAACAGAATAGAGTGCTGCAACTGGAGCTGCAGCTGCAACTGGAATAGCTGTCAAAAAGTGTCGTACGTGATTTTTTTTACGCGCCCACAATGCAGCTGTCCAGCTTTCTGACATTTTAGTATCGAAAATAAAAATGAAAACAAAAATAAAAATTAATAATGATGAAAAAGAAGCTAAAATTGCTTTACGTCTTTATGAGACATTGAAAAGAGTTTAAAAATTACTTTAACCCACATGTAAACACTCTGTTTTGCTCACAATTTCGAAACGTCAAAAAAGCTGCAAGCAAAAGTTAAAAGTTGGCCAACTTGTTCAGTTGCGTCTGCAGCTCCGTCTGCAGTTGCGTCGTGTTCTGTTCGCATCATTGAATTTGTGGGTATTCAACATTTTGACAGCTATTCCAGTTGCAGCTCCAGTTGCAGCTCCGTCTCCATTCTGTTCAGCCAGTAAGTCGTAATCCCGCACTGCATATCAGCACAATGAAACCTACTTCACTGTGAAAGAAACATACACTCCGCTTCAGCTGAATAGACACACAAAATTTTCAAAGGAACTTTGTCCATTTTTTCGAAGCATTGTGCATTTATATAACATTTTATAATGCTTATTGTTTGTTTGTAAGGTTGGGAACATAAATCAGAGAGAATAATTCAAAAAGCACCGCTATTTTTTCTCCGGCTCTATTGCAAAGTATTCCACATCGAAAAATGCAGTTTTTCGCATCAACTGAATAGACACAATAAAAACAAGTTTTTTTTGAAAAAAGTATTTTATTGGGCAGTGTTCTTGTAGTGGGTAGTGTGACTTTTTTTCATTAAAGCTTCATAAATTTGATCCAGCATGGCTTCGTAAAGTCTCTATGTAATCAAGCTAAGTTTCAATCCAGGCTAGTTTCATGGCTGAAATTTGGGATTTTCTGGCCTTAAAGTGATAGCCAGGCTAGTTTACTATTTGTACTAAGCATCTCCAAAAGTTTTCAATTAGGTTTTGGTAGGGTGAGTACGGTTTTCATTGAAGCAATTTGATATTTCGCTGCTCTTTCAAGTCTTTGACTATGCACGCCGTCGGGATGGGGGGGTTGTCGTGCTGAAAAGTGCCGTTTACGAGTTCAAAATTATCCAAAAATTAAGGAAAACCGTTTTCCAATTTTTGTTTGAGTTATGGCAGTCAGTTTTGAGCTTTGAAACTCATGCTCAAAAGTCTCGAGGTGGCTAATTTTTACTCATGCCATAATATCACCTTTTTTACAATGATTCATATGAGTTGGACAAAATTGGGGTCTTTCGGATGAAAAACAAATTAATTTTGAAAGACCTTATGGAATCAAAAACCATATACGAGAAGGTGATAATTATGGGATGGGGAGAAATAAGCTACCCTGGCACTTTTGAGTATGCGTTTCAAAGCTCAAAAATGACCGCAACAACTTATACAAAAATAATGGAAAGCGGTTTTCCTTAACTAAAACTGATTTTGATCTCTGAAGCTGTGAATTTATTATCTCTTGACAAGTGCAATGAAGCTTATGTGTAGCTTCATCTCTAAAAAATGACTTCGAATCTTTTACTTCAGAATGCTTCACTACAAATGGTTTCAAATATCTTTCAAAGAGTTCTTCCCTCAAAGTGGTTACACAAATTTCTTCATCCGCTATTTATTAATGATAAAGCCCCCTGGTGGGTTTTTCAAAGGTGGATCTCAAAGGCTTATGTGAAGAAGTTTGGCACGCTAAACTTTAGTTTGAAGTTATTTATTAAAACTGCAAGTAACTTGTTAATTTATGAATGCTTATAATGTATTTTACACTTGAGACTTGGCTTTGATTAACTTATTTAGCTCCTGGCCTTTTAGTGCCCAATTTTGCTTTCGCGATTTATCTTCGACTCTTAATAGTTTATAAATAGAGTTTCCACTAGCTTTTAAATGCTTTAAGCCAGCATTAGAAGAAAACCTTCGGTAGGTACTATATGGTTTTGGTTTATTTTTTTTTTTAGCATTTTTGACATTTATTCCAGCTCCGTCTCCCATTCTGCTCAGGCAGTAACCCGGGACTGAATTATACATTTTCATAATTTTAATTTCATGATTTTAATTTTTCAAAGAACTGCTATTCTTTGTGAAATAGTTAATAGGATAGACCCCATGTCATAACCAAAAGAACTTTTTCACTGTGTTAACATATTGTGGAAGAAATTTCATAAAATTAAAAAATAAAAGAAATATCAAAAGTGTAAATTCTCATAAGA
Source organism: Dasysyrphus tricinctus (assembly GCA_963921185.1). NCBI lineage: Eukaryota > Metazoa > Arthropoda > Insecta > Diptera > Syrphidae > Dasysyrphus > Dasysyrphus tricinctus. The sequence continues at coordinate 56,135,859 of OY992530.1, read as the reverse complement.
AAGAGGTTATTTTTGGTAATTTCTTCGTGTAATTCTCATTGATAATACTCAATTAGACAAATTGCTGTTTGTAATAGAAAATAAATTGTTAAAATATGGAAGAATTCACTCTCGGACTATTTCAGTCGTGTAAATTCGGCTTAAGATAAAGCTCTAAAAACTAAACTTTAAAAGACTTTTGAATTCATGAAACCATCATCAACCAATTCATGCACACCTCTTAAATCTAAAATGCCTGTTTGCCAGAGCAGAAAAAAGGTATAGCTTTAGCTTGTATACAAATCCTGTCCGAGATTTTTCACTTACAATGAAAAATTCATACGAAATTTCAAACAAAAATCTCAGTCATTCACTGACCCAGTGACTGAAGAACCGTTCTCAGCAAATCGGTCAACCGCAAAAGCCCCCACTCAATGTCAAAGATTGAGTCCTACTTGATTTTGCTTGACATAGTTTTCTTTTTCCGTTCAAATGCAAATAATTAAGAAGGATCTTTATGGTTTTCTATATTTTTCTTTTTATCTAAAAATAATATAATATGTATGTACAGAGGGTAAAAAAATCGCTATAAAAGGTGGAAGAGGACTCGTAATAACGAGCAAATATGTGCTTATATAAATATTCTCCCCTAACCCTACTTTATCAGCACAGCAGCATATTCGTACAGCGAAGTCACTTCACGAGGCAAAATGGGGGCAGAAAAATTATCTAAAATTCATAAAGACTACATGCAGATATGAAGTCATCAACACCAGTGTGTGGCAGCAGCACACTGCTGCTGCACGACCATAAAATCAGTCAGCCAACAAACCACCATTAGTTCCAAAACACAGATTCAACAAGAGGAGGTGTCTCCAGTCTCTAGTCTCTGCTTCTCTGCCTCTCTATATCTCACTCTCTGGATCTGTGCGCCTCCATTTAGATTTGCCTGTCCTGTCCTTGGGCTCTCCAAACTCAGAGGCGTCTCACCCTCACTCGTTTATGCTGACAGTCTTTTCACAGAGCAGGGTTAGTTTTGATTAGGAATGCAGCTTCAGTGCATATGACTGGCATGTCAAATAACATTAGTTGCCATGTAGGTTGTACAAACCTCACAGAAGCAGGCGAGGCGTAGGCATTCATAGCAAACAGGAGTTGCTGATGCCAAGTGAAGGCCCCTAAGACTGGGTCTCGGTACACAGCACAGAGAGTATAGAGAGACCTGGTCGAAAGCAAACCGAAACAAGGAACGTTTACAAATATTCTAAAATTTTCATTATGACCAAATCATAGCATCAGTTTTTAATTAATATTTGATATGCCGGCTTAAATATGTGGATTTGGACGGGGCGTGCCAGAGCTTGGATGGCTTTGCTCTGCTCTTGAATGTGCTAAGCGAATGGAACAAGGAGTAAAGGAAGCGCATTCTCGTTTCTCGGTGCTCGTATTGGGCGCCATTTTGCTAATTGAGGTTGTTTTATCGGTGATTTCACCACGTCATCAGGCTATATCCCCTGATAACACTATATATATTGAAGGGTGGGTGAGAAATATTAGAAATCCGTTTGTCGAACCACTGTCAATAAATGGCTTACCACTCATGCATCTTCTAACAGCCGTAATTATTATTGGACCATGGCAAGTACAACGTGTGCTAATCGGATTACCATACCTCGCCCATTATCCGACTATGGTGCATTAGCTTCGAATCTGGATCGGATAGAATGAAATAATTACAATTTCATTAGAAGGATGCACTAGAGGTGTTCCGGTCAAATATGAGCTTGTGAATTGGTATCGAAGTTGAAAGGATAAGATATTATTATAATGATGAGTGCTGTCCGAAGCGATTATCTTTGCATGAATGGGATTTTATTAATTTTGTTGTTAGAATATATAAATATTTCTACTTCTAGTTTCAATTATGTGTGGAGAGTTATTTGATTTTCAAATTATGTAATTGATTTCGAGAAGAGTAAATCAATAATGTTTGATTTGAGTTTATTAATGAAGACATTTTCTACTTCAAATTTAATGCACTAGCATTAGCTCTCTTCGTTTACTTGACCATTTCTATGAAAAGATTGATGTAAACAGAAGCTTAAAGTTTATCCAGCTTTGAGACTTAGGTACAGAATGCGGTGTGATCTTCAAAAATCTATACAAGTTCTGGAAACAAAAGAGCTGAGTTTAGATAACTCAAGATTCTAAATGAGGCGACTGCAGAAAATTGTTTGAATTGAAGTGTGTATCTGTGTATTTTGTATTAAACAAATAGACCTGTACAGTTTTAATATAGTAAAAAACTTTTGCCCTCTAAAAGTACTTGAGAGTGCTAGGACGCCATATGGCCCTAGGCTCAATGATAGGAAAATCCCTATGCACACCTCCGCGTGGTAGAGGGCGGGTAACGCTAACGTGCAGGGGGACCGAATGGATGCCGGGATAAGCAGACAACCCAGCGTTGCTGGTCAGGGCACAAACTTGTCCTTGGGATGGTTAAAAGCCCCCTTAAGACGGATGAACTGCAGGTAGCGGTCAACGGCATGATAGTCTGGTGGCGGAGGAGCTTTTTTGGTAAAAGGCCAACGGCAGCAGCAGGTAGCGTCTGTAACCCATATTGGGCGGCTACAAAAGGCGTCTGTTTTCCCATAGTGGGCGGCCTCGAGCAGTTATGTGTTTGACCATACAAAAGGCAGGTGTGCCTGTCAAATCTGAGCTTATGTATGTTATTAATCATATCTCGGAAAACACCATGGTGGAAGGATATAAGCAAATACATGAATTATGACAACAAATGGAAATGAGTCCCCAAGAGGTAATCTTTTTATAGAAAATCCTTCTGTAGCTTCGGTTGCAGTAAACCGCACATCGGATTTGGGGGTGCGGCATCTTTCATGTACGAGCGTCAATCAAGACGCCATAATAATAAGTGAATCGTTGACAAATAGAAGAAGTCCTTCAAGAAGCGCAAATGTTACTTTTGGCTACCGCATACGTACGAAAATCGGAGCATGGAACGTTCGATCCTTGTACAGCGATGGTAGATACGAGCAGGTTGAGCGTGAAATGCTTCGTCTAAACATCAGTATCCTGGGCATAAGCGAAACTAAGTGGAGAGGAAGAGCTGAATACAGATCAGACACTGGACATACGAGAATGCTGTATTCCGGGGAAGATGAAAGAGAGGGTGGCCAAAGACTGCATGGTGTCGGAATTATGTTGAACGAAGAAGCGAGGCGTAGTTTGATCTCCTGGGCGCCCATTTCTGCGAGATTAATGACAGCAAGGTTTCGTTCAAAAATTCGTAACGTCACAATTATTCAGTGCTACGCCCCCACAAATGAAGCGACCGAGGAAGACAAAACCGCGTTCTACACTCATCTTAACTCGGTTTACAGTAGTGTTCCGAGAGCCGACATCATAGTCGTTATGGGAGACCTCAATGCCCAAGTCGGTTCAGACAATTACGGACTGGAACGCGTGATGGGAAGAAATGGCTTGGGGTCACGGAATGAAAATGGTGACTTGCTTGTCGACTTTTGTAACGCGAATCGTCTTGTGATAGGTGGGACTGTATTTAAGCATAAGACGTGCAACAAAATTACCTGGGTGCATCCGGATGGTCAAACCGAAAACCAAATTGATCATATCATGATTCAGCAGCGATGGAGGAAGTCTATGTGTGATGTCCGGAGTATAAGAAATGCCGATGTGGGAAGCGACCACCATTTGGTTCTGATGAGTCTCAAACTACGAACCGCTGCCGTACAAAAACCAGCGCAGGATGCAGCAAGGAGCTCAAAATTCATTACGAATGCTTTAAATGACCCCAACATATGTCGAAACTATGTCACCACCCTTAACGACAGAGCCTCGTCATTAAACGGAATCCAGAATTCAACAATTGATGAGATGTGGGGTGAAATTAAAAGTGTTTTTATGGAGGCTGGATCCGAAACTGTACCCAAGCGAACGAGACGTAGAGACTCTTGGATATCCCAAGACACCTGGGATAAGATCGAACTTCGCAAATCGTTGAAAATCCAAATAAATGCTGAAGCAGATGTTCAACGAAAGGCTGACTTGCGAAGAGAGTACCGCATTGCACATAAGATGGACTCGCAGATAATGCGGAAATCGCTGCCAGAAGAGGAGATATCCGGGAATTGTACCAAATAGCCAAAGATGTTATCGGGAAAAAAAGCAACACCAATCATCCTGTAATGGATGTGGATGGCACACTTTTGGTATCAATTGAGGATCAGCTTCGTAGATGGAAGGACCATTTTTGTGCCCTGCTTAATGAGGATTCAGTTGAGCAGAGTGCTGAAGTGCCCCAACTAAACGAGATGCGCAGGTCCTATAGGGGTATTGACATCGAACCCCCGTCAGAATCGGAAATCCAGACATCAATAAATCTCCTCAAAAACAACAAGGCAGCTGGACTGGACGGAATTCCAGCTGAATTCCTGAAAGCCGATCCCGTAACAGCGGCTAGTATTTTACATCCGTTGATAAAAAACATTTGGGAAAACGAAAGCTATCCCAGGGATTGGAAGGATGGTGTGATTGTTAAGTTGCCAAAGAAAGGTGACTTAAAGAATTGCAACAATTGGCGTGGTATCACCGTTTTGTCCGTTTTCCCAAAACTAATGGCAACCATCATTCTCGAGCGAATAAAGGATAGAATCGAGTCTACACTCAAGAGGCATCAAGCTGGCTTCCGCAGTGGTCGATCGTGTGTCGACCATATCAACACCCTGCGTATCGTCCTCGAGCAGTCGATGGAATTTCAATCACCGCTTTACCTCATGTTCGTGGATTTTGAGAAGGCCTTTGATCGAGTTAACCGAGAATGTATATGGAGATCGTTGCTTGGTAGAGGAATTCCACCAAAAATAGTTGCCATTATTAAAGAGTCCTACAACAACGCAAGGTGTTTTGTTTTGCACAATGGGCAGCTATCCGACTCCTTCGTAGTGCAACAGGGTGTGAGACAAGGGGATGTTCTATCGCCAATTCTCTTCCTGCTGGCGATGGACGACGTATTGACGGCCAGTGTAGGTACAGCAGAGCGACAGGGCATTCAATGGAGACCGTTCGAAAGGCTCAGTCATTTAGACTATGCCGATGACATATGTCTACTGGCAAATAACATCAGTGGGCTGAACGGGATGTGCCAAACACTGCAAGTGAAGGGAGAGTCGAGTGGTCTAAGAATAAACAGCAAAAAGACCAAAATAATGCTCACAGGCCGCTCCACACAGCAGCGTATTATTCTACAGGAGACGCCAGTTGAAGTAGTGGAACAGTTCAACTACCTTGGCAGTATTGTCTCTGCAAACGGTGGTACGGATCTGGACGTTAAAAGCAGAATAAATAAAGCTCGTGCTGCCTTCGGTACTCTGTCCCCAATCTGGAAATCAAGTCAAATCTCCTTACGCACTAAGTTGAGATTCTTCGAATCCAATGTCAAATCCGTGCTGTTATATGCTTGTGAAACCTGGAAAGTCACGTCTATCATTTCGAAGGAATTGCAGGCTTTTGTGAATCGCTGTCTTCGCCACATCCTAAAGATTCGCTGGCCACAAATAATATCAAATGAGGAATTGTGGCGCAGGACAAGTCAAGAGCGGCTGGACGTCGACATAAGAAAGCGTAAATGGCGTTGGATTGGTCACACACTGAGGAAACCAAACAATGAAATTGCAAAGCAGTCCTTTGAATGGAATCCTCAGGGTGCACGGCGGGTTGGAAGACCAAGAACAACATGGAAATCAACTGTCTTAGCGGAAGCAGAATCCCAGAGAAAGACGTGGCCACAGCTAAAGTACCTTGCAGCAGACCGTGAAGGATGGAGACGTTTTGTTGACGCCCTATGCCCCAGCCGGGGTTACAGGACACGGTGATGATGAAAAAACTTTTGATTCATTGGGGTCATAGGGATACTTCCAGGATATCTGAATATTTTGGAAATATAGTTGCTATGATTGATGGCTGCTTTGAAGGACACGGGATATAAATGAAAAATGTGTCATTACTCAGATTTTAATAAATTTTTCATTGTCATATTTGGACAATTTAACTCCAATTTTGTCATGAGATGACATACCTACGTATCATTGTGTATCTAAGGCTTTCAATGAACACTTTTAATGATAATAATAGGTAGGTTGGTTAATTCTGAGTATAGGTTTACTCGTAGATGTTGGGAGTCAGCCGCCATTTTGAAAATCGAGTTTTATCCAATATCTCTTGTTTTTGCTTCTCTTAAAGAAGTGTCCTTTGTAGGCCAAATCAAATCTTCCTCTTTCCGATGGTCCCGGTTGTTTTAGTCAGCCTGGTATGAGTTTACCAGGCTTAAGTCAACCCGGTTTAAGTGAACCCGGTTTGACTCAACCCTGTTTTACTCAACCCGGTTTGAGTTTACCCGAATTGAGTCAACCCGGATTGAGTCCGCCCGGTTTGAGTTAACCCGGTTTGAGTGAACATGGTTTAAGTCATTCCAGTTTGAGTCAACCGTGTTTTAGTCAACCTGGGTTGAGTCAACCCGGATTAATTGTGCAGCAATTAGTTGTGTAACTATGAAGATGAAAATATTCACTTTTTAGTTCGTTTTCGTTTAATATTTGAGAAAAATACAGAATACGCAGAATTTTACTGTTTAAAGGTTTAAATGGTAGAATTTCGAAAAGCTGAATTTCAACAGAAATAACTGAAAAGTCTGAATTTTGCAAAAAAAAAAACGAGTGTTGTGAAAAAATTTGATTTCAACCAACTCCCGTTTTTGTTATATTTTTGAAATTGAGCACAATAGAGCACATCTAATTTGTTTTGGAAAATTAAAATTGGAAGTGCTAACCTCACGCTAAAATAGGTTTTCTCTTAAGGCCATACCCTTTGTATGATTTTCTTTTACATACGTCAAAAAGCAGCACAACCTTTTTTTAAATCGAAAATAGCGGTGATTCACCATTGTTGGGTTTATAAACTTTTCCTTATTACAACAGTTTTGTTGGTCAACAGAACCTGTCGCAATCACCCAACTCCGTTGCTTCAGTTACCAGGCAGATGCTAATGTCAACAGTTTTCTTAGTCAACAAAAGCTGCCTAAAATAAAACATGAATATTAAATAAAGCCAAATTGGTTCCATTTCATTTATTAAAGCGAGACAAAAGACGCCAAACAAGGGCGTACCCAAGACTTTTATCAGGGTCGAGGCAAACTCATTCAAGAGTGTTGGTACAGAAATATAGCTTTGATATGATGTCAAAAGTTGACAAATTGCCTATATTGTATGTAATTATATTTGATTAGAGGGGAGCGCCCATGCCGGTCCCCATACGGCCTTGAGGCCACACTTTTTATTTTTGACTTTATTTCATTGGGCCTTATTTCACGTCACCTGAATCAATCACAGTCAAAAGTTGTCACGAAAGTTTACTGCCAGGGGCGGTATTTTAGAAACAAATGTAATAAGTAGGTTAACTGGCTGAACAGAATGGAGACGGAGCAGCAACTGGAGCTACAACTGGAATAGCTGTCAAAATGTTGAATACACACAGATTCAATGATGCAAACAGAACACGACGCAGCTGCAGATGGAGCTGGAGACGCAGCTGGACAAGTTGGCCAACTTTTAAGTTTTGCTTCCAGCTTTTTTGACATTTCAAAATTGCGAGCAAAACGGAGTGTTTACATGTGGGTTAAAGTGATTTTTAAACTCTTTTCAATCTCTCTTAAAGACGTAAGGCTTCTTTTTCTTCATTAGTCATTTTTATTTTTGTTTTCATTTTCACTTTCGACATTAAAATGTCAAAAAGCTGTACAACTGCATTGTGGGCGCGTAAAAAAAATCACACATGAAACTTTTTGACAGCTATTTCAGCTGCAGCTGCAGCTTCAGTTGCAGCATTTTATTCTGTTCAAGCAGTTAGTCGCACATGAAATAATATAGGTACATGCGTACTTATACAATGATTTAAAATAATTTTAAAAGAATACATATATCCATGAATATTGGTACTTTCGGCTTTATATGAATGACCTCCTCGAAATTAACTTCAATATCCCTATAAGCAGGGAGTTTTGCATTAGATGTGACAAAACCCCAGAGCGTGGCGGTTGAGCCGAGGCAAGAAAAAATAGCTACTTAACAACTTTTAGGCTAAAAGTGGGTTGTTTCGAGGAATTTAAACAACAAATTAATGTCTCGGGTGTCAAATTACAAGAAAAATAGTTTATGAAATTCAATTTTGTGCGATTTTCAAAGAAAATTGCTCAAATGACGGTCATATTTTCAGAAATTCTTTATTTTTGATTTTCTTCCTTATTTTAGTTTTTTTGGGACTTCAACTTTTAAATGAATAAGAATTTTTTTGAAATATAAACGTTATTTGGAGTGCTTTTCTTTAAAACTCAGGAAAAATTTTAAGCTAATATTGAAATGTGGTACATTTTTTTGAGAAGGTACAGACGAACTTGGGTTTTTTACTTGCGATATACATAGGTACAATAGGGCAAGTTTTGGAACATGACATTAAATTTGCTTCAAAAATAATGGTACTTGCCATACAACCGTTAAGAAAAAGCTAATTTATCTCGAAAACGGCTCCAACGATTTTGATAAAAAAATCAGTGTATTATTGTATATGGTGTACTTTTAGGTATTTTTTTTTTTTACACTTCAGAATTCTGTGTTGTAATGAGCTCAAAGCAAGCTGCATTCTTCAATGAGAGGCTCATCATGAGTGCATGTGTTAGTGGTTAGTAAATTAAGCAGAGCTAACACAAGCACATAGATAAATAAAAATAAACAAAATTAAACAATAGATACATTTAGACACATTTTAATAAAGTTATATACGAGGATAATCAAGATCAAGACATACAAATTCACGAGAGTGGAGCACTGGTTCGCAACAATGTTTTTAATCCTTCTTTACTTATGTTAAAATCAACAGAGGCAGCGTTCAAATTAAAAAGTTTGCACATACGATTAAGAGGCTCGTGAATACCATAATTGGTTCTATGAAAAGGAACGTGAAAAAGTTCAAATCTTCGTAGGTGGTGGAATCCCCCGCGGAAGTTAATACCAATACAGGCTAATAAGTCAGGAGCATCAATTTCGCCACTGATAAGTTGGTGAACAAATATTAAATCAATATTAACACGCCTTTGATATAAAGTTCGAAGTTGCAGAAGCATGATTCTATGTTCATAAGGTGGCAGATTATAGGGATCAGTCCAGGAAAGACCTTTCAAGGCAAAACGAATGAAGTTATGTTGTATTGATACAATACGGCTTCTTTTATAAATTTCGTAAAAGGGAGTCCATACTTGGGAGGCGTACTCAAGATGGGACCTTACATAACAGTTGTATAAAGAAAGAGTAACATACGGGTTGTTAAATTCCTTTGTCCAGCGTTTTATAAATCCAAGCATGGAACTCGCCTTATTAACAATGTAATTAATATGTACTATGAAATCTAGATCAGAACTGAAGTGAACACCCAGGACTTGGAAGCTAAAAACACAATAGAGTGTATGGTGTGAAATGGAATAGTCAAAAGCACTCACTACTCGTTTTTTTAGAGAAAGTTATAGTTTGACATTTTACTGGGTTAAGAGAAAGACCGTTTTTCCAAACGATAATATTGTCAATATCAGCCTGCAGGAGAATATGGTCATGATTAGATTGTATTGTTTTAAAAATGTTCATATCATCAGCATATATAAGAATATTACTACATCGGATAAATGAAGTAACATCATTTATAGCGAGAATGAACAAAAATGGGCCTAAATGAGAGCTTTGCTATGGGCCTATAGTTCATTATATCAGTCTTGTCACCTTTTTTAAAGATTGGTGTAAGAAACGATTTCTTGTCCTCAAAGAAAACTCGAACAAAAATTGAAGGGGTTGAAATAGTATAAATTTACACTTTTTCAATAGTATAGGCGAAATTCCATCTGGACCAGATGAATAATCATCATTTAATGATGAGAGAAGATCTAAAACAGTACTCGGTGGCACTGGGATATTGTTGCAACTTGTTTGGGCATAAGTATGTAAATTCTTAAAATAATTTTCGTCGACATCTAAGGGCTTGTCAACAAAAGAATTACGAAAATTTTTCGCAAAAGCACTACAAATATTAATGGTTTCCTGCAACGAACAATTTTCATACATAAAGTTTGCTGGACAACCATCTGAGTTTTTTTTTCGAATTAACAAACCTCCAAAATGCCTTTGGGTCATCTTTTAGAGAACTACCCATTTCGTTTACATGGTTAGTTAGATTTTTTGAAAGAGTTTTAAATTCTTCAAAAAGGGTAATATATGAGTTGTGTTCTACTGGCGAAAGAGTTTTTAAGTACACTTTCCATGCTTTGTTTCTTTTATTTCGGAGTGTTCTTAGCTCTTTCGTATACCATGAGTGGCAAAAGTTTCTATTTTTAGATAATTTTAAAGGGATATTATTATTAATGCAGTTGTTAAGGATGGAATAAAAACTAAAAACTGCTTCGTCAATATCGCCAGATACTGATATATTCTCAATACCAGACCTAGCTAGTTCATCTGAGAGCAATTGAAAGTTTGCCTTTCTGAAGTCAAAAGTAGAGCAATCATAAGGGTTACAGTTTTCAGTAAGGTGATTGCTCAGGTAAAAAAAAAATATCCAAAGGATGATGATGGTTATCTACATTAGTTATTCTGGAACTAGATTCTAGAAGCAGAATACTATTAGCGTTTGAAGAAAATACCAAATCGAGAATTCAATTTTTAGAGTTTTTAATACAGCTAATTTGCTGTAAGTCAGTGGAAATTATTCTATCAAGAGGCAGTAACTCATTTTGAGAAGAAGTTAAAGAAGCTTCTTGATAGGATTCGTCATCAGAGGGAACCCACTCTATATGAGGAAAATTAAAATCACCAAGCACTATTATGTTGCTGTTGGAGCAAGACAAGTCAATAACAAAATCTAAGGCTTGAGAAAGTTCCAAATAAACTGTGTCTGAATTTTCCGGCGGAATATAGGTATGCATTTAAAATAATTTAAAAAGGTAAACAAAAAAATTTCCAAAAATTGTTATTAACGGTACCTGCCATATAACGGCTTTTTTTAATTTTCTATTTTCTCATTGACAGCTTAACCTATTTCTATCATTTTTCTTGTGCAAAATCTCCATTAAAATTTCAATAATATTGCATATCAAAATTATGAAAAAAGTAAATTTTGGATTTTTTAAAAAATATTAAAATGTTTATTATTTAGAATTCAATATTTTGAATTGATGAATGTATATTAATAAATACTCAAAACTGGATTCCCAAAATTTTGTTTTTAAAATATAACTAAAATGTTATAATATAAAAAATTAGTTTTTAAGAAAACCGCTCCAACGATTTTTAATTTTTCCGTTGCAAATATTTCTATTTTTTTTTTTTTTCAAGTAATAAATGTCATACTTGGTGTTGTTCCAACAACAAACTAGACTAGAAGATATTTTCCAAGACCAAAAATAAATACTGAACATCCAACGATGTATCTGCCAAAATTCACCGAAGTTTATGCTTAAAAACAAACCACAAAGCTTTTTTTTTTTCTATTACTTAGGTAGGCTTTTTTGGTCAATTTATATTTGAATGCAAATAAATAAGTACCTGATTGCAACACTACTGTGATAATTTGTATTTGTTCCTTTATATTATTAGTCTTGTCAAATTTATGTTAATTTATTATTTTTCTGTTGAAAAAGTTAATAAAACAGTGATAGTTCAAAAACAAAACAATTATAGCTACATGTAAAAATTTTACAAATTTTAAAGTAAGTTTGCTTTCAAAAAATATTTTCGAAAAATTGTCATTGGTGTTCATATTTATTTAATAAACATAGATCTACCCCTGAAGAAGTCGTGGATAGCGACGAAACGTTGGGAAAAAGATGAGATAAACTTGTTTTATTTGCATTCAAATATAAATTGACCAAAAAAGTCTACCTAAGTAATAGAAAAAATGTATATATTCAAATAATTGGTCACATTATTTATTCATATATACCACAAAGCACTTCTTCACAGCAGTATACAAAAATTATATTTTATTTTCTGTAAATGAACAGATTAACAAACATATCTTTCAATATAAATTCTATTTTCTTTACTTACAAATGGTTTAGGGAGTTTAGCAAAATAAAACTTCCTGATTGCTTTGAACAACTTAACAAATGTTAAATGCTTAATACATAGATCTAAATAAAAATAAATAATTTTTACAAATTCTGTAACTAACGAAAAATAATTATACAAATTTAATTTAAGGCAAATTTAACAAGATCAACGAATACACAGCGTTTGACTTTATTTTAACTCTGTAAACTAGCAAGGTAGATGATAATTAATTTTTATATAGTAAAATAATACTCTGTTTCACTTTCAGAGATAGAAGAAGACAGAATTATTTATATAATTTTAATGTGTAGCTTTAATAACTACTAAGTTAAAATCAAGAGTTACCAATGTTTCATTTAATATTAAATTAAAAAATAATAATCATAATACCTAATAATATTTTTTTTTTGTAAATTGAATGACTCGATGACTTTTAGTTTTGTGTACTAAGCTATTTTACTAGTTGTTTATACAGTTTAAAGAACAATTTAAATGTTTTTAATATATTTTTCTATATTCTTTTTTTATATTTCTTTTTATATATTTTTTCTGTAATGACATATTTTAAAAGCTCTTAAGTTCCAAGCAACTTGAACATAAGAGCAAGTACGTGCGATTCAGTCGGGCATTTTATTCATATGGCATAGCAGAAAAATTCCAAAACCAGAAGGTTTGCGTTTACCGCTGGAAAACTGTTAATAATTTCCTTAGGCTATTTTTAATTTTTTTAATTCTCTGGATCCTTTTTGTTTAGATAGTAGAAGTCGCCAGAGTCAAACACAGTTTTCATAATGCCAAAATGGCGCAGCTTTCATTGGTGTAATTCAGTGGCCATTTTGAAAAATTCACTTGAACCTGTATTAATACATACATACTCGTATATCATGAACGTCGCTCAAATATCTTTCTTTTTAAGCCTAGTACTCTGCTTATGAGAAACGAATAATACAAAACAATATGATACAACGAAGTCGTAAACGAAAAATTTGTTTAACTCTTCGTTCTGCAGCACGCTGTTCGATGGACGTATATGCAACAATTACACTGGATATCTTATGCAAACTCTGCAAATCAAATTGTGTGTCATAGGAGCATGTAACTAAAGTAACGGTTGAATCTCGAAAAACTGAACTAAGGTATAGGTTTTACTTATGGATCTGTATTCAGGATGACTAGACGAGTAAAAATAAGTTGAAATTGTTCATGATACTTTTTCACTGTTGCCCAGTGTTATCAATTTCGTTCATCGAACAGCGTAACGTTTAACTTTTCGTTCTGCAATAAAAGTTAAACTAAATTTTTCGTTTATGATTTCTTTGTGTCATTTTTGTATTGGATTTTTCGTTTCGCATCAGCAGCGTCCTAGGCCTGAACATCACATTTTTGTGGAGAAAATATCATATTAAACAGCTGTTCGCAGAATACAAATTTTATTCAACCTTTCAAATATTTTTTTTCTCTATATTTCACCAGAAATCGTTTGATTTAGAATATTTCTTGTTTTTTATTTTCATTTCACCATAATGTAAAGTTCACCTAAATCACACGAATTATTAAATAAGCTGTCACAAATTAGCTTCGAGCTGCAAAAACAACCTGAAACAAAAAAATTTTTTTTTCAGTTGCTCAAAAACAATTCATGCAAGCTATCGATAGCAAAGTTTTTGCACCGGAAACACAGTTTTTAGAATTAGCCCAAAAAGTTCTCTGGCTGCAGCTTATCCCGAAAGATATAAAGATATCATCATACGAGGTTAAGATAAAAAAGTGACTTGTGGTTAAATTAAACAATGGCATACTCAAAAATTAACCTCAAAAGGAATTTTAAAGGCAAAAGGTAGCATTTGTTACTCAATAAAGACACCGATCTGAATTTCGGTTTTTCAATTTCCTTAAAAAAATTCATACAACGAACATTTCAAGTGTTGTTCTTCAGCTCCTCAATCTCATTTAACATGTAAATTTGCTGAACAAACCTCCAATGCTCTAAGCTCTAAAGGCCGGAAAAAACCCAGCATTTGTTGTCTTACTTGTTTTTTCTTTATCCAGTCTCATAGGGGCTTTAAAGAACACATTTCACACGTAAATTGTTAACCCTCAACATCGTTTTTTTGTTCAGATTCTCTGAAGCTTGGGAAAACAACAGCTTACATGTGAGATTGTTAAGCCCCATTCTCATTTTCATATCCAACTCCCTTGATTCGTGGGAACACACATTTTTGGCGTAAATTTCTAAGATCAAACTTCAATTTTTCATCCTTCTGCTAATACTAGGGCTAGGAATAAAAAGAGCCTATGAACTGGTACATGTGCCCTCGGGGCGCTTTGAAAAAACACACATTTATGCCAATTTTTCAGCCCAAATCTTGTATTCATTGTACAATTTCCTAAGGGCTTGCAAAAACACAAATATTGCAAATATTATATTAATAGACCTCGACGTACACAAATCCGCTGACCCGGATTGTATCCCTCCCATTGCTCTGAAGAGGTGTTCTTCAACGCTGGCAGCACCACTGCGTAAGCTTTTCCATCTGTCCTACTCTATAGGTCTCTTTCCGAGTGGATGGAAAATAGCATTTGTCCAGCCTGTCTCTAAAAAAAGGGAATCTTCTTCTCCCTCTAACTAACGGCCAATAGCACTTGCGTCCCTTCTTTCCAAGGTCATGGAAACGCTGATTAATTATCAGCTTAAGAAATATCTCGAAAAACGAAAGCTTCTTAATGATCGGCAATATGGCTTTCGTAGCAATAGGTCCGCTGGTGATCTGATGGTATATCTCACCGAGCAATGGAACAAATCTTTACATCGTTTTGGAGAAAGTAAGATTATTACGCTTGATATTTCAAAGGCATTTGATAGAGATTGGCATTAAGCTCTCTTATCGAAAATGCGTGCATTTGGTATCGATGAATCTCTTCTTCTTTGGATTAGAAATTACCTTTCGGACCGTTCAATACAAGTCGTCTTGGATGGTTACAAGTCTGATATTCATAAAATAAATGCTGGTGTGCCCCAGGGCTCCGTTTTGTCTCCGACTCTCTTTCTCATTTTCATTAATGACCTCTTGTCTGAAACTTCTAATCCATTAAATTGTTTTGCTAACGATAGCACCCTCAGCTTTCATATTCGTTTTTAGATTCACATCCCTGTCCTTCGGATGTGGAACTGCAATGGCACCGTATGATAAGCTCATTAAATTCTGATCTTGACAGCACTGTGCAGTGGGGAATCAAGAACCGTGTAGAATTTAATGCTTCAAAAACCCAATGCTGTCTCCTATCACTGAAGCAGAACCCTCCCCCAATGCCACTATCAATGAGCGTACTTGCATCGAGGAAACTGAACAGCTCTCAGTTCTGGGTATGTGCATCACAGATCACCTTCTGTGGAATGATCACATATTCAACGTCGTCAAAAATGCTGCAAAGTGCTTAGGTTTTCTTCGAAGATGTAAGAAATTCTTTTCCCCATCTGATCTGGCTGTAATCTATAAAGCCTTCATCCGACCCAAGCTTGAGTATAACTCCCACTTATGGGCAGGTGCTTCTATAACTCACTTGAATCGTTTGGATAGAATACAAAATAGAGCCTTGAAAATGATAGGTGATATATCTATTACTCAAACATTTACAACTCTGAAACATCGCCGCGATGTTTCATGTCTCTCATTATTTTATCGCTATTTTTACAAGCATAATGTTCTAGTGAAATAGCCAGTTGCATTCGTACCGTAATACTTAGCGCTTTTAGGAATGCTCATCAGTTCACCCTTGAGCCCAACTTTGGACGTACTGTCAAGTACGCAGAGATTCTTTTTTTTTTGCCGTACAACACGAATGTGGAATGCCTTACCAGGATCTGTTTTTCCCTTCCACTTTAATATTCAGAACTTCAAAACTAATGTATATCGGAATCCCCTCTTGAATCCTTCCCTATTTTCCTGATCGCTCGCACTGTGTATCAGCATCTTAAGGGTAGTCAAAATCCCTTTAGTGCGCGCAAACTACAAAAAAAAAATATTTTTAAGGATCATACTCGGTAGGTATATATGTATGTATGCTTCATTAAGTGCTTTAAAAAGTTTAGATTTGAAAACGAATACAAAATATGAAACATCTTAATATATATTATAATAAGCGATGAGGGGGGGGGGGGGGGCTTGAGCCCTTATAGCCTGATGCAATTGGATAAATTTGGATCCGTCGTTGTCATCGTTGTAATAATTTTGTTTCAAACAAAATTTTTATCTTATTAAATTGAGTTAAATTCAATAAAGTCCACAAAAATAAAAACAAAAACAATAATTCTCTTATTGTTTGTATTTTTCTTCTTCATATTCAAAATTTTAATCTTTAATCTGGTTGCAATTATCTATTTTCGTGAATGTTAATATTCATACGAAATATTACAAGTCGATGTCAAATTTCAAGTTAACTCTGGAATTTATGTTATTTTTACTATTAAAAATGTGAAATCCTTACTTCGCTAATGTGCTCCCGTTCAATAAGTTTATCAATCTGTGTTTGGCATTTTTTCGACATAAAGTAAACAAAAACCCTCGTAGATATTTAAGCAAAAAATTAATGCAAAATGTCTCCCACATCAACTCATTAAACTTTTGATTTACCAATAATAAAATTTCAACTGTCTATAGGTAGGTATAGCCTTTAGTGAAGAAAACGAAGACTTGCAATCACACAGCACACACCACAAACAGACATCCATCGGAAGGTTGTGAATTGTGATGCATCAAAAGAAGAAAAATAAATAATACAAAAAAAAAACGAATCGAACTGACGCGGTAATTTCAAAAGTCATCGATTGAATTGATACGCCTGCAATTTGCAATTCGCTGTCATGCCACTCCAATTAACTGATGTGTATTTTTTCTTTAGTTCCTTCCTTTGTGAGAGCCAGAGTTTGACAGCAACTATCACACCCGCCCCTTGATTCGGCTGAACTCAGCTTGGAACTTGCTGCTGCTGCATGCTGCGGTACTGATGTGGCAGATCCCTTATCCTTACATTTGGACAAATAAAAAATCTCCATTTCGCTCCTATCGTCTCTTTGCAATCTGCAATTTCCGTCAATCAATGGTGAGCGGTGGCGTCGAAAACGTGGCTTCTGGCTTGTACCCCCAAATGACTCATAAAACGAGCAAAGACCCCAAACCTCCACAATGCCAACACCACCCACCACCACCTTCGTCAGCCAAAAGGACGAAAGCAAGCACACCAGAACCGGTATTGGAATGTTAGCCTGTAATTTAAGTGAATACTGATTGGCTACCGATTGAGAAACGCGGGCAGTGGAGGCAGGGGGTGAGGGGGAGGACTATGAGGAAAAGGACATGAATTGAACATTGTGGCATGTGCGGCCGATAATTGCCCTCATCTATCAAATGGGATTTGTGTGCCATGCAAAAACGGCAAGCTCGTTCTTCCTCTTGACTATACAAACATACACAACACACATAGAAAATACCTACACTGTACCTATACATATGTACACCTATAGAACTCTCCACTAATCTGATTTTTTTTTTGCATTAAGTACCCATATATAGTCACGGATAAAAATTGTCAGAAAAATCCCTATAAAATGTGTTATCCTTTTAAAATCAGCTAATAACAATAATCATAACACTTGTAGGCAAATCGATTTAGTTAGAGCCATACACATGCAAGTACACCATGGGGCCTCAATGTATACCTAGCTATATACCAATTTCCCAAAGAAGAGCTTTGCGTTGGCGTTGAAAGGAATGGGGCGCGCAAAAAGGCTTACAATCCTGCATATTGATATCCTGAATTTCCATTACCATCCATTCAGCGGTAATAACCCGTAAAAAATGTAGGTATTGACAAAAAAATAAAAATAATAATATAAAAAAAAATGATGTCCTTGCCCATGTGCGATTTCGAATGAATGAAATACAAAAAATAAAAAGAGCGAAAAAAATACATGCATTAGAGCTAACGACATGCGACCACGCCTTATGCTTTTTATGGATTAGTGGATGGCATAGTCATCAGGAATTATAGCGATATTGATATTTGCTAAACGGAAATTGCAGGATTCAAGAACACGATACTGCACTTATCATCGTCGTATGTTTTGCTCTACTGATTTGGCTTTGTGTGGCTGAGTTATGGTATTATATTATAGGCAGGCATCCTTGGACTATTCTGCTGATGCGCGTCTAGAAGTGATTTGTTGGGAAGTAAAAAATGATTGTGACACAAACTGAATATGAAATTTGAAAACAATCCTAGAATAGGTATGTATAGGTTATAATAGATTCTTGGCAAGCTTATCTATGATCAGTTGATAATAAAGTTATACATACAATCAATGTGCTGGGTTTTTGTAACTGCTCAATAAGAGAGTTTTCAATGGCTGTTCAGTTTTAGTGGGGAATGTAGAACTAAAAATAAGTTTTTGGTAACAGAACCTTATTAAGATTAGCTTAGGGCTGAGTTTCGGATAAGCTAGTCATAGAAAATTGTTATTGACCTTGAAATGTGTGTTCTGATCTAATAATAATCCTTTGAGAAGCGCTGATACACTAGATTTTGAGTGATGCGCCTGGAATGAGATGTGGATGTAACAAACCATTTTCCTGTCATTCATGACCATATTCTGTGATTACAGCTGAAGAAAATTAAAGGAACAGCAATCAAAGCCAAACCAATTTTATAGAAGATGATGGTAGCTGTTATGACAGTGAGATCAATATGTCAAACTCCACGTTTGAATTTTTTTTATAATTAGCGTACACTTAAAGAGTTTTGAGTACACTTAAAATGATTAAGCACAATACGAACAATAGTAAGGGAAATACAGAGCCAGGTAAAGCACTCCGCACCTTTGGGTGTGCGACTAAGACAAGAATCTCTATAATTGACAGTACGTCTGAAATTGGGCTCAAGGATAAACTGATGATGTTCATTCCTAGAATTACGATGTACCTAATGATGCTTAAGGATAGGAATGCAACTGGCTATTTCACTTAAACACTATTTGTAAAAATACCGATAAAATAATGAAAGGCACGAAACATTGCGACGGTGTTCGAGAGATGCAAATGTTTCCGTTATAGTTCTATCCCATGTTATTTTTAACGCTTTATTTTGAATTCTATCCAAACCTGCCCAGATATGGGAGTTTAATTCAAGCTTTGGATGAATGAAGGCGATCATTTATAAAAATAAGGAAGAGAGCCGGAGACAAAACGGAGCCCTGGGGCACATCAGCATTTATCTTATGAATATCAGACTTAAAACCGTCCAACACAACTTGTATTGATCGGTCCGAAAGGTAATTTCTATTCCAACAAAGAAGAGATTCATCAATACCAAATGCACGCATTTTGTATAAGAGAGCTTGATGCCAAACTCTATCAGATGCTTTTGAAATATTAAGTGTAATAATCTTACTTCCTCCAAAACGATGTAAAGATTTGTTTCACTGCTCGGTGAGATATACCATCAGATAGATCACCAGTGGACCTATTGCTACGAAGGCCATACTGCCGGTCATTAAGAAGCTTTCGTGCTTCGAGATATTTCTTTAGCTGATAATTCATCAGCGTTTCCATGACTTGGAAGGAAGGGACGTAAGTATGCAGTTGGGCGATAGTAACAGGGAGAAGAAGATTCGCCTTTTTTAGGGACATGCTGGACAAGTGTTGTTTTCAATCCACTCGGAAAGAGACCAGTAGAGCAGGACAGATGGAAAAGCTTACGCAGTGGCTTTTGCCAGCGATGAAGAACACCTCTTCAGAACGATGAGAGGGATACTATCCGGACCCGTAGATTTGGGAATATCAAAATCTTTTAGAACTTTTGCTACTGCACGAGTGCGAAAGAAGATTCGTCCCATGAAATCATTGGCGTTCTCAAGTACAGGAGGAGTCATGCCACTCTCAGGCAGCGTCGAATTAATAGCAGCCTCTGCTGCAAGCATATTTTCTATATATATTGAGCTAACAAAGAGAGTGTCATTGAGAACGAGTGTTGGAACAGAAGACGAGGTGGTATTTCTAATGTTTTTACGAATAACCAAAAATTTTTACTAGCTCTGAGATACTGTAGTATTTTTTGCCTTAATTTTTGGTCATGCAAAAATTTGATTCGTTGAATATGGCCGTGGCAGGTTTTTCAAGCTTGTTTGAAATTGATTCGGTTTTTCTCAGTAGGGTTGGCTTTATAACATTGGAAGCTTACATCCCAAACCCTGACAGGCTCCTTACAGCTCAAATAAAACCATGGTTTCTCTTGCGGTTTGAAAGATTTTATCTTATGGGGGATTAAATTTCTCTTTCCGTAAAGATTAAAGTTTGTGGCCATATCTGCACTGGAGTCTACGTCACTATCAAGGAAGCATAGTGACCAGTTAATGCCCCTGGAGAGGAAGGTGGTTCAACTCAGCAAAGATCTCAACATACCTTCCTTTGGGTGTTGCCTGGCAAGAATAGCGAAGTCGCACGGAGAATTGTGTAGGTATATTGAAATCGACCGAAATGACGATTTCAGTGTGAGGATAATGGGCAGTACAATTTTTTGAATGGAGTTGGACATAGCATCAAACTCGTTAAAAATTGAATTTCTGTCCAAATTTGGGCTTCGATAAAGAAAACATTGAGCCCTTCCCGCAATTTCATCGTAAGCGACATTTTTAACGAAATTGAGTTAGTAATGCATTTCGATAGCTTATACTATTACGCATACATCCACACTATTAGTTTTTAAATAAAAATTTAAAAGAAAAAGTTACAGAGAAAACAAAATTTATCGTAAGCGACATTCATATTTTGTGTTAACAGCTAAATATCGCAAATGACATAGTGCGATATAATCAACTCACATAATAGTATAGCTATACTATAGTATGACATGAGTTGACATGAGTAGATCTACCATTTCTCTGGCCAAGCTTTGATTTGCAAAAAGTTTTAAATACTCCGCTTGGCAGAAGTGTTAAACTCTACTATTTAGAAAGTAATCGTACTAAAAGTGCCTACGAAAATGGTACCAGAAATGGTTCCTGTTTTTTGAGAGGGGGGAGGGACAGCGAGAATATAACGAAATTTTTTCCAAAACGTTTAAAACTTTGGCTAGTTTTTTATTTTAAAAAAAAAAAAAAAATCATACCGACTTGCTAGCTTACTAGCAAATTTGAAGCCTTACCGCAAGTTCCTAGCTTGTTCGGTTCCTGAAATACACAATATAACCTGCTTACTTCATATTGAAGTCAATCTTGTAGAAATTTCGAAATTAAAGAATTTCAAGTTTTGAGTAAAGCCTATCGTTGAAATGCAAAAAAAACTGCAAATTTTGGGCCACTCTGATGCAAGTTCTTATACATCGTGTCCACTATTATTCGAAATAATATTCCCTGACATTCCCTGACCAATTTCGAAATTTTCCCTGACCAATTTTTTTAATATTTGGTTCATATGCAATGCGATATTCGTAAAAAAGTAAGACATCTAATTTATCTAAAATGGTCAACTATAGTTTAAGAAATCGGTCAGCGCTAGAAAACTTGTGATCAATGCTTGAAGTTTCTCCAAGTCACGATTTTTGGCAAATCACTTGTGGGATATTCGCAAAAAATATAGGCGGCTTTTTGCCAAAATGAAATATATGAAATTTTTATATATTTTCCGATCAAAAAATATCACTGATTTCAAATATCAATGCCCAGCAACTGTTTCATGGTTCTTTTTAAATCTATCAACCAGTTTTAAATCTTTTTAGTATCTAAAATTTAAAATGCTTGGCATCTCATTTGGGTCATTTAAGCAAAAAAGTATGGCACTTTTTTGCTTAAATGACTTATTGGTCATAAAAGGTCAGTTAGTTTCAGTTGATATTTGGTCAACCAGGACGCTACAAAAGGAAAGCGACAGGGACAGCAAACGACGCCATATTTCTTGCCGCTCTTTTGACATTTCTCTTCATTTGCCATTTCTACAACGAGTTGAAACTATTAAAATTTACTACCGAAATTCGGAGTCACTTGCCTCAACGTTAAGAGCGCTACGTCCAATTTATGGTGAGGCTCATTTCTGGCTGAATGGCTTCGTCAATAAACAAAATATGCGGTGTTGGTCAGGCAGCAATCCACATGTACTCCATGAGTCATCATTGCATCCCGAAAAAATTACGGTTTGGTGTGGTTTATGGGCCGGCGCTCGGCGTCATTGGGCCGTACTTCTTCCGTGATGATCAAGACCGGCACGTTACTGTGAATGGGGATCGCTACCGTTCAATGATCACCGAATATTTTTGGCCCCAATTGGATGATATGGATCTGCAGGACATGTAGTTCCAATAGGACGGCGCCACAAGCCACACAGCGAATGTCACAATCAATTTATTGGAAACCAAGTTTGGAGGACGTGTTATCTCACGAAATGGTCCAGTCGCTTGGCCACCTCGGTCGTGCGATTTGACGCCGTTAGACTATTTCCTGTGGGGCTACGTCAAGTTTATGGTCTATTCCAACAAGCCAGTGATGATTGAAGAACTTCGTACGAATATCGAACGTGAAATTGCAGCAGTATCGGCCGATTTATGCTTGAAAACCGTCGAAAATTGGGTTCAGCGTCTGGACTTCTGCAAGCGTGCCCGTGGTGGCCATGCAAAAGAAATCGAGTTCCATACATAATGGCATCGAACCAATTTTCACAGGAATAAAGAATTTTATTGATATTCAAAACCGTTTCTGTTTTATTTAAAAAAAAACTTTTGTAGCGCTCTTATTGAAAAACCCGATATTTTTAAAAGATTTTTTTTTTTTAATTTTTTCGTGGTCATAGCATTATTACAGTTCTTGTTCTTTCTAGGTCCCGAACGATTTTTGGGCCTCATTTGTGGGATAGTCGAAAAAAAGTTTATTATCTGCGAGGCCACTAAAACACCATAAAAGGTCAGCTAGTTTCAGTAATTATGCAGCCATATATTATTTTTTATGAATTTTACTGCGCACTTGGAATTCATACAAAAATCTATGGCTGACCAATTACTGAAAATAGTTATCACGATCTAGTGATCTTTCGGGGATGGCAAACAGATTTTGAGAATATCCTACAAATGAGGTTCCAAAAACCACCTTGACCTCTCATTACCTTGAAAAACTTCCAAGCCTTGATTATAATTTTTCTAGGGCAGACCTTTCTAAGTTTAGGTGACCTTTTTGATTAATTATGAATATCCCATATATGAGGTTTCAAAATTCTAGAGCAAAAATTTGGAGTTAATTAAACCCTAAGCCGAATACGCTGCTGATGCGAAACGAAATTTTTAGTTGGTTTCCCACAAGACAACAAAAAGAGTACAAAAACGAAGCGAACAAATATTACTGTCAATGAAATATTTGTTCCACAAATTCAAAAATTTAAAACAAATACAAATAATAAAATAAATACCCGGCAGTCATGGTGAATGAAAGGTACAACAAAAATAAATATAAAAAAGCACCGTCACTTTTCCGCATACCATAAATGATCTGGGTAGTTAATTGCTGCTATCAATTTCACTCGTAGACCAGAGCACTGCACAACCAAAAGTTGAAAAGGTTTCGTTTATGATTTCGCGTTGCGCCAAAAGAACTCAACTTGCATTTTCTAAAGATCAAGGTATGTAGTTGAAAGTATACAATACCGATTGCTTTGAAAGTGATAAAAAAAATAACTGCAGAAAAAAGTTACTAAAAAGATCAATGATTTAAAAAAAAATTGATACAGACAAAAATCACTGACCGCTTCCCAATTCCTTGACTATCCCTGACTTTCTAGTTAAGGGGACACCATGCTATAGCATGCTTGGTTCCTGAGATACGCAATGTTACTTGCTAACTTCACTGTGAGTAAGCAGCCTGAGATACGCGATGTGACTTGCTAACTTCACTTTGAGTAAGCAGGGGCCTATAACACAGAACAACAAGTCAACTAGTCAACAATTACTTGTTCAACTATGTTTGTTCAACAAGTGAAAATAATTTCTGTAACTCAATAAAAACCGCAACAATTGTCAACTGAAAATATTTCCCTCGACTTGTTGAACCGGTTCAACAAGTAATTCTTACGCGATGAGTCAAAAAGTTTCCGAAAAAAAGAAAACTTTTCATCTAAAATCAGCGCTTTGCTTGTTAGCTCTTACTTTTTCAGTAAGATAAATAAACATTTTATTCACCGTACAATGACAATACATATTCATGTTCTTTTTAAATGTCAAGTTTTTATTTGAATAGGTATATTTTCATATTTGTATGTCTGTTCGCGTACCTACCAAAACTACGAATTTTTACGAATTTAGCCCAAAGTTCTGTCAAAGCTCATATAAAAAAATAAAATTCGTAGAAATTCTACAATTTTGTAAAATATTATGAGCTTTGATAGATATAAGGCTTTGACAAAACTTTGGGCTAAATTCGTTGTTTTAGGAGGTACGCGAACAGACATTTTGATTCTCTTTATCACTGCTCGATTTAGAATTAAAATTAAATAATTTTGTTTTTATAAACCAAATTCTTCACAAATAAATAAATTCTAAGCCAGCTGTCCGCTCATGGATTCAAATATCGAAATTTTTCGAGCCTCTGATTGGTCAGAAGTCATAAAAGTTTTGAAAATTCAGATGACTTTTTGTACGATTGCCTACGTTTTTTCAGATTAAAATTCAGATGACAGCTAAAAAACGAGACAAAAAAATCCGCACATAGAAATTTTACTTTATAGTGGATGCAGGTATTTTTGTGGTCTGTTGTCGGCTTGGTACGGTGGCTTTTTAATGTTTTTTTAACAAAAAAAATGTATTGTTAATAATAAGAGTTTTCTTCCATGGTGTTTTGCCTTTTCTTTAACAAAATAACACGAAATAAAAGTTTTCACAGTTTTTATCAATAAAAGATTGTATTCGGTGAAAGAACCCGACGAGGACGTGTAGTTTGGAGTAGTCAATAGGTGTTAGTATTTTTTTGGTTGTAGGTAAACAGTGCGGCTTCAACTATTTTCGATAATATTAATCCAAATAAAAACAAAGAACAAGCGTTTTCCAATCAATTTACATAAATAACTAATTACTTCATCCTCAGAGTCACTCATTTTTGATTTAAATTTAATTCAAATTTTTCATTTCTTCCTATTCACTTCCAGTAAAATCAGATAGTAAACACAATTATTGACAGAAAAAGGACGGTTTGCTGAAACTTCAGATTTTTTGTGCGTTCAGCGTTACGATTCAGTACTGAGTCTTCAGATTTTTGCTGATGAACGCACCCAATCTTCCCGATTATCACTTGATAAACACTACTGCAAGTATTTATTTCTAACTTGTTGACTTCGAACAAGTCCAGAACCGTCAGTTTAAATTTATCAAATTTTCAACAAGTTTATTCTCTATTTTTCAAACTCTTGTTGTTTCCAGTTACAGAAACGATGGATTTATGAAATTTCCCACTTGTTGAAAGAGCCCAAAACAATTGTTTAAGTTCTCCTAGACTTGTCGTTTCGTGTTACACACTTTTAAAAAAGTTGTTGAATTTTACTTGTTCAACAAGCACTTTTTGTATTGTGTTATAGGCCCCAGGTCACTCGATCGTACCCTTATTTGTTGAGCTGAAAAATCGGGAATAGAAATGATAAAAAAAAAAAAAAAATAATGCAAGTGTCTTATACACCTATAATGCAAGTTCCTGTCAAAGTTACATTTGCCTTGATGAATGTTGGCCTGCTAACTTCACAGACCGTTTAGATCTGCGTTCTTTGAACAAAACAGCTTAATAATTCTTTTTAAATATGGATTATCGGATGACTGTGAGGTGAAGGCGTATATAACACCGCTCATACAAGGTCAAAACGCATTTCTGCGGCAGCTAGCTATCAGCATCTCGAAAGTTACAAATATTCCGATCAAAGTACTTTGCTTTGAAAAGGTTTTGTGGAAAAAATTATTCCTGAACGAGTACTTATCTTTGCGATTTACAACAATGATCAGAGATGTTTTAAATGAAACCGACGAAAACTAAGTAAGATTTAACCATCTACTTTTCCTTATTTTGTATTAGGTACTTATGAATTTTATTGATTTGTTTAAATATTTAATTGTTATTTCCACTTAAAATAATTAAATAAAGTTTTCATTATAATACAACTTTTTGTAGGTTTTTATTTTATCGTAAACGCCAAAATTATATCATGAGTTGACAAGAAGAGAATACCAAAACTATCGTAAGGGCCGAAAACGTCAAAAACAGCGTTAATATGACAAAAGCAATGCCTTGTTTCTCATGAATTACTTGCACATATTTACAAAAGTACCACTAAATACAGAAAATAAACTTGTTTCGTTTTGCAGCTTAGGAAAAAAAAAAACAAAAAATGTGTTTCGTGTAAAATTTACTTTTTGTCGCTTACGACAAAATTGCCGGAAGAGCTCGACATGTGTGAATAATGTCCTTATTTACCATTAATTTTAACAACATGACATTGAAGTTTGTGTTAGAACACAAACCGTATTGTGGTTGGAGTGGGTATCTATGCATTATGCATTATCTTTTCTTATATAGGTATACGGCAATACCATATGGTGGGGGAAGAATATTGGCACCAAATTATACTTATTGGGATTAAATTCCAAATGTTTAGAATGTTCACCTATCTGGGTTTTACTGGCTGGCCTGTTTCTTGCAGTATAAACGTATGCGGCATAAAAATTCTTCTTTAGCCCACGAATGTTACTAAAATCAACTCTGAACTTACCAATCATCACAATAATCAGAACTAGCGAAAACTCAACAATCAACTAAGGTGAATGTTTTTTTCTAGATTCCAATCTATTGCAGAATTTATTGATGCTTTTATCCAGGTACATACGTCTCATATGAAGTCCTGGCCATTTAAAACAGGCTACAATATCTAGTTTTCTCTTTCTAGCAAAATTTGGAAAGACAGATGATTTTTTTTGTTGTATTTTGTTGTAACAAAACAAATACTATTGGAAGAATAGGACCTTTTTTTGAACTGGAGTTTATATACATACCTATGTGTAGGTACTTCAATGCGTTTTTTTTTTTACAAAAGTGTTTCAGCTCAGCAAATAACGCATCACATGGAAAAAATTATTAATTATTTATTTTGAAAAATATTTTAGAAACTTACAATTTATTTGAATAAATAATTCAAATGTGAATTGTATTATAATCCACAACTTATATTGATGCTTTGCTTTATGTAAACAAGAACATATGGTTTCAGTAATTTTGGAAATTTCTTCTTAAGTGCAAATATCCATAAACAATTCGACTACATAATCAGAACAAAAGTTCGGGAATTATTGACATCTGCCCTGTGGTGAGTGGTATAGCAATCCTCTTAAGGTTGATCTCATCTGAATTGTTTACACAGAACCTGTCTTCGCATAAAATAAATGATTCGTAGAATTTCCAATAGCTATGTTATAAGTTTTACTTGAATAGATAAAGGTACTACATGTTTGATGAATAATTCAAAATTCATATTTCATCTGGGTACCTACTCGCATTTTATTCTTCCTTGATCCTTAATAGGTAAAAGCTTTATAATATACTCATAAACCTTTATGTGTACTTTAATAACAATCGTCATATCTAAAATCTCATGACTTTATTCAAACTTGCATTCTGTTGACTTCGTTTCTTATCCATAATATTGCCCGCAGTAATGGCGATATTAATTCCAAGCTCTATTTTTCCAAATCCTTTCCTCTAAAGAGATACATATTGAATTGGAATAAGAAATGATAGCAACAAAAATCTTGAAATTCAAAATAGTTTGCCCAATTGAATCGTTCGTCAGATTAAGTCCCCCTTGGCAATTTACTGCACATTATGCGGGATGAGAAGCAGAGAGAACGATGATATTGGACTCCCTTCCCTAAGCAAATACACGCAGAGACCGTATATCCATATCCGGTATCCTCGATACATCTATGTTAATGTTTCCCTATGCAAATGTATAAATTCGGATATCGTCTTCAAATGCATTCAGCTTCATCCCGGCATAACGGCAAAATGCAATTTATTTGGATATCTTATATTCAGGCGATAGGAGAGGGTATTGATGGGTCAAACTGGGGTCTCAATTTCAAGGACTCTTTAAAAGCAACACCAGCTACATCTTCCTTTATTATACCATACAGTATGTATGTATGTGTGTATGCTTTGTGTTCAATCGCAGCCAATACTAGTACTAAAACAATGGCAGTATTTGCACATCAATACCATCTCGGTATCGGTCCATCCAAAAAGGATATTTATATGAAGGAACAGAGTGCCCTTATATGTCATTGCTTTGGTATGAATTTATGTGCGGCTTTGTTTTGGGAGAAAGAGCAATAGAATACTTCTTGCCCTCGATTCACATTGTTTTGGGCTTATTATCTCCATAACTGGACACACAATCGGGGGGTCAGCTTCTGCTTTTGCCTTTCCGCTCAATACTCTGAAATGTATCGAATTTATCCGTTTTAGGCAAAGCAAATCCATCGCAGGCAAGCTTTAAGTCTCCCAGGAGATTGCAATGCATATGCCTGACATTAATTGCTCTTGTTCGACTGTTGGTCTGACGACACCACCATATACAACAACCATAGCTTCTTAGATGTTGGTTAAGAGTTGCCATCACATTGCATATTAGGGGATTATTATTATTTATTTTAAATGCTGATGGCTCATGGACTCCTGCGAAGAATTGCTTAACCTGATATTAGATACAAACTTCCTTTGGTATCCCCTAAAATATTTTTATACCTTCGAACCTTATAGGTCTGATATGAATCCAAGCTATCAACTAGGTCTGATTATCAGGGACAAGCTGCAATGGGTGCTCAATAGCTTCAGACCATACAAGTCTGCGGGACCTGACGGCACCAAACCAGCCAAACTCCAAATGAATAAAGATGTAATTCTGAAAATTCTGGAGACTATCTTTACTAGTTTCTTAGCACTGGTCTTGGAGAGAAGTCCAGGCTGTGTTTATATACCCAAAGCAGACAAATGTTCCCAACTACACCCGAAAGATCACTTACCTATTAGTCTATCATCTTTCCTTCTTAAAACCTTTGAACGATTGATCGATATCGACCTACGAACAAGCATAGACAGGTGACTTTTGTCTACTGCTCAACATGCTTACTGTAAAGGAAAATAGGTAGAAACTGCTTTGCATACTCTAATACAAACTATCGAATATTCCCTCCATCATAAAGAGTACACAATTGTCAGTTTCTTGGATATAGAGGGCGCTTTTAACAACATCGACACATTTGCAATCGCATATGCACTGACATCTCTGAAGGTAAATGTAAATGGTTTGCATCATGGTGAATTGCTGACTTGCAGGGATATCATTTCAAAACTGGGCGGCTTTTCTGCTAAAAGGTCTGTCAGTAGAGGCACGCCGCAAGGTGGAGTCTTCTCTCCCCTTCTCTAGAACTTGAAAGTGATGAATGAGCTGCTAACAGGCCTGGAAACGGAAGGTTACAGAGACTGTCTTTGGGGACGGTCGATGTTGCTATCGCCTTATCAGAAAGCATCCTACTATTAAAAAAAGAAATCTTACAAAACGCTTTAAATAGTATAAGCAAATGGGCTGACCTGTGTGGTCATGGTGTCAATACTTATAAGACATCAGAACTTGTTCTACGAGTATTCTCGAGGAAATATAAAATCCTTCATATAGATCCTCCTTTTATCAAAGCTTTTCCACTAACATTCACTGATCAAGCAAAATATTTGGGTCTTATTTTGAAAAAAAAAGTTAAGCTGGAAACATAATATAAAAGACAAAGTCAAAAACACCACAATGACACTTTTCTCATGCAAAAAAGCCGTTGAGAACAAAAGGGGCTTTCAACCTCGTATCACTCACTGGCTTTATACTTCAGTAATTAGACCGATCCTCACTTACGGAATGGTACTAGGGTGGACTGCTCTAGATAAAGCGGTTAATTGCGAAAAATTAAGCAAAGTCCAACGCTTCGCTTGTTTGTGCATAAGTGAAGCACTTCGCAGACGTTCTGCTCCAACTGACACCCCTCAATATTTTCAGCAAACAAGTAGCTGCAAATACATCCATTCGCCTAAGAGCTTCCTTACAATGGACCAACAGTAACATTGGCCATTCCATTATTCTCAATTCATTCGGATCAATCCCAAGAAGCACTGATTACAGTATCTCAAAACTAAAGTTTGGCAAAAACTTTCAAGTCAGCATTTTTTCCAGAGTCCTCTCTTGGAAAATAAATCAATACATTCTTACACCGACAGATCAAAAACTGATGATGGGGTAGTTAGCGGTGTATACACAGAAAGACTAAAATTAAGTCTCTTCTTCCGTCTTCCTAACTTACTTACTTATTTACTTAAGGTGGCGCTACAGTCAGGGGTAGACCAGGGCCTCAACTAACAAACTTCTTCCAGCCATATCGGTTTCTAGCTAACTGTCTCTAGTTTCGCAAGCCAAGTTGGTTGAGGTCCTCTTCCACTTGCGTGCGCCACCTTTTACGCTGTCCAACCTTTACTGCGCTACCCCACGGGCTGGATTCAAAGACTTTCCGGCCGGAGCATTGGTGTCCATTCGCTCTAGGTGATCCAGCCATCTCAGTCGTTGGCTTTTCACATTTGTTGCTAGGTCGGTGTCGCTGTACAGCCCGTACAGTTCGTTGTTGTATCTTCTTCTCCATTCCCCATCTATGCAGACGGGACCAAAAACCACCCGGAGAATTTTCCTCTCAAAACAGCCTAACGCGTTGTCATCCACCGTTAACAGTGTCCATGCCTCTGCACCATACATCAGGACCGGGATGATAAGCGTCTTATACAGGCAGTTAAGTGGCTCGAGAGAGGGCTTTGCTTCTCAATTGCCTTCTTAGCCCAAAGAAACAGCGATTGGCAAGAGTAATTCTTCGTTTGATCTCAGCACTGGTATCGTTCGCTGAGTTTATAGCGGATCCTAGGTAGACAAAGTCTCTGACCACCTCAAAATTATAGCTGTCTATAGTGACGTTCTGTCCTAGACGTCGGTGTTGGGTGTCCTTTCTTGTTGACAGCATATATTTCGTTTTGCTTTCATTCACCGTTAGACCCATCTTCTTGGCTTCCTTCTCAATGCTCACAAAAGCACCACTGACATCACGCTTTGTTCGTCCGGACTTTTAAAAGATTGTACCTCTTGTGTTGACGTGATAGTTTTGCACAAGTTTTTCAAGAACGATGTTGAAGAATTCGCATGACAGCTCATCGCCTTGCCTAAAACCTTTTTTCACGACCTTGATGGAGAAGCGTACATTCTCCATCGTCATCCTGCAACAAACAGACAAGTTTGGCAGGGATGCCAAAACTAGACATTGGTCTCTATAGATGCTGTCATACGCGGCCTTGAAATCGATGAAAAGGTGGTGGGTATCGATTTGAAACTCGTGGGTTTTCTCCAAGATCTGCCGTAGTGCGTATATTTGGTCGATGGAACACTTCCCTGGCCTAAAGACACACTGATATCAGGTTGTTGACGAATGGCTTCAGGCGTTCACAAAGTACGGCAGAGAAGAACTTGTAGGCGATATTCGGAAGACTAATGCCCCTGTAGTTGGTGCAGTCCAGAGGATTGCCTTTCTTGAGGATTGGGCAAACAATGCTGAGGTTCCATTTACCGGGCATGCTTTCCTCCGACCATATTTTACAGATGAGCTGCTGCATACTCCTAACCAATTTATCGCCAGCCACTTCAAATAGCTCAGCTCCAGCAGCTTTATTAGACTTGAGTTTAGATATAGCTTTCTTCACTTCGCCGAGATCGGGTGGACGGAATTGTCAGCCTATGTCATCCAGGTTGAATGGTGCAGTTTGCATGGTAGCAGAATTCAGTTCGTCATCGCCGTTATACAGTTTGCAGAATTGATTTTTCCATCTCCTCAGCACTGACTGCGATTCAACTACGATGTTCCCCTGATCGTTCTTGCAGGCTTAGTTTCGGGGCTTGTAACCTTGAGAGGTTCTTTTTACTTTTTGGTAAAACTTCCGAACTTCATTCCTGCAATGGCATCCCTCTAATTCCTCGATCGCGCGCTTCTCGAACCAGGGGTTTCGCTGTGGTGGTCGTGCGAGGCCCAGCACGTCAGAGGCGGCATCTCTGATGGCTTTCTGGCAGTTTTTCCACTGGTTCTTGATATTTGCAGATGGCGGCAAAGTACTATTTAATAGGGCATGAGAGACTCGATCGAAAAAGGAGCTGGCGATTTCTTGCGACTGTAGCCGTCCGACGTCGAACTGCCTCACAGTATTTCTCTGTTTTGGCTTTGGGCTGGATATCCGTAGCATTAACTTGGCTACAACGAGGTAGTGGTCCGAGTCAACGTTGGCTCCTTGGAACGTTCGGACGTCCTTGATACTGGAGGAGTGCCTTACGTCGATCGCAATGTGGTCAATCTGGTTGGCGGTTGATTGACCAGGAATTCACCATATCCCCTTACGTATATCGAGATGCGGGAACTGTGTACTAGCTACCACAACGTTTCGCCACGCAGCAAAGTTGATTAGCCTGAGTCCGTTGTCGGAGGTGGTGTCGTGCAGGCTGTATCTTCCGATTGTGCCACCAAAGACGTCTTCACTTCCTAGTTTGGCATTAAAATCACCCAAGACAATTTTATTGTCATAGCTAGGGAATTCCCCCAAAAAATGTTGCCATTGCCATTATAAGAGAGTCCTATAACAGCGCAAGATGTTTGGTTTACACAATGGGCAGCTATCCGACTCTTTCGAAGTGCGGCAGGGTGTGAGACAGGGAGATGTTCTATCGCCAATTCTCTTTCTACTGGCGATTTACGATGTTTTGACCGCCAGCGTTGGAAGTTGGAACAACAGAGAGGCAGGGCATTCAATGGAGACCGTTTGAAAGGCTTAGTCACGTAGACTATGCCGTTGATATAATATGTCTCTTGGCAAATAACATTAGCGAGCTGAATGGGATGTGTCAAGCTCTGAAGTTAAAAGGAGAGTCGAGTGGTCTTAAAATAAATAGCAAAAAGACAAAAATAATGCTCACAGGCCGCTCCACACATCAGCGTATTTTTATACAGGAGACGTCAGTTTAAGAGGTTGAACAATCTAACTACCTTGGAGGTATTGTTTCAGCTAATGGTGGTACTGATCTGGACGTTTAAAGTAGAATAAATAAAGCTCGCGCAGCCTTCGGTTCTCTGTCCCGAATTTGGATATCCAGTCAATTCTCCTTGCGCACAGAGTTGAGATTCTTCGAATCTAATGTCAAATCCGTTCTTTTATATGCTTGCGAAACCTTTAAATTCACGACTACCATCTCGAAAAAATTGCAGGCTTTTGTGAACGTAAATGGCAATGGATTGGTTACACACTGAGGAAACCAATCGATGAAATTGCAAAGCAGTCCTTTGAATGGAATCTTCAGGGTGCACGGTGGGTTGGAAGACCAAGAACAACATAGAAATCGACAATTCTAGCAGAAGCAGACTCCCAGAGAAAGGCGTGGCCACAGTTAAAATATCTATCTGCAGACCGTGAAGGATGGAAACGATTTGTTGGCGCCCTCTGCCCCAATCGGGATTACAGAACTTGATGATGATGATGATGATGAGAATTGTAAGCTTTGAATTTTAACCAATTTCGAGATTTTATTGTTCTCTGTCGTCTATCGGAAAACTTCTATGCATTTCTCACTTGTAAAATGTAGTTGCCCGAAGTTAGTTTTGATACTCAAACGTAAATAAAATTATTTTTTTGAAAACTTTAAAGGTGTCTGGCTGACATGAGGTGACACTGTGAGTTTCTAGCAAGTTATTAAATATTTTGAAACAGTTGCCCCAAGAACATTATATATTTTCAGCTTTGATAGATACTGTAACGTAAATTTCTCCATTTTTTGCCACCTTAAAAGGGGCCTGTCTACCTTTACTTTTCTTCTTTTTTAATTTTCGTTTTAATTACTACAAACAAATGAAGATATCACTGACACCATTGTACACACCATTTCTTATCAAAATCTAGAAAAGCGTTTGAGAAATAAATAACCTTTTTCCGGAGCTGGACAAATGCAAATAGCCCTCAAGAGTGGGGGGAAAGTCCTCTTTTAAAACAAATAGACTTCGATGTCGTTTTAAACTGATTTGAATTGCTTGAGATATTTTTGAAACGTACACATACTGACGCAATTATTTTCCAACGATAAATATTTTGGGGGATCTTAACACAAATAGTGGCAACCATGGACTTATAGTACATATGTTGTGTTAAAGTTTATTTGTTCATCTTATATTAGTATTGGTGTGTCAAAACGATTTCCTTCATGTGTGCAACACCTAGTTGTCGTTGTCGGTCATTAAATTATAGTGAAAGCCAATAAAAGCCCATTTATAACCAAACGATTTTAAACGACACTCGGAACAACCCAACAGGCTATACTCGTATCATACCTACCACCTCAGCATTGAGTTATGACTTTATTTTACCGTTCTTTGAGTGATTCACTGGATTGGTTGTTGAGAAGGCCTTATAGCCTTAGCATCCTAAAAGCAGCAGGAAAAACAAAACGCCTTCCCTTCTATACTATTAATGCATTGTGTTTTCCTTAGACTTGATGTGCTTTGCCAATATCACAAAATCAATAGATTTCTTGAGTTGCAGTCATCGTTCTGTCTCTCTCTCCAACAGCATTGTTGGGATAGCAACATAATTAAAACCAAATGATGAATATCGAGCGAGTGGTGTGTGTTTTGTTTATGTTTGTGTTTTGAAATAAATCCTCAAAATCTAAAATATTTGCATGATGAATTCAGGCATCAATCAGAGGCATTCAATTAATACTCATACTCTGAAAGATATTAAATATGTTTTTGTATTATATCCTGCTATACCGCTTTGTGCCCTTAGAACCCTCTATAATGTAGTTGGGTATCCATTCGGCTGGCCTATATTAATTTGGTACAGTATGCGATTTGATGATTCTTGGAATTGACTGGTCGTTAGTAAAGAGATATAATTATGTATGATGGTACTCAAATTGTTTTTGAAATATTTGTTTTCAACCAAGAAATGCATATTAACTTTATTTCTACAAACAGTTTACTGGTGGGTATTAATTCGACTAGTTTTGGGGATCAAGTGTATTCGTTCTAGGCATTTTAGAATAACTCATTTGTTATATTTACATATTTATATGCATATGTAGTATATGAATTTTTCAATCAAATTTAATTGCCAAATGATTTAAAAATTAAAATTCTACTCTTAAGGTGCCGTCACACCAGGCAAGTTTTACTTGCCGCAAGTACTTGCAGCAAGTAAAATGATTGCTGCAAGTAAAACTTGCCTGGTGTGACGACCCGAAAAGTACTTGCGGCAAGTAAAACTTGCCTGGTGTGACGACCCAAAAAAGTACTTGCAAGCAATTAATTGCTGCAAGCGATTTACTTGCTTGCAAGTACTTGCGCAAGCAATGCTTGCACGGTGTGACTAGTTCCTGCAAGCGCTTGCAAGTAAGTAAAACACTTGAAATAACTTGCCGCAAGTACTTGCCACTTGCAGGATTTGCGCAAGCAAGTTTTTTACTTGCTTGTAAGCGAACGTATGTTTTTCGATCAAAATTACAGAAAAAATCGTCTCCCTCTGTCCAGAAGTCTCTCATCAGTGTTGTAAAGTACTGATTTTCAGCACGGCTTTCAAAAGAGGGTCATACCAAAATAATTAATCATCGATCAACATAGAACAGGGTACCGCATTGTTTTTGAATACATGTTTTTTGATAATAATAATATGAACGACTGGATCGTATGTAATTGCTCTTATAGTTCAACTTGCTTGGAACTTCAGATCTTTTAAGAATATTTGAGTAATTAAAGAAAAATGCAAGGAAGCATGAAGCTCTTTCTATCAATTGTAAAAACAACTCGCCAGATTTTGATAGAAATGGGTAGAGCAAGTAATGAGAAAGTCGAAATAAAAAAAAAAACGTATGAGGAAGGTAACGCTAATAACAGCTTTTAGTAAATTTTTTATCAGAAAGTTTAACTCACTTACAATCAAATCACTTGCTGCAATCAATCGCATGTTATTTTTACTAATAATAATGTACAAGAATTAATTGCCTCGAATTCAACAAATCTTCAACAACCATTTCCTTGTAAAAATTCTTCTTCAAAATCAAGATTATCCATTTGGATCTATTTCTGAGGAAACAGTAAACCAAACTGAACTGAAAATGGCAAAATCACACCCGTTTACACGTGCAAGTACTTTCAGAAACTGATTTCGGCAAGTAATTTCAGCAATTACTTGCAGCAAGTAATTTCGGCAATTAATTTCAGCAAGTACTTGCTTGCTCGGTGTGACGACCTGAAAAGTACTTGCAGCAAGTTTGTTTTGCAAGCAAGTAAAAAGTCGTTTCAGCAAGCAATTTACTTGCCTGGTGTCACTGCTCTCTGCAAGTACTTGCACGAATATTTCAAAATCGAAATTTTTGAAACAATTGCTGCAAGTACTTTACTTGCACGGTGTGACGGCACCTTTATGATAGTCGATATTAAAGTGAGAACTTTATTTCCCTAAATACTAAAATAATTCTTTGCTGAAAGCTAGTAACTAACTACCCAATGGAAAAGAAGACATTTAAAGCAACAGAACGCGAAACCTACCTACGATAAACCGTGATGTAAAAATTTAACAATAAAAATATCCAATTGGTATTCTTTTTACCAAATTTTAAAGATCTATTTTTCTAAAAAAAAAATTCCGCAGAAGGAATTTCAATGTTTCACGTTTCTCTCCTACTACAGAGTCTTCCAACTAAAAATATCATTTTAAAGGAAAATGGACATAATTTTATGAATTGCACCCATTATCGTTTTTTGGCCTATATTAATTATTGGAAAGGCCTCAATGAGTGCAATTTTTGTTTTATGGGCATAAATCTGTATTTCATGCAGGTAAAGTGTAAAATCAGAGTCCCTCTCGAGTGTGCAACCGCAGTAACTGGTCGCAGTTTTTGGCCTGAAGGGGTACGAGTTAGGTATTTTAAAGAGAACCAAAAAAACTTGAAGCTCCCATCAAATTTCAACAATATAACCTAGACGTTTTTAAAAATTGTCCTGTTAATGACGAAGCTAATACATTTCGCATTTATTATCAAAATTGTGGTGGGTTGAGGACAAAAATTGATAAATTTTATGCTGCCATTGCTGACAACAGTTATCCTGTGTTTGCCCTTACCGAAACATGGTTAACCCAAGGTATATATTCGTCTGAACTTTTTCCCAGTAACTACCATGTTTACAGAAAGGATCGTTATACGGATAGTGTAAACAGAGGGGGAGGCGTTATTTTATCTGTGAGTTCCAAGCTCATAAGCTTTTAATTATCTTTATTTAATGAAAATATTGAACAAATATGTGTTAAACTTGAGTTACCCTTTGCTGGTGTAAATTTATATATCTTTGTTTCTTATATTCCTCCTGGAAGCGATATAATTACATATTCTTTACATTTACAAAATATAAAAAAAGTGTTTGATGTTCTTGAAAAAAATTCATATATAGTTATATTGGGAGACTTTAATATTCCACAAATAAATTGGATTTATTCTGATGAGGACAAAAGTTTATATCCCTCTATAGAATAGAATATGAAACTTTAGATTTGCTGTTATCTATGAATTTAAATCAGATCAATTGTATAAAAAATGATAATGACCGTTTTCTTGATTTAATTTTTTTAAGTAATGAGCTTGAAGCTGTTGTTGAAGAAATAATTGAACCTTATCTTAAAAACTCTATACACCATAAAGCTTTACATATTCAATTTAATTTTTTGTTTCTTGATAAACTTAATTTTATTAAACGGGAATCCATATTTGAGTACGATTATGTAAAGGCTGATTATGTTGCTTTAAATGCATTCTTTCAAGAGGTGGACTGGAATAACTTTTTTGTATCTAATGATTTAAAACTATGCTTTGCGAAATTTAGAGAAAAAGTTGAAGAAGCTAAAATTGGTTTAGTTCCTAAAAAAAGGAAAAAGAGCAATGGTAGGCCTATTTGGTTTAATAAACGCCTTTTTAGTCTTAAAAATAAAATGGTTAAGGCTCATAAAAGTTATAGATCCAATGAAGCTTTCAAATACATCTATAGACAACTTC
Source organism: Dasysyrphus tricinctus (assembly GCA_963921185.1). Taxonomy (NCBI): domain Eukaryota; kingdom Metazoa; phylum Arthropoda; class Insecta; order Diptera; family Syrphidae; genus Dasysyrphus; species Dasysyrphus tricinctus. The sequence continues at coordinate 56,097,491 of OY992530.1, read as the reverse complement.
GACAGGAATATGAAACATTGAAAAAAAAATTGTATAGTCAATACATGTGGAGTTTGGAATCTAAAATCAAAACAAATGCGAAATCTTTTTGGTTGTTTCTTAACGGAAAAAGACAATCTTTCGGGTTTCCAATTAATATGAAATTAAATGATATAGTAACATGTAATGAACTTGAAATTTGTAATTTGTTTGTTGATTTTTTCCAGTCCAACTTTGTACTTGAAAATACGACATTCAGAAGTGCACCAAATATTCAACCAATTACGAGTCTAGGTAGTCTTATTATAACTGACGAAGAAATTTTGGAAGAACTTTCTATTCTAGATAGCAATAAGCAGGAGGACTCTGACAGAATTTCCCCTTTGTTTTTAAAAATGTGCAAAGAAAGTTTAACAAAACCTTTGAGGAAATTATTTAACTTATCGTTAGAACAAGGAGTATTTCTTGATGAATGGAAGACCTCGGTAATAACACCAATACATAAAGCAGGCTCCAAGCAAGACATCACCAACTACAGACCCATTTCAATGTTACAAACAATTCTCAAAATGTTTGAAGCGATTGTTAAAAAACGAATCTATGTAAACATTAAACGTGGAATTTCCGATAGTCAACATGGTTTCGTTAGTGGAAGATCAACTACTACTAACTTATCTCTTTTTTCGCAATTTTGTACAAAGGGAATGGAACGAGGTGGTCAAGTAGACGTGATATATACGGACTTTTCAAAGGCTTTTGACCGAGTTTAACACGTTATTCTTTTGGAAAAATTAAAAACTTTAGGATTTCACTCAAGTATCTTAAAATGGTTTCAACAATATGTTATTAATCGAAATCAGTATGTAAAGATAGGCAGTAATTTATCTAAACTAATAAAAAACTTTTCAGGAGTTCCTCAAGGCAGCCACCTTGGACCTCTCTTTTTTGATCTCTTTATAAATGACCTTCCCTCTTGGGTGAACTTTTCTGGAAACTTGCTGTTTGCAGATGATTTTAAAGTATTTAGGCTTATAAAATCCATTAATGACTGTGAACTTCTTCAATACGATCTTAATAGAGTGTCTAAGTGGTGTGCTGATAACTGTTTGGAATTGAATATATCTAAGTGTAAGTTGATTTCTTTCTCTCGATCTCCCCGAATTATTCAGAACTCGTACATCATTAATGGCAAAGAATTGGAGAGAGTTGACAAAATAAAAGATCTTGGCGTTGTCTTTGACAATAAATTAACTTTCAATCATCATTATGATTATATAGTATCTAAAGCTAATAAATTGCTAGGTTTTCTAAAGAGAAATTCTAAGGATTTTACTGATCCACATACTTTAAAATCCTTATATATAAGCTTAGTTAGGTCAAATTTAGAATATGGTTGTTGTATTTGGAATCCAACGTATGAGGTTAGTATTAACCGTATAGAAGCAGTCCAGCGCAAATTCACGCGATATGCCTTAAGAAAGCTGAATTGGGTAGATAACGTTATGCCTTCATATAAACAAAGATGCCTTCTGTTAGGGATGTAAACTCTGGAATCAAGGCGTAAGCAATATCTTGTTATGTTGGCAAGGGATGTCTTATGTTCACATATTGATTGTTCCGACCTTCTTGCTCTTTATCCGATTTTTGCTCCTTCAAGACCTTTGAGAGAAAGAAAAATGTTTTTTTACGTGCCACGTTTCTACACAAATTATGGTAAAAGTGACCCAGTTTCCAGCTCCTGCATTTTATTTAATTCAGTTTGCGATATAATTGACCTACATTTAAGCAGATTTTTATTTAAGAAAACTTTAATGTTTGTTATATGGTAAATTAATCGGTCATGAACATGATAGTAAGTTTAGTATAATAATTTTTTATGGACAAAGAATATTTATTCTATGAATGTTAAGTACCTATTGTATATATACCTATTGTTAAGTCTAATAGAGATAATAAGCTCGATAGATGATAATAAATAAATAAATAAAAAAAAGAAAAAAAAAGCCTATAATAAGTGTTGCACCGAACGTTAACTCCTTCCCTGCACAGGTTGCTTCCCCTCCAACTTTTGTATATCATTTAGATCGTCTCAATTTTTCTAAATAAAAATAAAAAAGTCTCAATATTTTTTGAATAAAAATAGAACTCGAATTTTTGATCAAATTTGCCAAAATGGATAAATAAATTAAATAAGTTTGATGGCGCTATAGCTCGTAGAGAACCATGGCCTAGTGACTTACAACTCACAACCATTTCTGTGTGTGTGTTGGTGGCAGGAATAAAGGGGACTTACAATTTTGTTGTCGAGTCCGAAGGGCTATGAGAAGCACTTACTCATGAGTCATGACAACAGATACTCTCGGTGGATTTGTCAGTTCCTCGCAAGAGAGAGTATACCTACCTCGAAAAAAAAATCAATTTTTGTTTTAAGGTGGTACGAGTTGGGAATCGAACCTAGACCTTCGGCAAGACAGTCCAACGCAATAACCATTATGCCACGGCCGACAAGGTACAACTGTCATAATGGATAGGGAAGACAAAAAGTGTATCTTACAATTCTGTCTGTCTGTCACTCTGTCTATCTGTCTATCTATCTATCTGTCTGTCTGTCTGTTTGTCTGTCTGTCTCTCTGTCTATCTGTCTGTCTGTCTGTCTGTCTGTCTGTCTGTCTGTCTGCCTATCTGTCTGCCGATGATTTCGGTTTGAGATCGGCTTAAAATCGGGTTGAGTTCGACTTGAGTTCGGTTTGAAATCGGTTTGAGATCGGTCTGATATCCGTTTGAGTTCAATTTCAATTTCAATTTCTTTTATTGAACATAATATATACAATCTGGCTTATAACTAACATGATACTATGATAAATTTACATTTGTTGGCACATAGGGGGCCTAACGTTATACAATGTCTTAAGTTTAACAAAATATAGATATATAAATTACATGTCAAAAGAAAATTTAAATTAAAAGTCGGCTGACTTAATCGTCCTCAGGGTGTTCATTCCCGGTTGTCAATGGTATTTTGGTGTAGGTTGGGGTTATCCGTTTGAGATCCGTTTAAGGTTAGTATGAATTCGGTTTGAGATCGGTTTGAGATCTGTTGGAGTTCAGATTAAAAATTTAAAACGCAAATAATTGAAAATTAATTATTTTGAGTTCGATTTGAGACTTGTTTGATATCTGTTTGAAATAAGTGTGCAGTAGATTTTAGTTTGGATTGATATCGACTTAAGATCGGTTTGAGTTCAGTTTAAGCTCAGTTTGAGATTAGTTTGAAATTGGTTTGAGATGGGTTTGAGATCGGTTTGAGGTCGGTTTGGGATCGATTTGAGATTGGTTTGAGGTAAGGAATGTTTTGAGATTGGCTCGAGATCAGTTTGAAAATTGAAAAAAATATTTCCCAGAGCCAGGGGTGTACTTTCCCTCCCTTCCAGGTGACCATGCTGGTCTCAGTCGCAAACAAATATAAAATGCATGACTTGGTTACATGTTTTTGATCTTGTAGTTAAACTCGCATGGTATTTTTAAGATTTAATACAAAAACCAATATAGTTATGTTTATTGTATAAGATATGCAAAATGATTCATTCAATGTTTTAAACTTAACCTACTTAATATTATAGTTAAATTGTAAAAATTTGCCTTTGACTATACATTTAAATTTCACTAACAGCAGCCAGTAGATTTTTGTATTATATAATAATTTTTGTTTGAAAGACTGAATTCAAATCTCCCTTGACGATACTTTAAATTTTTGTTCATAATTCATAAAATAATATTTTATTAAAAATCAAAGCCTACTAATTTTAAAATATTAAACTCATTTTCGGCACGTTCGGGACCCGCGGCCCCCACTATTTTAAAAGTCAACCAGTTGGCCTTATTTTAAAAAATGTATGTGATTTTTATTATAAATTGGGTTTTACATAAAAAAAATTGAACTTCACCAAGTTTCGTGATAAATTCTGCAAAATAACAGAAGAAAGGAATAAAATAAAATTAATGTTCAAATTCATTTAGAAGACAAAAATAATTAACTATCTACATTTTTGTTGTTAAATTTAGTAAAATTTATTTTATTTGTTATTATAAGAATAAATTTGGTTTAGTTTTTAAATAAATGTTAACCAAATGCTTTGCTCCTTTATGTACCTACTAATAATATTTTTTGTATTCTCTCCTTTATGGCAATTTCTTAAAAGGTACCCATTTTTGTCCCGGGACCCATTTTGGGACCCCTTTTGATTGTTTTTCAGCGGCAACACTGATCGCAAGGGGAAGAGGTCCAGCATTGCAACTTCTATAAAAAAAGTCTCGGAGAACGATAAAATATGATTCGTTCTCTCGTGAAAAATTCAAAATGGAATTTTATTTTTGATCCGATCGCGAAACTTATCTTTCGGATCTCTTAAGATAAAATTCGTCCTCCACGATCGAATTTAATTGGCTGCGATCCGTAAAATATGGTTCGATTCCGAATTTATCACATGGGAACTATTGAAGATCCATTCACGATCCGTTTTTTAAAAACATGCCAACTTCATGTTTCTTCATGGATTTCAATTAAATTGACACAAATGATAGCTGATATAGAACTATAACAAAAAAAATATTTTCAAAACAGGGTATTCCAAAAAAATTTCAACATTCTACCACCTTGTTTTTCCTTGTGAGATTTCAATAAAATTGACACAAGTGATGTCTGATGCAGAATTAAAAGAGAAAAAATATTTTCGCTCAAGGAACAATGAAGTTGCAAAATGCTTACACTTTTTTGAAACACTGCTGACAATATGTTTTTCTTTCCCAGCTTTATGTCAGCTCTTACCTGTGTCAATTTCATTGAAATCGCTAGAAAGAATAGCGAAGCTGCAAAAAATTTACATATTTTTGAAACACCCTGTTTTGAAAATATTTTTTTCTGTTCAAATTCTATCTCGGCTATCACCTGTTAGAAGGGGAGCCCAGTTATGGAATTCGGGATTTACTCGAGCGCGTCAGATTAGTATTTGGGGGGATACCTTGCACCTTACTGAGTACCTTCACCATATACTAGCCCTCTATGCAGGGCTGAGCGCCTAAGGCAGGGTATCAGATTAGTAAAAAAAAATCGATAGCTCGAAATACTCGAGCGCGTCAGATTAAGATAGGGTAGGTTAATTACATTCTGAAAAGTGTGTATTTAAATAATATGACGATTTGAGCGTGACCTAGGGTAGTGGGAGGGTTACAAACTTGCAAACAAAAAATCGTCACCTGGTCATTCTCGAGCGCGGTTGAATTTTTTATTGCATTTTCAAGAAGCTGCCGCATGCTTGCGTCACATCCGAATCGTCAGTCTTTTGAATGTGAGCACCCTTGCTCGAGTAAATCCATTTGTTTTCCGATTTCTACCCTCCCACACTGCCACCCCCACCACGCAAACCGGCAGATTAACATACGTCCGTTATTAGAAAGACGCAGGCCATACGATACGAACTCTAACAAACGAGAGAACTATACATTTTTATAGATCGAAAATTTTATCGTTCGGGAACTATATTTTGTATGTGAGAAGATCGATAAAGAATGATAAAGATCCGTAATGATTCGGGAGCGATATTTTCCGAACCCAGCTATAAAAGTATTGTTGTTAGTAGTTTCTTAAATATTTCAATAAACATTTCTTTTTACGAAATATAATTCCTATGTCTAGAATTTTTATTTGGAAAATCCCCGAAAACAATTTTGTTCTACCGGACTAAAGATCCCGCTACAAGCTCAACTTTTTTGAGGGTTTGTCTCATAATGTCTAAAATAAGTTACGATGAGGATACCTTATTCATACATTTTGTGGCAGAAGTTCACACGAAAGCAATCCACAACTTTTTATGGTCCATTTGAATGAGTTGTAAATCCAATAATTATTTCTTCTTTGAATTGTTGATTATGACTCTTTCTCAAGATTCATGATCACAACTCTACTCAGACGTTGCATACCGTATAAAAAGTTTGATCCATTAGATATTGAACAAATCGAAAAAAACGGTTCCATCAGTGGACAGAAATCGTTGTTTTCGTTTTCGATAAATCAAGATAGTAGACAAAATAGGCGTGGCAGTGGGTGGATTTCACTTAAGTCATATCCTCCAGCATAAGAAAAATGGGCGTGGTAGTGGGTGGCACTAAATTAAAATCTTGACCTTCTCCCTGCTAAAAAAAAAACTAACTTGAAAATGTCATCCAAATCGTTAGAGCCGTTTCCAAGAAACCAATTACAAGAATTGTTTCTTTGTAATAAATTAGTAATACTATTCAAACTACCGAGAGAAGGTATGGGTAAGTTTTTGTACCAAAATTACTGTATTGGTTCGGTATCGTCCAGGTATCTTAATCGTTTCAATTTGCGATACCGAAACCTAGACTTTTCTCATACCGTGGCCAGCCCCAATACAAATAGGAAAATATAAAACTGTCTTGTACTTAAAGTTTTTTTTTTTATTTTGTTTTTGTGAAATTTAAGTATGAAAGTAAATATATACCTAATACAAAAAAGTTTGTGCAAAAAAATTGACGTTAACAAATCTTCTTAGCCTCTTCAGCAAATGCTTAAGCACATTAAAAAAATCGGGGAAGTAAAGTTTACTGCATATAAAAGTACACTGACTTTTCAAGCATTCAATCAACTCAGTCAGATTATTTTATAATCAAACTAGAAGCTTTCGGGCTTCCGCATTTTTATAGAATTTATGAAAAGGTACCCTGAAAGTAGATCCTAACATTGCTAGATAACATTCTTAAACTTTCTTTCAAACCCATTTACTTCTCTCACTCGGGTGTATTTCATGGAGATAGTCTGGGCCCCAATCATATAAAAATAGTATGAATTCAAACCAACATCCCTTAAAACCCAATTCATATCAAAATTAGGACTAACTTCTGCAAATCTTTTTTTTTATAAAAGACGTATTCCTTGTCAACATAATAACAATCAAATTGACACTCCTAATTTGTTAGGTGTATTCGAATAAGCAACAGCGGAGGATCTCCCCAACTGCAAGTTTTTGAACTTTCAACCTACGATTTTCTGTCGGTATTCATAAATCTGATTGTAAATTACATTATCAATAAAGGCTTCTAAACTCATACAAATGTCTCATAAATATTTAATTTATTGGTACTATCAATGTAAACAAATTATACTATAACCGTTTGTATTAAGGGTTACACGCACTCGATTTTTGTTTACTTACTTCCATGCATGTGTTAGATTGCATTTTATACCCAACCACTTCCACAATCATGCACTTATGGTGAGCCTCTGATGGTTGTAGCAGCTTCGTCTAAATTTACTACAACCATCAGGAATCTAAATTGTTGAAAGTAAAGAGGCCAATATTATCTCTCTGTTTATTGACAGTTGAAATTTTAAAACGTTTGCGTTTTATTTGACCATTGCGTAAAGCGATAGATACATATACCTAAACCGGAAGGATTTCAAGAGCGACCATAAGCACATATACTACACTTTGCGCCACCAGAACATAAATATAGTCTCTGACGAGTACGCTCCAGTGCCCATAGCTCGTACGTTGCCCATAAATAAAGAGTCTCCACTCATTTCAGTGGTTTGGGTTGTATAGTACCGGTCCATCCACTAATTCAATGCCATTTCGCAGACATAACTCCCCAAAGCAGGTAAAGCCTCGCCATCACCGACCAAAATTGGGGTGTATCTAATATACAGTCCCCTATTGCTATTGTATACTACAACAAAACCCTTAAACAACTTGCACCATCACACACATACACTCAAAATCACACACAATATTTATGAGCACAGAGTGTAAGTCCAAGATAAATCCATGTTCCAGATTAGAGTTTTAGAAATTTTGTGTGCAGTTTGTTGTGTTATACGCACTTAACTTCTTCTCAAAACCCGGTATACGATCCCCTTGATTCCCCTCGGAAACAAAACACAAACAATAAAATCATATCCCATCCATCTCCTTTGCCACCCCCCTCGAACTATAAGTTTCTGTGTGTTCCTAGTTATCTCTATACTCGACATGCTTAGCAAAAGTTATATAACGTGTACCGTTGTCGTTGCTGAATTTACACCAGGATACGATTTATGTGAACTTGTAGAGTGAATTATTATATTCCTTCCGGTTGGCATTGGTGTAGAGCTCTCAGCCTCTTACCTCATCTATAACTAACCCAACTGAAGCAGTCCTTTAAGCCTACGTACATATAGTGAGCTTATAACACCCGTTTTCTATTCACCCCCTTTCCCTCCTACCCCGCACACAGATCCCAGTAGGTTTAGATATACACGAGTATAATCTAATGTTTTTCTTGTTCTTTGGCAGGGGCAAGGATTGGGATAGTCTCCGAGAATTTTCTGAAGCTTCTCTACCAACTGTTCCTAACGAGAGATGTCTTATCCAAATTGCCTACTAAAATAATTGGAAATTAAGGTGTTCCCACAAAATGGAAATAAGTTTTACGAAGCGAATAAGATCTATGTGCAATCAAGTGTGTGTGTGTGTGTGAGGCTTTCGTCCTTGTTCAAAAATGACATCTCTGGTATATCTTAGAGAAAAGAGTTAAGCAAACTCCAGTGAGCTGGAGATGAAGCAATTTCATTTATAGCACTGGGGCCAGCAGAATTGCCTCTACCTATCTATACACATGGCTCCTAAGTGGATTGAATGTAAATGGATATTATCTGGGAAAACAACATTAAAGAAGGAAAATCCTGAAATTATAAGGTTATTATTGTGCGACTAAGGAATTTGAATCAGTTTATTGTCGTCGAAATAAAAATGATTTGAAATCATCATCGTAAGACAAGATTTTGCCTGCTATTCGTGCACAGGAATTTTAGAAATTGTATTTGGTATTATAAGAACATGAATGGATTATTTGAGAAAAATGTCCAAGAGGTCATTTTACAGTTTGATTAAAATAAAGGCCATCGGAATTCTTGAAGCAATGTGAATTTATTCATATCAACCGATGGTTAGTGTTTAGGACCTATCGTATGAAGAAAAGCCGTTTTTTAAGATTTCAAAATCATCCCAAGAACTTGATCAATCCAGTTGCGTTTACATTTTTACCTCAATTCCTTAAACCATTTAAGAAGTATTAAACTTTAACTGATTGGCATCAGCGAACGATACCAGTGCTGAGATCAAACGAAGAATTACTCCTGCCAATCGCTGTTTCTTCGGGCTAAGAAGGCAATTGAGAAGCAAAGCCCTCTCTCGAGCAACTAAACTGTCCCTGTATAAGACACTTATCATCCCGTTCCTGATGAATGGTACAGAGACATGGACACTGCTGGTGAGATGGCTGGGTCACCTAGAGCGAATGGACACCAATGCTCCGGCCCGGAAAATCTTTAAATCCAACCCCGTGGGACAACGCAGTAGAGGTGGACAGCGTAAGAGGTTTCACACGCAAGTGGAAGAGGACCTCAACCAACTACTTGGCGTGCGAAACTGGAGACAGCTAGCTAGAAACCAAGCCGGCTGAAAGAAGCTTGTTGGTTGAGGCCCTGGCCCACCCCGGATTGTAGCGTCACCCTAAGTAAGTAAGTAAGATTGGCATCAGCATGATGACGTCCAAAGATGTAAGGCATTCTACACGTCAATTGACCTTATTGTACCTCCACGTAGTAACCATCGGATAAATATCTCGTCTCTCCGGACTTGACTTGCTAACCTTATAAACACGAGTGTTGAATAAGAGATAAATAAATAACAACACTATAATTTTCTGTCGGAAATGACACAGGCTGTACATTATTCTATATTGGACGAGCCTATGAGAGGGACGGTGTACGGCGGATAAACTCAACAAAGAGAATCAACGGTGCCACCAACAGTCTTGAAGACAGAGACCAATGGGAGTGATCCCATACTATAAAAGACTTCTCTTATCATCAAGGCGGGAGCGGAGCAATTCTCAGTATGGAATCAACAGTGGCATCTACGGTTTTAGTCAGACTTAACCACATATAGTTATCACCTTATACGGGCTACAACTATATATTCGGGGGTCAGGTCCATAAGGAGCAGTTAATCTTTAATAAAAAAACTCTAAGGTAATGGGAATGGTCCTCCTTTTAGGGGTTGCGCCAACGCAGGGTGACTTCCCGGCCACGTAAAGCTATTTAATTACGAAGCAACTGGATAGGGACGGAAACAAAATAAGGACAACGACCTTCGGATCTGCACGTGGAATGTTCTGTCTCTCTTCAAAACACGTGCAGCTGATTATTAAGCGGAGGCTCAAGAAAGCAGATATCGCTGGCATCCAAGCAGTGTGATGGGAATGACCGGGTAAAAGAAAACTGAAACTTTTACTGCGGCGACTGTAAACTTTACTACTTGGGTGTGGATTCGAGGTAAGAGGCAAACTTAGGCAAGAAGTCTTGAGTTTCAACTATGTGAACGAGTGCCTCACGACAATTCTCTTCAAGGAGAAATACGAGCTCCTAGACAAGACATATGAGCAATGCCCTAGCTTTGACACAAAATTTGTTTCGGGTGATTTTAATGCCAAACTAGGAAGAGAAACGTCTTTGGTGTTAGAGCTGGAAGATATTAACCTGCACCACACCACCTCCAATTACGGACTCAGGTTAATAGTCTTTGGTGCGGGGTGAAACGTTGTGGTACGCACTTCCCACATCTTGTCCCTCAAAAACTCTTCAAAAATAGTCTTAACTTCTAGCATCGAGAACCAGTAGAAGAATTGCCAGGAAGCCGTCAGGGATGACACCTTAGACGTGCTGGCCACCAGAGCGAGACCTCAAGGTTAGGCAAGGTTAGGAGGGTTGATAAAACGGTAAGTCTCATCATCTCACTCGGATCCCTATAGATCCATTGCAATCCCCAGGGTGTGGATAGGTTAGTGAGATGAGGGAAAGGGATAGGATTATGGGAGTTTTTAGATGTGGGGGGGCCTCCTTGAACTATCCTGAATTCTGGATTAATTTTAGGATGTTCTTAAGTGGCAAGACAGAGATGTCACCCGATTCGTCGAAGAAGTAATATCCAAGGACTGTTTTTTGGTTTTAGCTAGACTGGGGCATTCACAGAGGAAGTGAGCTGGGCTCTCTTCTGCCTCTTCATCCTGACACCCTTTGCTTAAGACCAACGAGCTGATGCCCATTCCCATTGAGTTGTGACCCGTTAAGACTCCAACTAGGAGTGATAGTTGAGGCCTGCTTATCTTGAGTAAGTATTCAGTGTTTTTCCCCAGCCATTTGGCCATAGATTCCTTGAAACCTTACAAACGTCAATTGATTACCAACAGACATCTCCAGGTTCAAGGAAGCTCTGGTAAATTGTATACATTTTTCTTGTTCCAATGGCATAAGCACCGAGAACTCGGTTTTGACATGGATCAAGAGATGGTTCGTTTTTGGCCAGCTCATCTGACATATGCATTTCGCCAAGGTACAATAGTTGGGCTCATCAGTTAGATGCTGTTGTACCCTTCTAAGACGCATTATTTTCAATCGATGGATACCGACAACTTATAAATTGTACATTATATTTTTCTTGGGGAATTTCTTAAAATTCAGACACCTAGAATATACATATATGATGTTAAAGCCCGTGGTCTGGCTAGTAGCTTTGAGCCTCGTAAAACTGTTAGCGGTACTCATATCGATGGGGACTTTTTACACATTCCTTAGAATACCATGGGGATGCTATGCACCAAAATCCAGCTTTCCGCTATTCTTTCCGAAGCAAAAAGCTCAAATGACTGGACTAATAGAGTTGGGTCAAATTTGCCCGAGGCCATTAACACAATGTACGCAATGACCCTTATGCCATTCATGTTTAGTTTCTGGTTTGGCGAAGAGTGCTCTGGAAAATACATGCAGCCAGACAACAGGCATACAAAGCAGCGATGCAAAGAAGGACATGAGCTGCTTTTGAGCAGAAAAGAAGAGACGATCACCAACTTCTCAGAAGGTAAAAGAAGGAGCATGAAAAGCATATACTACTGCAGGAATGAAGTTCGGATGTTTTACCAAAAGGTAAAATAAACCTCCCAATATTTCAAATCTCAAGCCGATCGGAGGAACATCGTGGTAGAATCGCCAACGTTGAGGAGGATATGAAAATATTATTTCTGAAAATTGTATAACAGCAATGACGAATCGAATTCCACTGTTATGCAGAATGCAGCTTTCAACCTGGAAGACACACGTATGCAGATATAATATTCCGTCCACCCAAACACGACAAAGTGAAGATAGCCTTAAAGTCTAATAAGATGCTAGAGGTGATGCTAGAGGTGATGGACTTTATGGCAAGTGATGAATAGGGTCGGAGTTTGCACCAGCTCATCTGAAAAATATGGTCCAAGGAAAGCATGAACGGAGCCTCAGGATTGTTTGCTCGATCCTGAAGAAAAGTGATCCTCTGCACTGCACCAACAACTCCTTAACATCACATACATTTCTGCTATACTTTGTGAACGCCTAAAGTCATTCGTCAATAACCTGCCAGGTCCATATTCGTACTACGGTAGACCTTTTCATCCATCTTAAGGGTGCGACAGCATTTATAGAGACGAACTTTAGAGAGCAAAGCATCCCTCCTAAACTCGACTGTTTGAGCAGGATGACGATAAAGAATGTACTCTGTTCCATCTAGAACTAACCGATACCTTTGATGTCAAAAAAGGTTTTTGACAAGGTGACACAATGTCATGAGACTTCTTCAACATCATTCTTGAAAGAATATTGCAGAACTCTCACATTAGTACTAGAGACACGCGATCTTTTTAAAGTTTTCTTCGTAAATGCACAAAATTTGTGCCTGACAATCTATAAAACCTTCATTCGTCTAAAGCTTAAGTGCAATTCCAATGTTTAGGGAGGTGCCCCTAATACACATTTAAGTCTCTTGGTTGGTATTCAAAACAGAGGTTAAAAAATGCTAGGTAGTAGAAATAATGAAAAATTTCCATCACTCTATTTCTAGTGGACATTGCTAAAAAATTCCACCGTAATATTCGAACTTCTAGAAATGCATTTAGTTTATGTTATGTTAGGTTGGAAGGGGTGATAATACGGTAAGTCGCAACATCTCACTCGGATCTCAGTGGATCCATATTGTGCTCCCCAGGGTATAGGTGGTTAGTGAGGAGGGATAGGGAGGGGGCTAAGGGGAAGTTTTAGGTTGTTGGGGGCCTCCCTGAACCATCCTGAGCTCTGAATGAATTTAAGGATGTTCTTTAGTCGCAAGACAGAGATGTCGCCAAGTTCGTCAAAGAAGTATTCTCCAGGGGCCACTTTTCTGGTTCTAGCTAGGCTGGGGCAGTCGCATAGGAAGTGAGAGAGGAACCCTCCTCTGCCTCTTCATCATGACACCCTCTTCATAACTTCGATGAGCTGATGCCCATTCTGCCCATGTGGGTTCCCATTGAGTTGTGGCCCGTAAAGACGCGTGAATATTCCTATGTCCTGGGACCCATCTTAGGGTAACTGTGTTCGTTCCATTGAGTACTCTTAGCTCATTCCGACAATGATCGACCACTTTGATATGCTTAACTTACTTCCTTTAAGTGATCGTGAAGTTACAGTCCAGGGTGGACCAGAGCCTCAACAAACAAGCTTATAACAAACAAGCTTCTCCCAGCCGGCTTGGTCTCTAGCTAGGTCAAAACCCAACTAGTGTAAGCTCATTATAAAAAACGGAGTCTTCCTAATCCTTTTTAAGGAGGACTGCCAATTTTATAAGATTGAAAAATTGTGAAAAAATTATAAACAAACTCCAACGCCTTCCACGATAGTTGCATATTTTAAATGAGCTGACTTCAAGTCATTACCTTCAGCTGTTTTGTCATCTGACATATATATTGAATCCATAAATCACTTCTTTTCTTTCCAAACAAAAGATGTAAACACAAAATAAGAACTCCATTATGACTTCGGCTAAAACCTTAAATATCAACATCAGATACGAGCGCACTTAAAAGCCATTTACATTGAAGACAGAAGTTCAAAGTAACCACCTGCTTTGAAGTTGCTCTCTCTCTCCCAGAAATGACTAATCTATCCCTTGGGGCCTGATGGTTTAAAAAGTCATGTCCAGTCCCTTTTCATTGCGGGGTATACCCAACCACAAAATAGTATAATCGGCCTTAACCGAAAAGGAGAAAGCACACAATAATAATTGCAATAATATTGTTTTGTCCTGTAGATTTATTTAGGTCAAGTTTGTGAGTTATTGCACAATTCTAATTAGAAGATTGCGCCCATCGCCCATGTCCTGTCCATGTGTATAACTCTCACTTGTTGTTTACTCAGGGATAAGAAAACCCCCCCTAACTTAAGCTACTGTGCGTAGCTGAGCAATATCAACCTTAATTTTGGTGGCATTAATCTCTCAATTTCATTGCACCCCAAGGAATCCCGAAAAGTAACAGAAAAAGGGATGTTACACAATGGCAATCGTTTATTCCGTAGGTATTTGGAGTGCGATAATAATGGGTAATTTATCTAAATAACCCGCAATAAAAATGTTCACCACAAGAAATTGTCTCACAATTAAAATCCTAAATCGATAAACTTGGTGTATTTTATATACCTACCGCAGGAGTAGGAGTCAGAAGCATCAGGAGCACCAATGGCAACAAGACGGTTGAGAAATATGGCTTTGGATTTATATATTCAGCAGAGGTATAGTATAGGCCAGGTATAAAGTTCATAAGAAAAAGGTGGAAAACATTAAAGATTCTAAAGGGACTTGGGACTGGCCTTAAATATTTATGGTCGTTGCGTTTGGTTATAGGATGGAAGGCTAACGATAGGTATCCTTGTGACAGTCTGTGTGGGTTCCGGATAAATCGAACACTTTGTATTGATCGTAATGAAGTTTATATTTATTTGAGTTCAGGCAAGTCCTAAGATAATGGCAGGATTTGATTAAATGCAGATTGTTGAATTTTTAAAGTAAATTAAATGTTTGATATTTCTTCCGTTAATACCATGACTTGAACCATGGTTATCAGCATATGTATTGAATTAATAGGACAAGAGTTAAGTTCTTGATTGGTGCATCTCTGTATTTTATATAAACGCCGGAGAGTATGTTTTACGAAAAAGGATCATTAATCAACAAAAATAAATGTTCTTCTGTAAATTAAATTTCTTTTTCGATATATATCAAAAAAGTTAACATAGGAATAACTTTACAATATTTTTCAAGTCGACTAACATTGCTTAATATTTTATCAGCAAGTGTGGTTTATCCTTACCGAATTCCTTTTCTGGTGGTATTTACTTAAGAACAGATGTCATTATTTACAGATAAATATGAATAAAGTAGAAAAAGCTTCTTGATAATGATACATCACATCAAGTTCTTACCATAATCGACAATATGTGTATGTGTGTCAACACTGGGTTTAAAAAATTGAAAATATGACAAATACTTTTGATGAAAGTACTTCATGTGTGAGAAGATTTATATGTATTATGTGTGCCTACTTACAAAAATTTAATAAACGGTATAAGTTTACCCAAATACCATAAAATATAAAATGTATTCAAAATAAATTATATATCACACTTTAAATGGATGAGTTGCCATGAGCCGTCACCAGTGTCAAAGATGCAAACATAGACTTCTGTAAAACTTTTTTATCTCATTATTAATTGATTGATGATGCCATGGAAAAGACCAATATTGTGAGAATTTGGGAATCTTTATTTCATCAATATCAGAATCGAATTTTTTCTTGTGTTTCTTTATTAAAAAAGGATTACATCGATGAAAAGAAATGTTGCTTTGTGATATAATAAAAGCTTAAAACAGGGTGGATCACAGCATTCCATTAAATTATATATAAATGCTTTATTTTCCATATTTGTATGCATACTGATAAGCTTCATGTCTGAAACTCTATTAAATATACCGTAAAAAGAGGAAAATTAAGTAACAATATTTACGTTGAAGGGTATTGAACACTCGTCTAATTGTTTGGGGCATTTCCAGGCTTAAAAGCAAAAATGCTACTGAATTCCCCCTTGCGTTTCTGAGGCAATGGCGACACTAGCCACGTTATTATTATAATTGGTATAGTTCAAGTAAGTAATGTTCGCCTATAGCCCCAAAGAAAAATACCCGAAGGTGAGATATAACAGGATCGTGGCATTAGCCAGTTGACAGGCTTGAAACGCAAATTTTTCAAAATAAAGCTGTGACTACACTTGTTAACCACCTCCTCAACCTCAAACAAATAAGGGAGCTACGAGTAGATGTTGCCATCGTTAGTGAGCAATACGCCGGCAAAGAAGGACAAAACTGGATTGCCGACTCGTTAGGGACTGCTGCCATATGGATCATAGACGTGAGTAAAATCAAAAAAATTCAAGGAAAAGAAATAAGTACCTATCCCTCTTCAAACGATATGATCGATGAGTTCTGGCAAAAGCTGGAAGACCTAGAGACACTGAATGGGGAATTCGGCACCTACGGACTCACGAGGAAGGCAATTACTCGAGATGGTGGTGATGGGACATTGACTTAACATAGTGAATGTAGGAATCACATTGACTTTCAGGAGACCTGGCCTTTAGGAAGAATCCCGGACATACATTTTGCATAACAGACATTAGAGACAACAAGGGCAATGACCACCAGTACATCGTCGTCAAGCTAAAACGGCAACGAATTCCTTACCGAAATTAAGCCCAAGGTCCTAAGTACCTATGTAAACAATCTCAACAAAGAGATCATATAGTCCGTGATAGAAGAAGGAAAACCCGCTGCTCTGTGGAAGAAAGGGGATCTGCGGAAACCAAATTGGTAGCCACAATGCAACTTATACAGCTCACATGTGATGCTTCAGTGTCCAGAAAAACCGGCCCTAATAATTATAAAGATCCTGTGTACTGGCGGGCAGAGGC
This sequence comes from Dasysyrphus tricinctus, assembly GCA_963921185.1. Lineage (NCBI taxonomy): Eukaryota > Metazoa > Arthropoda > Insecta > Diptera > Syrphidae > Dasysyrphus > Dasysyrphus tricinctus. The sequence continues at coordinate 56,080,591 of OY992530.1, read as the reverse complement.
GGCAGCTGAGCTTCGAAGAAGTTGCCTGCAACACAAATGCAAAGTCACCAGGGGGAAGGAAAAGAAGATATGCTGAGCAGATAGAGAATGTTCTAGCGGAACTCAGAACCAAGACCTCAAAAGAGTCAGCAATTCTAGCAGAAGATAAAAGTGGGAGGATCTCCACCCAGTGTTATCAACAGTGACCTCTGGGGACTAGCCTACAAGATTGTCATGTGGAAACTTGGAGCTCCGCTAGCCAGTCCTGCCTCCAGTTCTAAACAAAGAAAAGATGACGCACAAAGTCAAGCCACCCGACACCATTTAGGCCCAACAACAGAAAAGTTCAGCAAAGAAGAGTTAAAATTAGCTGTCGAAACCATGCACCACAAAAAAGGACTAGACCGAATACTAACGGACCCAATCCGCATACTTTCATTTCTGAATGCTCGACACGGCAGCAAAGCTCTTGGAGATGATGATGAAACCACGACCCAACGTTGCAGCACGGCTTCAAAATAGAACACTCTCCGATCAAAGCGATAAAGGAAGTAGTAAAGGCCACTCAAATGACCCAACAGAGAAATGATTTTTCGAGGCGCATCACATTGTTGGTAACTCTGGATGTCAAAAACAATATCCCTGTCTATCTCTTACGGATAGATAGTGAAGGACTATTTCAGAGACCCTGAGCTGATCTGTGAGCCCGCAGATAGCACACGAAGAAAGCACATCCCCTCCGGAGCAGCACAGGGATAAATCTTGGGGCCCGATCTTCCGACATGATGGAAGATACCTTTCTGGTAGGGTAGCTAATGACATTGCCACCATATTTAGGCAAACAAAACTAAAAGTGTGAATCGGAAGCTGAACCAAGGTCATGCGACGTATGTAATTCTGGATGGGTGAATACGGTCTTAGGTTGCCAACAGAAATAACTGAGATAGTCCTTCTGATAAAGAAGAGGAATACCCACACTTATTGATTTTCAAATTAGCTCTGAAATCATGAGAAGCAAAGATGCAGTGAAGTACTTGGGATTTAAACTCGACACAAAACTGTGTTTCTGGCAAAAGATAAATACCGCAACAGAATGAGCCTTGAAACTCGAAAGTAACAATAATGCTCAGCAAACTGATGGCGAACATTGGTGGGACAACGCATGCCGTTCTCCTTTATGAAAGCAAGCAAAGGGTGGATGTGCTTTACGATAACAAAAATACTGGAAGCAGATGGCAGCAGTGCAAAGACGCGGAGCTTTTCGTTTGGCTAGCTCCTCCCAAACGATGTTGGAACCAGCCGACCTTGCATTCGCAGGAGTGAGTTGTGACTCCCATTGATCTTTGAGCGGCACAAAAGAAGAACATCCACGATGAGAATGGAGAAATTGAAGTGGAAGTAGAGGACAATAGACGGCAAGGCTAATGGGATAAATGTGGCTGAGTGGAATGACCCAAAACACGGCAAAGGAAACTCATATGTCACCCAATTTCTCAACGGACACGGGTATTTCGACACCTTCGTCCATAAAATCGGGAATCGAACTGCCCAGCCTGCCAGTATGAAGACTCTGTAAGAGACGATGTCCAGCACACGTTCTTTGTGTGCAGCTGATGGAACGCCGCTGTCCAAAACTAGCATACAATCTATAAAAGTTCATAGAACATAATTCTCAGAAAGAAAAAAAAAAAAGAAGGTGAGCAACTTGAGCACCCAAATTTGATACCGCAAGAGAAACATGACAACATGACTCATGAAGTAATGAAAAGAGCGGAAGGAATAAGTGAGACGCAAAGTAGGTTTATCGAGGAGCTTTTGTCGGTATGTTGGTACGTTATTATATTGAACGAGTCAAACCCGTGTGGAAGCGAAATCCAAAATCCCAAAATGGCAAAAAATCCCGAATTCCAAGATCCCGAATGACCAAACCTCGAATGGTTAAATCCCAAAATCCCGAAAGACATAATCCCGAATGCCAAAATACCGAATGGCTTTTAATACTGTTCCCCCATCCCGAATGGCTTTTAGTATAATTTTTGGCATTCGGTATTCTGTTCATTTGCAATTTTGGCATTTAGGACTTTGTACCTTTCCCGTCCAACACAGGGGGATGGTCAATGGGTCAACGCTGAAAAGATCTCTCTCTCTATTGTGCATAAAGCAAAACAGAAGAAATCGCAATAGACGGGCTGTGTTTCAAATTTCGCTCTGTGTCTTGGATGTCACAAGCTTTAATTTCAGAGATTTCAGAATATCGGGAGCCATTGACAGTTATGTCCTGGCCAACTTGTTTTTGAAGAAGGTTACACGGAAAGAATTGAAAAATCACCAATTGAAAAATTTGGAGTTGCAATTTACGAATCATGTTTAATTCGTAAATCACGACATTTTAATCCCAAATTAATACCAAAACTGGTTATTTAACAGTCAAAACGAAGCAATTTACAAAATTTGTTTCTTCGTGATTTTCAATTAAAATCCATGATTCAAGTTTGTACTTTTCATAGCAAAATACAATTGTTTTGGCGTAATTTACTCTCTAAAAGCATAATTTCACAAATATAAATATAAATAAATATTTGGTAATCTAATTAACATTGCACAATCACTGAATTACGTTTTTTTGTCGTAATTTGCAAATCCATGAGAATAGTTACAAATCACCAATACAAAATTCCTGAATCACGACTTTCTTGTCGCAATTTACTTCTCGAAGAAATAAAGCACCACAACATGGCAGGTATCTAATCATCAATGTGTGACACCAATGATCTGTAATGCAAATTGGCCCGGTTGGTTGCATGCTCGCTCCGCAACTGGAGGGTTGCGAGTTCAAATCCAAGTAGAGTCAAGCGTAAAGTATTTATTTCGAATAAATTAAATTAAATGTGTACACCTGCAAAATGAAGGGTAGAGCAGGATTGATCTTTCCAAGTGGCAATATCACAAAATAAAAGTGATTATCACAAATCTTTTTTGCAAATTTACAAATTGTGCAATTGAAGAATATTTGGATCAAATTGCGATTTGTTGTTCGCAATTTTTGTTTTCTCTCGACAGCATAATTGATACTTAAAGAGGGTTGATTTACGATTTTTGAGTATCAATATCTTCATTTCGCTCAGTTTTGTAAATTGCAAACAAATAGTCGAAAATTACGAAATCCCGAGCCAAGGTATAAATTGGGATTCATTTTTCGTAATTTGCAGCTCATTTTTCGTGATATGATCCAAGAATTCTTTCCGTGTAGGTAAGGTTAGGTAGAAGTGGCTATCAGTGATCAATACTGACACACTTAGACCAAAGTTGGCCCGTTGTGATACCACATGAATCTTGTAAAAATCTTCGTGAAACCATTTAGAGCTCCTGACGAAGCATGCAAGACTGTAAATGTCTTTGCTTGCCAGATCACTAGGATCGTTATAGTAGTAATCTCCTAAGTGGAGCCTACGTCTCTGTGGGAAAGAGCAGGGCAAGTACAGAGAAGGTGAGGAATCGATTCTTCCTCCTCCTCGTCCATACAGCTTCTGCAAAAATCATTTAAAAGTACGCCAAGTCGCTTTGCGTGCCTGCTGATGTGCAGTCTGCTTAGAGATATTAAACACTTGGTGCGCTTTAAGTCAAGGCCTGGCCAAATTCGTTTTGTCGCCAAACAAGTAGTAATGCTGTCCCACCTAATATTTGTTAAGCATCTTGCTTCAGCAAAAGCTTACACGTAGCGATGATGGGTATACCAATATTTAGCTTTTCAGGTAAAATGGGTAGTAATGTTCCACTTCTAGCGAGTTCATCAGCTTTACAAATGCCTGGAATTTCACTATGACCCAGCACCCAACAGAGGTAAATATTTAACTGTTGCGCCATCTCCAACAGAGATGATCGACAGTTAAGGGCTGTTCTAGAGTTTGTAGAGACAGAGTCCAGGGATTTAATAGCAGCTTGGCTATCAGAGAGGATGCGGATATCCAAGGTCGATATCACGCTTTCTTTGAGCCAAGATAGTACATAATTCTTTTATCGCTAGAAATTCCGCCTGGAACACGCTTCAGTGATTTGGAAGATGGAATGAGAGACTTAAATCTAGTCTATCAGAGTACACACCTCCACCAACCCCATCATCGGTCTTCGATCCGTCGGTGTAGAAGTGAATTGATTGAGCTTCTAAGAATTCCTCATCCTCCCAGGTGGATCTGAAAGGTATGGTTACTTGAAAGTTTTTATCGAAATTCAGTAGTGGGATTGTGTAGTTAGTGTTACTTGGAAGTGCTTCGAATGAATTCAGAATAGCAGAGTGACCAATCTCATTATTGATCGACCGAAGTGCCCACTTATACATAGACATACTTTGGACTTTGCTTAGTTTGTCGCGATATTTCGCTTTATCCAAGGCCAACCCACCATACAGCCGCGCCATAAGTTAGAATCGGTCTAATTGCCGAAGTGTATAGCCAATGAATAATGCGTGGTTGGAGGCCCCATTCACTACCAACGGCTTTTTGCAAGAGAAAAGTGCCACTGTGGCTGTTTTCACTCTTCCTTGTATATTCGGTTTCCAGCTAAAGTTATTATCTAAAATGAGACCCAAGTATTTATTAAGCTTCGTCTTAGAAGGAACACCTCTAATAGAAGAGGGTCTTTTTTCGGAATTTTGTATTTCCTGCAGAAGAGAAGAAGATCTGTTTTATAGGGGCTAACTCCAAGTCCGCACCGTTCTTCCCATCGTGTAAGCTTGCTTAGAGTGTTTTATGGAAGATCTCTTAAAATGTTAGGATGCTTTCCTGAAATTGCTATAGCCACGTCATCCACATAGACAATCACTTTGTTTCTCTCCGCTCCAAACAATTCAGCAGCCCATTGAGTACCCTGTTCCAAAGAAGAATAGAAAGAACCCAACCTTGCGATGTACCTCTACTGACAGATCTTGTTGCTTAGAAGCCACCCAGTTTACAATTGATAACCCTGCTTGTACACTGAGAAAAATATTGAACATGTTCATATTTAAATCAAACTGAAATACATACGATTTGGCATGGAAGCGATTTCTATTTAATTTAAACATAATTGTATTAATTCATCGTTGACACGATTCAAACATAATTTTGTTTAAATTTACCCTGCTTTCTATTTAATCTGTACATATTTCTCTTTGTTTTAATTAACTTCATTTAATGTTGTTTTAAATAGGAATCATATTAATTTTATTTGAATATTTCCGTGTTTGAGTCAAAGATGTTTCTTGTTTAAAACAAATAGATTTAATGTTAGTCTTTTTCAAATAGATAGTAGCTCGTTCAAGTTAAATTTCCTTCCCATTTTTTATCATTGTTAATACTTACCCAAATTAGTTTTCTTTCACTCATAACTCATTGAATATGACTTGGAGTTATAAAAAACGTCTAAAATTTTAATTAAATAGTGAAGAAAGAACACACTTATTTTATGTGTTTAAAAAATTTATTTCTGAAGTATCAATATTTTTACAATTAATATGTAAATATGCTGTAAGATTTTATTTTTTTCTACTTACATACATCTGCAAACTTTAAGTTCCTTTTTCGAGGTTGGTATCGATGTTTTTCATCTAAGCGAAGACTTTACTATCGATAGAATTAGTTCTTTCACCGATTTCAAACTAAAATCATATTTAAAGTAAATTATTGTACACTTTTTAGACTAATAATACCTTTTCTTTCTTCCATCTGAGAAGCTTTCCCAGGTCTTGGACCAACTTTTGGGATTATATCCTTTATGTATAAGAAGACCACTACTAGGTGAAACATCTAGCCCCCTAGCATAGAAGATAAATATTTAGTATTAGCTAATTTATACATTGTATATTATTTACTGCGAAAAAGTACTTACAAATCGAATTTCTTCTTTAATGTTATCGTTTATACAGATCTAATAAACGTTCATGATCGTTCAATCATCTACCAACATATATGGGAACTATTTCTTTTTCTTTTATCACAATCCCACGATTACTCTGCGAAAAATAACCGATGTACGCAACATATTCACTGCAATGACTTTCAATACAAAACGCCATCATAATGAATCATAAAACAATACCGTTATGATTTTACTTCGTTTGAGCTTAATTTAAACTGATTCGAGTTTAAATTGATGATTTCTGTTCTTCTCTTTCTCTTGTAAATATGTATTTTAAGTACGTTCATATTTAAAACAAACTAGCTCATATTATTTTTAAGTTTAATACTTTTCTGTGAGTAGATTAACTAACAGGCCTTTAAAAAATCAAACTAAAGCTAGTTTGAATCCATATAAAAACTATGTGCAGCTTCTTACGCAATTATCAAACATGAATGATTTTAATTTAAACAGACTTTACTCTAAAATAATAGTATTTTCGAATCAAAACAGATTTGAATTAGGTTTGAATCGAATTCTGTTTGTGTTAATTCAAACATTCTATTAAACATGCTTCTATTTAAAAAAACTCATAGTTCAGTTTTCTCAGTGTAAGCTATTGATTTATTGTAAGCTTTTGATTAATTAGTTCACCAAGCGACCCATAAACATTCAGAGATGCCAGTGTAGATGAGACTACAGATGTTTCGACGTTACTTATAGCGCCTTCTATTTAATGAAGGGAATATTCGAATGGAAGGTACTATTGTATGGAGAGCTGTTTCCACTGATTTCCCTTTGCAATAAGCTGTAGACAGTAGTCTCGTATCAATGCTTGATCGTAGTTGGATATCAATCAGTCGTTGAAAAGTTTTAAGAAGGAATGATAATAGGCTAATAGGCCTTGAATCTTTCAGGTTTACGTAGGAAAATTAACCGGCTTTAAGTGACCCATTCGTTTGTCAGTTATCACTTCTCATCATATCCAACGTTCTGACCTTAGTTAAGAAGTTTAAAGGTCTTGAATGATATTTTCAAAAAGATCCTTGCGTCATTAATACCTACATCCGACATATTTTAAAATTTGAATTATGTTCTTTTATTTTTTAAAAATTATAGCTTCATATTATATAAGCCCATCGGGCAGTTAATCCTTACAAAATATGCTTATATTTTTAAAGGATTATATTGTCTCATAAAACACATAAATCAACTCTCAAATATCTTTTCTTTTGAATATACAAAAACTCAAAAGCTATCACATACATGAATTCAAAGATATCAGTCTAACCAAAGTGTTTTGGTTTTCATTTTTTGTTTCTTATTTTTATTTTTATATTTATTTTTATTTTTATTTTCATAGCAATAACTGCTGAAGTAATCCCATTCCATTCCGTAACAAACAATCTAACCTTAACCTTTTACCCATGTCAGGGACTAACATAAAAAAAAGACTTAATCAAATATTTTTCAAAACCCCTCAAATATGGCTCATGTTTCCATTCACTATACACACCCTTAATCCCACAGAAAAAAAGACTTACCACACAAGTTTTCTTTTTTTTTTTGTTCCTTTTTCTTAAATCAAAGCTCACAGAATTTCACGATTTGTTTAAATGTAAATCGGTTCCAGTTACAAAAAAAAAAGAAGAGAAAAACGACACAAAACAAATAAAGGTGTAAGTAGGTATAGGTAGATGTGTGTGCATAAAAAAAAACGAGGAATCCTTTCCGCAGATTCACAATATCGTTTCAAATAACACCTGTTTGCTTATATTATATATCTATGTGCATATGTACCTCAACAAACGACCCAAATATTGAAATATACCTTTTGATATATCCTTCTTCCTCTGCCTCAGGCAAACACTGATGTAAATTTGCATATGTATGCCAAGCCTGAACAAATAATGTTCGTTCCTTCTTTTACATTCAAGATAACATGCCACTCGTCAAAAATGACGCATAAATTTTCCAAACCCAAGTCTTCGAACAGAAAATTTATAAAACAAAAAAAAAAAACGGAAAAATCAAAAAAGGGTATGAAATGGAAACCTTCCCTTTCCCATCATCACTATGCGGAAACGGGTCGGGCCTCACAAAAGCCAAATAAAACCAACAATGTTTTTAATATTGAAACAAAATGCTTCCCTTGAATAAGTAGGTTGCTACAAATAATAATAACTTTCGAAAAACAAATATTTACTCAAATCAATAAAAAAAAAAAGTATTTTGTTTCAATGATTTTCAAGTCCGTATGGAAGGTTTGAAGTTTGGGAAGTTGTGCACCACCAACGAGAAAGCTTCCACGCCGTACAAATTTTGTGCAACAAGACTATGAAAAAGTTTTTAGGGCTACGCTGGCTGGCTGGAGCTATTTTTTTTTTGTTTTTGTTAATGGGGCTGACGGGTAGGTATACCTACATACATACGATGTTTTGTTCATGGCTTAAGTTCAACCTAATATTTTCAATTCGTTTGTAAAGTTTTATGAAAATTATATCCTCGAATTCTAGTTTAATTTCTATAGAGCAGGTCTATAAGCCCATTCTTTCTCAAATAAAAAATAAACGAGAAGAAGGTTGAAAACGCTCTCTCAAAGAACAACAAAAGTTGAAACAGACAAAGTTATTCCATTCAATATTCAGAACTTGTAGAAACAGGAGCTCTCATTCCTTGCTAGAATGCAGCGCCGCCGTGGAGCTACATCACATAACCGCCGCCGCCCGCCAACCGCGCTCCGCACCACTCCGTTTGCCGTCGTCGCAACGAGCTCGCAAAATCGAGTGAACTTTATTAAAACATCCTTCAGGGCATTTTGCAATTCGCATGTTTATGATTGTTTTTTTTTTTGTGTTATTTTTTTTTATTGTGAATTTTCCGTTTGTTTACCGTTTCTAATGAAATGAAATTTAACTGTTAAAAAAAAAAAAATTATGAAAGAAAAATCGAGAGAGAGAAAGAGTCGAATGAATAAACTCAAGGACTCGAGGGTTTTTTGTTTTATGTTATCCGCTCGCATTGAGTGAGCATTTTGGTTCTGTGAAAAGTTTAGCAATCGAAAGGATAACAATGCGAGCAATTACAGTTGGCTGCACTTCCTTGTAACTTTTTTGGGTTTTGTTGTTTTTATTTTTAACAAAAAAAAGAAAAAAAAAACAAAACAGAACAAACAAAAAAAAATTAAACAAAACTCGAGAAAAATTTCTTTGCTTTCTCTCTCGATCTTTGTGTTGTTTTAGGACATTTTTCCTTCGAGTGGTATGCATTGAGTTACTTATTCGTGTGGAAACAAACGAAAAATCAAAGACTCTTTTTTGTTGGTTTTACTTTATACATACAACAACAATATACGTGGGAGTACCTCCTTAGTGCGGTTGAAATTTTATAAAAAAAAATTAACATCTGTTTCGGACGCATTGTTGCGTACCATTACATTTTAAGATATACCTTCTATGTAGGTACATTGGTCAGAATAAACAAATTTTGTTTTGATAATTTGTTATTCTTGTTTTTTGTTAGCTGGTAGGTATAAGTATTATTGTTTCAGGAACAAGTATAAGCATAACAAAATTTTATATCTAATACAATCAAATTGAGCTTTAAACTGTTGAGAGTAACAACATCTCATTCCCCTTGTTTTGATGAGTTTTTAATTTTTTTAAGTTATCTTCAGGCTGATTCTCACGGAAATTTCATTTCAATCCATAAATTTCAAAAAACCATTATGTATTCATTTTGTTTTTTTTTGTGGGTTAGAGCCAGCGGCAATATGTTGTTAAGACAACACCTGTCAAATTTGTTGTGAAATGTTCAGTTCAAATCAGCATAGAAAGTGCAAATCATCACATTATATTTCCAAAAAATCAGTGCCCGTTCAAGAAACGCGTACCGCACATTGCAAAAAGGAAGTCATATCGTTAGCAACGTGGCCCATTATTGAATTAATACATGTCTGCATAGTAAAACTCTCAGATTTTAGTGTACATCAATCTAAATAAGTACAGATCTAAAGGCTTCCTGAGAAATTCATTGCTTGGTGCAAATTTTGGTCAGGTGGAATCTTGAAACAATGTTTAATAAAGGCCGTTTTTATACAAGATGATGATGATGTTTTAAATTATAATCTATTCATCATCATCAAGTCCTGTAACCCCGATTGCGGCATAGGGCGCCAACAAATCGTTTCCATCCTTCAGGGTCTGCAGATAGATATTTTAACTGTGGCCACGTCTTACTTATGTCAACGTCCAGCCGCTCTTGACTTGTCCTGCGCCACAATTCCTTGTTTGGTATAATTTGTGGCCAGTGAATTTTTAGAATATGGTGTAGATAACGGTTCACAAAAGCCTATAATTTTTTCGAGATGGTAGTCGTGACTTTCCAGGTTTCACAAGCATATAACAGCACGGATTTGATATTGGACTCGAAGAATCTCAACTTTGTGCGCAAGGAGATTTGACATGATTTCCAAATTTGGGAGAGAGAACCGAAGGCTGCGTGAGCTTTATTTATTCTACTTTGAACATCCAGATCAGTACCACCATTTTGCTGAAACAACACTTCCAAGGTAGTTAAATTGTTCAACCTCTTCAACTGGCGTCTCCTCATTAAAATACGCTGATATGTGGAGTGGCCTGTGAGCATTATTTTTGTCTTTTTGCTTTTTATTTTAAGACCACTCAACTCTCCTTTTACCTTCAGAGCTTGACACATCCCGTTCAGCCCACTGATGTTATTTGCCAAGAGACATATATCATCGGCATAGTCTAAGTGACTAAGCCTTTCAAACGGTTTCCATTGAATGCCCTGCCTCTCTGCTGTTCCAACCCTGTTCATCAAAACATCGTCAATCGCCAGTAGAAAGAGAATTGGCGATAGAACATCTCCCTGCCTCACACCTTGCCGTACTTCGAAAGAGTCGGATAGCTGCCCATTGTCTCTTATAATGGCAACAATTTTTGGGGTAATTCCTCTACCAAGAAGTGATTTTCATATACATTCACGGTTGACTCGGTCAAAGGCCTTCTCAAAATCCACGAACATGAGGTAAAGCGGTGACTGAAACTCCGCAGACTGCTCAAGAACGATACGCAGAGTGTTGATATGGTCGACACAAGACCGCCCACTGCGGAAACCAGCTTGATGCCTCTTGAGTGTAGACTCGATTCTAAACTTTATCCGTTCCAGAATGATGGTTGCCATTAATTTTGGAAAAAAGGACAAAACTGTAATACCTCGCCAATTGTTCCAATTCTTAAAATCACCTTTCTTTGGAAACTTAACAATTACAACATCCTTCCAGTCGCTGGGATAGCTTTCGTTTTCCCACACAGCTTGTATCAACGGGTGTAGAATACTAGCCGTTCTGACAGGGTCAGCTTTCAGGAACTCAGCTGGTATACCGTTAAGTCCAGCTGCTTTGTTCTTTTTGAGAAGATTTATCGAAGATTGAATTTCCACTACTGCAGGGGGTTCGATGTCAATACCCCTATATGATCTACGCATCTCGTTAAGCTGGGGCACTTCAGCACTCTGCTCGACAGATTCCTCATTAAGCAAGGCACAAATGTGATCCTTCCACCTGCGATGCTGATCCTCGATTGATACCAAAAGTGTACCATCCACATCCATTACAGAATGATTGGTGGCTTTTCTTCTTGACAACTTCCTTGGATGTTTGGTACAATTCCCTCATATCTCCTCTTCTTGCAGCGTTTTCCGCATTTTCTGTGAGACCGTCTAACCTCACCCTCTTGTCACGTCTCACACAGCGATAGACCATCTTATGTGCTAAGCGATACTCTCTTCGCAATTCAGCCTTTCGTTGAGCATCCGCTTCGGCATTTATTTGCATCTTCAACGATTTGCGAAGCTCGATTTTATCCCAGGTGTCTTGGGATATCCAAGAGTCTCTAACTCTCGACTGTTTGGGTACAGTTTCGGACCCAGCATCCATAAAAACACTTTTTATATCGCCCCACATCTCAACAATTGTTTAATGTTGCATTTTGTTTAATGACGAAGCTCTGTCATTAAGGTTGGTGACATAGTTACGACATAATGTTGGGATCACTTAAAGCATTTTCATTGAACTTCAAATTCCTTGCTGCACCCTGTGATTGACGTTGTACAGCTGCAGTTCGTAGCTTGAGACTCATGAGAACCAAATGGTGGTCGCACATTGACTTCCTCCATCGCTGCTGAATCCTGATGTGGTCAATTTGGTTTTCAGTTTGACCATCCGGATGTACCCAGGTGATTTTGTTGCAAGTCTTATGTTTAAACACAGTCCCACCAAGTACAAGGCGATTAGCGTTACAAAAATCGACCAGCAAATCGCCATTTTCATTCCGTGACCCCAAGCCATTTTTCCCCATGACGCGTTCCAGACCGTAGTTGTCTGATCCGACTTGGGCATTGAGATCTCCCATGACAATTATGATTTCGGGTCTTGGAACAGCACTGTAAACTGAGTTAAGATGAGTGTAGAAAGCGGTTTTATCTTCCTCAGTCGCTTCATTTGTGGGGGGCGAACACTGAATTATTGTGACGTTGCGAATTTTTTAATGGAACCTTCCTGTCATTATTCTTGCAGAAATGGGCGCCCAGGATATAAGACTACACCTCGCTTCTTCGTTCAACATAATTCCAACACCATACAGCCTTTGGCCACCCTCTCTTATCCTCCCCTGAATACAGCATTTGCCCAGTGTCAGCTCTGTGTTCGGCTCTTTCTCTCCATCTAGTTTCGCTGATGCCCAGGATACTGATCTTAAGGTGAAGCATTTCACGCTCAACCTGCTCGTATCCTCCTTCGCCGTACAAAGATGGAACGTTCCATTCTCCGATTTTCGTAAGTATGCAGTAGCCAAAAGTATCATTTGCTCTTCTTAAAATACTTCTTCTATTTGTTAACGATTATATTTATTGTTATGGCGTCTTGATTGACGCTGGAACACGAAAGATGCTGCACCCCCAAATATGATGTACGGTTTACAGCAGCCGAAGCTGCAGAACGATTCTTCATAAAATGGTTACCTCTTGGGGAGTAATTTCCATTTGTTGTCATATTTCATGTATTAGCATATATCCTTCCACCATGGTGTTTTCCGAGATACGATTAATATTATACATATGCTCTGATTTGACAGGCACACCCGCCTTTTGTATGGTCAAACACATAACTTCTCGAAGCCGCCCACTATGGGAAAACAGACGCCTTTTGTAGCCGCCCAATATGGGTTACAGACGCTACCTGCTGCTGCCGTTGGCCTTTTAACAAAAAAAGCTCCTCCGCCACCAGACTATCATGCCGTTGACCGCCACCTGCAGTTCATCCGCCTTAAGGGGGCTTTTAACCATCCCAAGGACAAGTTTGTCCCCTGACCAGCATCGCTGGGTTGTCTGCTTATCCCCTATCATTGAGCCTAGGGCCATATGGCATCCTAGCACTCTCAAGTACTTTTAGAGAGCTTATAATTAATATTCAGCCAAACCTTCGAAACTATTTCATATCGGAAGTAAAAATACGTATACGCCTGAGTGACCCTCTAAAATTTTTTTTTTTTTTTCATAGATAGATTTTCTTCAAAAACATTATAGTAAAATGTTTTATGTTTTCTATATGAAAAACAAGTATTTATAACATTCAGAATTCATATAATAAACTAAAGGGCCACTTGCATCCAGTAGCGGATCCAGGATTTGGCTGTGATTCTTGGCTTTAGACTCGTTTTTTAGACACATCAATCAGAGCTTTTTTCTTTTTTCACAATGTTGGCCAGTTGGCAGAGTCAAACAATTTTTTCATATTGCAAAAATAATGAAAATTTTATGATGATTGGAAATGGATCAACTGTAAATAATTGGTGTGCTTCAGCGGATATTCTTAAAAACACACTTTAACCTTACATATACATACGTCATGAACGTCACACTATGGATAAAGTTTTTAGGTTATTTTTAAAGGAAAACACCAACTAATATGCTAGCTATATTTAAATATAACATTTTTGAGGAGAATAAATTAACATTAAATAGCCGTTCTCCGAATACAGATTTTACTCAACCATTTCAAAGAATTTTTTTTTTTAAATCTGATAAAAATAAAATAAAATAGAATAATTTTTAATGAACAACAACAATTTGTGTGTGTTACCACCAAGTTTATAGGCAGGAGTTATAGCTATTTCACGAGAGCCACCTCGATCATCAGACTCCTTTAGTGGTGCTTAGTCTGGTTATGCTCGTATTAATTGAAAAACTCTTTGCCGTCATATGGGAGCGAGCCATGAACCTTGCGATTCAGAGGCCGATGCACTACACACCGCACCGCTGAAGCCACATGGTAAGCTCTATCCCAATACAGGTTTCGTTGTTTATCAATTGCAACAGCGACTAGCATTTTTATTAACACACACAAACTTGTTATTGTTCAGTCGGTTTCCTTCTTTTTTCCCCATGCACCGATTCGTATGCCAACAATTCGTTAGTCATACAAGGGGGGGATGAGTTGAAAGAGTTGACACTGGTCAAGAATTAATTTACAATTTAAGTTTCAACTCATCCCCCCCCTTGTATGACCAACGAATTGTTGGCATACGAATCGGTGCATGGGGAAAAAAGCATCGGAAACACAGTTTTTAGAGAAGTAAGCTCTAAAATGTCTCGGGAGTCAGCTAAGCCCGAAAGATATCATCAGAAGAGCTTTGGAAAAAGGTGACATTTGCTCTTTTGGTCAGATTCAATAGGAATGATGAATTCTATCGATATCCTTTGTTTTCGTTCATTCAGCTAGAAACAACAGCAAGCACTCTATTCAAAATTGTATCTGAAAAATCCTGTTCAAGGCAAAATTAAACATTTTTCATACAGATATACCTATCTGAATTTCAGTTTTCAATTTTTGAAAAAAATTATTAAATGAAAATATCAGTGCCGAGATTCATCTATTTCAGCGAGTGAGATGAGATGACTCGCCTTACTCGCCGACTCATCTCACTTCACTCACCTCTAAGTTAGCAATCAAGCACTGCATCCACTACACCATTGCCACCCGAAAATAATAACAAGGAGATAATTTTTTAAACGTAGGTAAGCCGGCCATTCACGGCACAAAATATTTGCGCAAAATGAACTTTCACTCAAGTCAGTTTGTGCAAAACACGAAACAAGTGAACTGCACAATTTTGAGTTTCAAAAATTTTAATTCAGTGAACATGTCTTTAGAATTCGCTCTCTATGTACCTACTGCTTGATATTGAACAGTTTTATTTCTTTGAGTTTTTGAACCTACATCTACAGCTCGTATGCTTTGTTCTTCATTTAGACCAAGAGCCGACAGCAGATTTTGCAGGTGGATGTATAACCAAAATGGGAGTATGAAGGATTATAGGTACATACATTCATCGTGATATCGAATACAAAAGTCTAGCATGGTTTTATTTTCAGCCTTTGGTAGGGGAAGGGTATAACCTTCTTGGTTTTCTATTTATAATGGTAGGGTCATTAACACTTCAATTCATTTTCAAAAAATAAAAAATGATGCTCTGTCAAAGTCTGTTAAGTCTCAAGACTTTTATCTTAGTCATCCGATAAATAGAATCCATGATTTTAGTTTTTTAGGTAAACTTATCGGCGTTTTTATGGAGACTTTATTAATTGATTTTTCGTTTTGCTGAAAATCTCCAAAAAAGGGATGTGTTGGTTCACAGCAACAATTTAAAAGAAGGCAAAACTAATGAAGAGGATTTACGTAATTATATATTGAATTACTTGTCAAAATACGTGACCAAATTATTGCAAATTACATAACGCATGGTTGAACAAATAATTCAATACCTTTCTTGCGAATTGGTATGGGGACACTATTTTCACAACACACAAGATTTCACATGCGACCTAGCATGTTGTTTATTTGTAACATGTTATTCATTTATTTGTTACATGTTATTTATTTGTTAATTAATTTTTTAATTATTTATTTATTTGGTTTATTATTAATTTACTAATTTATTTATTTATTTGTTTATTAATAAATTTATTTATTAATATATTTACTTATTTATTTACTTATTTATTTATTTATTTATTAATTTGCTACTCATTAATTGATGTTCAACTTCAAAAATAAAATATTTATTTATTAAATAGTTAACAATTTGATAGATATTTATTCTATTAGTTTTTAAGTTCAACAGAATTCAGTTAAATGAAGGTTTTTTCGTCGTTCTCTGTATTCTTAACTATCAAACCAAATTTTGTTATTTTTTCAGATGTAAGATATAAACTTAAATATCATATAGCTGTGCAAGCTAAAGTATTCACTTAATTATTTAAAGTAGTACCTCGTGGTATGATGGTTAGTGCGTAGGACTACCAACAACACGCACACAGGAATGGTTGAAAGTTGTAAGTCACTAGGCCCTGGTTCTCCACGAGCTGTTGTGCCACCCAATTTATTTATTTAAATTATATAAATTGTAGTGCTTTATTCTACGGAAGTAAATATACATACTACATCTTTTATAATTTTGAATTTCTTGAATTAACATTATTTTTTTTTTTTACTTTAAAAAATAAGCTTTATTGTGAAAAATATAAATAGAACTTTCAAAAATGAAAAAAAATTATATTCAATAACGTGTTTTTCTTAATAAACTGATATAAAAGTTGGATAAAACAACTTGAAAGTGAGCAAAATCACGTTTGATAATTAATTGCAGAAATAATAAGAAAAAGTTGTAAATCAAGTTTAAACGGTTGAAAATTTTAGTTTGAATAAAAAAAAAACAAAAATTAGGTCAAGGTTTGACAGAGATAGAGCCAATTAAAGGAAACGCTCACAAAAATCATTGTGATGCTTTTTTGTCGAGGCTGAGGTAGGCATGGCAGTGTCCTGGGCTTATCCCAAAGAAGGCAAAAAGCCTTGGGTAGAAGTTCCCAAACTCCAAATCAAAATAAACTTTATTAATTCCAAATTATAGTCAGGGAGCCCATCGTAAGATTACCTATCTCATCGCAGCCACGCGAAAATTAGATGCCAACCAATAGCTTTAGTCCAAACATTTACAAAACTGCTGGTCGGACAAGCTTTATCTGGTCGCAACGGTTAGAAAATGCACTTTTCAGGTAGCATTTTTCGCTAAATGCACCTAGAATAAAAGTAACTTATATAAATGGGGTATCAAATAAGAGCTAGGACTGTCCTCTACACGATACCAATGGTCGGACAGACTTTTTTGGCTGTTGTCACGAGTCCGACCACTTTTCTAAAATTAGGATTTTGTACATCCTTGGATGGAAGTGAAAATAAAAGTGGTTAAGGCTACTCTCCTAACCATTTGATATGATTTTACTCAGTTTTCCCTGATGTAAAACGCAGTGTTAAAAAAGGACCCTTTTTTTAAATCGTCGCAACAGCCAAAAAAAGTGTCCAACCAATGGTATCGTGTAGAGGCCAGTCTAAGCTTTCGTTTGATACCCCATTTATATAAGTTGCTTTTATTCTAGGTGCATTTAGAGGAAAATGCAACCTGAAAAGTGCATTTTCTAACCGTTGCGACCAGATAAAGCTTGTCCGACCAGCAGTTTTATAAATTTTTAGACTATAGCTATCGGTTGGCATCCCATCTTTGCGTGGCCGCGATGAGATAGGTAGCCTAACGGTCAGCTCCTGGACTATTAGGTTTAATGTGTTTTAAATGTTCGTTCTTTATATTATTATTTTTTTGTAACAACGTGTTTCATATAATCAGCGTTGCCATTAGTGCAGATTTATCTGCATTTTGCAGATTTTCATCCTATCCGCAGACTTTTGAAAATCAAAAATCTGCACCGCAGATTATGTCTGCACTCGTACCTACTTTAATATTTTGTCACTTTAAAACTTTAAAAAAATAATTTTGCTGTATGTTCTATTCCATAATATTAAATCATTACAACTGCACTGACTATAAAGTAAAATATGAAATGCTTTAAGCAATTAGGTAACTCTAATATGCACGAGTGTATAAAACAAGAAACAGTATTATTTTTAATAATTGAATTAATTTATGTTATTTTATTTTAACATTTTTATAAAAATTTCTATTTATGAGGACATATTTTTTCTTTAGAATTCTTTGGAAATCTGCATTGCAGATTTTTTTCGTCATTATTGCAGATTTCTGGAAAAAATTTAATGGCAACACTGCATATAATTAACAATAAGTATTCTTACAATAATAAAACAAGGTATTTCATTTACATGGAAAAATCGGTGCACTATCCGCGGTGACAGGCTTGTCTGTGGAACTGTTTGAAGAAGGGTATCCCCAAGAAGTTATCATTAGGATACGGCCCTGCTTCTAGCCAATGGCCAGAAGAACAATCAGTTCAGGTTAAGCCTTGTCCACAAAATATTTAGAAGAAGTGGAGCCTGGAAAGAAACAGGTTCAATGCAACCTTATTGCTCCTAGCAGCAAACTAGAAGAAAAATTGGTGCTTTGTTCACGGTAACAAGCTTATCTGTGCTACTTTTTAAAGAAGGGTAGAAACAGAAATAATCGGTGGGACACGGCCCTGCTCCTAGTAAAAGACTAGAAGAAAAATCGTTGTAGGCTTAGCGCTGGCCACGCTACACTTAGAAGAAGTGGAGCGCAGAAAGAAACAGGTACAAAATATTGTCGCTCCTAGCGGCAAACTAGAAGAAAAATCAGTTCTTTGTTCGCCCTGACAAGCTTATCTGTGTAACTTTTTGAAGAAGGGTAGACAAGACACATAAATAATCGGTGGAATACGGCCCGCTTCTAGCAAAAGACTAGAAGAAATACTGGTAGATGTAAGTTCTTTGTCTACGATACACTTAGAAATAGTGGATCGTAGAAACAAACAGTAGGAAAGGATAGATAAAGAAAGAGGTAGAAGTTTAAAACCAAAAAGATTTTTAGACTCTTATCCTATCTAGTACACTTCGTGTGTTTTACTTGCTAATTGAAATTTGTTTCCCAAATTTAATTAAATACTCATTCCGCACCGTATTCTTGCTTTCGGTACACTAGATTGGTACTATACATCAGGTGAAGGCAGAAAATAAATTATTATTGAAATTCAACTTCCCCATGTTAACATTTTAGACACAAGGCAATGTGAACTGAGAGAAAGTAGAAAAACTACCAAAAACGTCATGCATGTTCAGCTCAAACAACAACTGGTTGCCTGTATTCCTAATATGGGTGGATGTATTAAATCAACCCAGGGTTCGGTGCGGTAATTAAGATTAGGGTTCGGTAAATAATTATTAATTTTGAAAGGGGGTTCGGTAGATAAATGAAAAAGTGTAACGCTTCGTTTCATCATAAAAACCATTATAACTTCTAGACGAAGCGAAAACAAGAAAATTACCTCTTAAGCTTTTCGACTTAAAGTGACCTTGGGACCCATGATTTTCTCTGCGGCGGTGACTGTGGGACACCCTGCATAGACGAGCATCATCAAATATTTTTTACTCACATACTCGTATAATATCTTCTTTTTTCCATTCCACGCATTTTTATTTAAGTTTATTTCCACAAAAAAAAAACTCATCAGTTTTCTTATCAACTCTTAAACTTTATAGCTCTGTTATGTCCGAAGGCATTTTAAACGATTGCTATTAAAACATACCCAAAATACACTACCATCAGACGATCTGCACAACACCACCGCCACCGACCGGGTCAAGGCATGTATAGTATTATATCCAATCTTCTTTTACGCAACTGAAATATATCAAACCCTATAAAAAATGTAAATAAAAACATCACAAAATAAGACACCCCAAAAAAAGTAAGACGGAAGTCCATATAACAAGAAATGGGCAAAATCCCCAGAAAGCATCTCACGAGGACGAATACAACAAAAACAACGACGAAGACGACACTAAACTGCAACCCTTAGATGTGTAGTTACCTTTGTTTTATATTATGCTGTTCCCTATATATTTATGTACATTATTACATTCAACATTGGAATTTGGAAGATACAAAATTTTCGTCAAAATACCTCCCGTGGGACTTATAAAATCCTGATAAAATGAGATACATTAGAATGGGTATATTGCTTCTTCAGTGAGAGACTTTTTGTTCCTTCTGTTTTTTGTGTGTTTAAAAACTCAGCGTATACCTATGCAAAGCTTTCTCATTCCAAAAGGATTTCAGTTGCAGCAGAACCAATGTTCTTGGCCCGTTTTTTGCTCAGTCTGAACAGTACAATGTACATATTGTTCAAATTCTTTTGAAAGCCGGGACTCATAAGCTTGAACGAATCCATATACAGGTTCCACCACAATCTAAAAAGTTGAAAGATAAGTTGAATATTTAGGCACTTTTAAACCATTTCCGACAAGTCCCTAAAATGGGTCTTAAAAAAATTCAAAATTATTAATTTAGCTGAAGATTCTTAACTGAATATTAAACTTGGTTTTGGATCTAATGATCTTCACTGAATTTAAAGTGGACCCTAGAGCTTAGATCGACTTTTCATGAATTGATTAATGAAGAGTTAAAGTTAATGTGCACTGCGACCAACAGATCAATTGGGCTCCTTGGCCTTGAACTTGGCATGTGATCCAGACTTGCTCAAGCTACGTCGGAAGATCAAATAGGGGAACTTTTAAAATTGTAATCTTACCCCAATTTTTATGTGTCGAAGCCAATACCATGACCTTTAGAGAAAAATAGGAAAAAATAAAACCTAGATTGGGTCTTCGTCTTGGGGCCAACATACATAGGTTTAGGTTACCATCTGTGGTGAACGAATTATTTTTGACGGCTTTGAACTCTCGTATTTGTTTTGTCAAATTATTTGCATCCCGCCAGGTCGTATATTAAACCTCCAATGGGTTTCACCCGGATGGTAAGCATACTCAACCCACAAGAACAAAAAAATTATATGTTTTGGGATGAGAAGGCATCAGGTGTGGTTGCTGGGACATTGCCTCGTTTTCGGCACAACTCCGTTCGCATTGTTTGTTCACTTACAGCTTTATGAATCTTAAAAAATACGTGTTATAGGTTTTTGTGCCTTTGTGGTGATTTTGTACAAGAAGTGTTTTAGGGTATGAATATGCATGTAGAGATGTGCTACAGAGCATCAATGTGGACTAACAGTATTCAAACGGAACACCACGTATTATGAGTTCATTATTTGCCAAAGCATTCAATTGTTGTAGTTGTATGAGAGCTTTGTGCTATGCCATCATGGATGTTAGCAAACTCGATGATATAGCAGACGGAGAAAAAAAAATCTTATATTATGCATGTGTACGCATGGATATTGTGTCCCATTAACGGTTCTTATTAACATGGCATTATGTACCTTTATTTCTTATGAGATAAACTGTTAGCGAGCCAGAGTGGGATAAGAGTGGGAGTGGTATGTGGAGGGCAGACATGTATAGGCGGCGGCGATGAAAACGGAACAAATAATCTCTTGCAACTCAACGGGGAGCACATATTGCCAGGAACAGGACCTTTGGCATGGCATTCTCTATCCTTTAATTTTGCGGCTTCTTGCAAATATTTACTTTGTAACACAAAAAGGGATTGAGGTTGCTCCAGCACAGTTGCTATTCGCAATTTGGCTTTGTGCTCGGTTGGCTTCACATAATCCCTGCGGCGTAATCACAATTCACAACGACAATAATTGACATTCGGTATGTGGAAGTAAATATGACGATGACGATGATGATATGCCGATGTCGATGCCGACGCCGACGAAGGCAACGGCATAAACAGTATAAAGGTATGTAGTCTTGATATCCCTGGAGAGTTTTTGTGGTGATGATGGTGTTGGTTGGTTTATACTGTTACAGGCGATTTTGCCTCATTGTTGACATTGACACTGCATTATTTTGGTTAAACCACTGTGAATATTAAGATTTTTTCTTGGATGCCAGAATATGTAGGTAATGTATATTTGCTTTGACATACATAGGTTGGTAGGTACTTATATTAAATTTAAAAGGAAATAGCACTTGCTAGAAGAGAAAGGGCTTTAATTCATGCAATGTATAGGTAGAAATTTAGCCCAGGGAAATTGGACTTTCGGTGGGATGACATAACGTCCACGGCCCTAATGTCCATGGACTTTAAGGACCATGGACATTATGTCATTTTTCATAGAGTCCATGGACTTTATTTCTTTTTTAAAAATAAAAACAAATTACAAAAAACTCCTCGGACTTTATGTTCATGAACTTAATGACTGCTTCTTACAGACATAATGTCCATGGACATTATGTCTGTTTCAACAAGACAAAAAGATCTTGATATTGGATGTGTATAATCAACAGCTGCCTATATGTAACGGGTGATTTTTTAGCTGGTTTGGTTTTGTCAACACTGGTTTTGACAGCTGACGTGTGTTTAGTACCTTATGTCACTGTCAAACAGCTTCAGTTTGGTTTGCAATTTAACCATGGATCGTCTTACAAATGAACAACGCTTGCAAATTATTGAATTTTACTATCAAAATTCGTGCTCGGTTCGAAATGTTCATTTCTGGTTGAATTTCAGTTCATTTTTGGTTGAATGGGTACGTAAATAAGCATAATTGCCGCATTTGGAGTGAAGATCAGCCAAAAGCATTGCAATAGCTACCAATGCATCCCGAAAAAGCCACTGTTTGGTGCGGTTTATGGGCCGGCGGCATTATTGGGCCATATTTCTTCAAAGATGATGCGAATCGCAGCGTTACTGTCAATGGTGAACGCTACCGAGCGATGATAACAAACTTTTTTTTGCCCGAAATGGAAGTTCTTGACTTGCATGATATGTGGTTTCAACAAGACGGTGCCACATGCCACACAGCACGCGAAACAATGGCGCAATTGCGAGGCGAGTTTGGTGAACAGTTAATTTCACGTTTCGGGCCAGTCAATTGGCCGCCTAGATCGTGCGATTTGACACCATTAGATTATTTTTTGTGGGGGTATGTCAAGGCTAATGTCTATAGGGACAAGCCCGCTTCGATTGACGCACTGGAAGCCAACATCCATGCATTCATTCGTGAGATACCGGCCGATATGTGTGAAAGAGTATGCCAAAATTGGACTCAGCGGATGGGCTACCTGAGACGCAGCCGCGGTCAACATTTGCATGAAATTATCTTTAAACATTAAATTGCAAGGTTCAAACTATTGATTCAAATAAATATTTCATTCATTTTTTCGAATTTTTTGTGTTTTTTTTTTTTTTTTTAAGTTCTAAACCTCTTAAAAAATCACCCGTTACAAGCAAGCACAACCGAGAAGGTACCATCGAGCACATATTGCCTTTCTGTTATTTGTGCAAAAGTCAATATGAGTTTCGGTATGGTGGGTGAAACGAAAATTGTGTATGAAAACTTTTTCCAATCATTGTGCCTTCTTAAAACTTTTCCTCCGCAGCAGTTTGGACAGTATGTCTGTTGGTTTTTTGGACTATAAGTCTGTTTTAAACAGAAAAAATGTCCAAATGGACATTATGTCGTTTGTAAAAAGAAACTATGTCCAAATGAACATTATGTCTTTTTGAAAGGACATATTGTCCAAATGGACGATATGTCTTCAACAAACGAACATAAGGTCTATGTGAACTTTGATCCGGTCATAATTTCCATAGAACTAATATGACCGTTTGATATTGGACATTATTACTTGACATGATGCACATAGACTTTATGTTAGTAAAAATGCTAGTCGCTGTTGCAATTGATAAACAACGAAACCTGTATTGGGATTGAGCAGAGCATGTGGCTTCAGTGGCGCGGTGTGTAGTGCATCATCGGCCTCTGAATTGCAAGGTTCATGGTTCGCTCCCAGATAACAGCAAAGAGTTTTTCAATAAATATGAGCATAACCAGACTAAGCACCACTAAAGGAGTCTGATGATCGAGGTGGCTCTGGTGAAATAGCTATAACTCCAGCCTATATCCTTGGTGGTAACACACGCAAGTTTTTGTTGTTCATTCAATATTATACACTATAAATTGATGTATAACTTGCAGCATGCACTGCACTTGTGTGAATTTCCATTTACACACAAACCCAAATTAATTTGGAACTCTAGTAAGCTTATACTTACAGAGTTTAGCACCTTGAAGTATGCTATTTTTTAAAATTTGTCTTATGCTTACCTCTTATACAGTTGATATTGTGGAAAAAAGTAACTGCAAAGTTTTAGAACGTGCAGTTTTCTAAAAGTTTTCTTAGACGTATAGTAAGGTGTGTTTCCCTTAAAATGGAGTCTTCACGCTCAAGCTTTACTTATTTCTCTTCTCCACCACCTGGTCAGTAGAGCAAATTGCCGGTTTTTTAGTGGTGTATCCTGTAGACCTAGCCCACAATAGTTTTTTTTTAAGAAATTACTCAAATCTTTTCTTTTTGACGGTCCGGGTTGGCGATGTTCTAAATGTGTCTCAGTAAACACTTCGTCTTCATATGACTTGGAAAATCTTCATTGTCGACCATAAGTTAGTGTAAGTAAAGTAAAAGTTTAAAGTCGAGAAATAAAAATAAAAATTGCTGAAGGTGGCATTCAATTGCCGAAATGCATTCAAATTAAATTAATGTGATTTATTTCATGAGATAAAGTACATTACGAAATTGGTGAAGTCATTAAGGCGTTATTCATATGTAAACTTTTAACTGTCGATCAGATCGAAATTTATGATATGAAGAATATATTTGAAGGTTTATCCACTACAATAAGAGCAAATAATAGAACATTAAAGATCAGCTTTCCTCGGAATGACCGACACCATTTCCAATAAATTTCAAACATTCTCCATTTTTGAGCTTTGCGGTAGGTTTGAAGACTATAAAAACGCACTGTCGATTTTGACGGAGGCAGTGCTGAAAAAATAACTTTCGCCCTAGTAATTCTATAAAATATTTGTTTCGAGGGTTATTTATGGATGTTTCATCTAACCTTAAGCAACAAATTTTTTTGGTAGCTACATAGATATAGTTAAAGTGTTAACTAGATCACTTAATACAAGTTCTTCGAATTCGATTTCTGCAATTGTTTGAATAGAAGTTTATTAAATTATTTGACTTCAAAAATATTGTTTCGACAGAAATACAAATAAATTGTGGAAAAGTTTTTTTTTTAATGTGCTAGATTTTTTCGAAATTTTTGGAAAAAATAACCAAACATTCCGGAAGCTACGCAAAACTTTTTGGGTCCCTTTCAATAGGAAAAACGTCATAAAATTAAATGAAGAACTCTAGACTTTTTTCCATTTTTATTTTTTGGCATAGTTTCCTATGCAGTGGTCGGAAATCAACATTTAGCGCGAACTAAATGTAAAATTGAAGGTGCAAATCACCATGAGAAATGTTATCTATCGTACGTAGAATACATCGGTGTACCTACTGATGACATTGGTTTTTTATAAAAGGTCGAAGATGTTACTAGAAGACCCGTTAGTTGAACGATGCAACCATTATTCGCAGTATGGTATGCTAATTTTGAATTGTTTATCATTCGCAATTGGTGTGAAAATTTAACTTAAAATTGTTTTAATAATTTAAAACCAAAGATAAGGTATATAACGGTAAATATTTTTTTAATTAATTTAAGAAGCTGTAAAGTGAGGACCAAATTAGAAAGGATTTCTTGGTTATTATTTTTTTAAGTTAAGCATAGAAAAATCGCAAGTATTTGACTGCTCTAATATCGTTAGAGAGTAGCTTCTTTTCAAGATAATAAAACAAAGTGCATTTACGTGCTAATTCATCTTTTACAATTCATTTTAGAATCGTCACAAAAGGCCACAATTTTCGACATTTATCATGCTGCGAATATTGTTGAATCGTTCAACTAACAGGTCTTTTAGTATCATTTTCGACCTTTAATAAAAATACCAAGGTCATCAGTGGGTATGCGGATATTCCCACCTACGATAGATAACATTAGTCATGGTGATTTAGACCTTCAATTTTTGATTTAGTTCGCGCTAAATATTGATTTCCGACCACTGTGATGGCGTAATTTCAGGGAGCTGTGTTGAACAGGTGTACATTTGAGGTACATTTTTTACATCGATTTATTTCAATGTCTATTGATGGGAGAGAAAAAGTGTGTAATTTTTTTTTCTTTTATGCTAGTGAGGGCTTCACAATTTAAGTCAAAACATAGTCCAAAATTTCCAAATAAAAAAAAAGCTGCAACTTAATCAAGTTGATGTTTTAACTAACTTAAAATATGTGCTTGAATGTATTCCTTTATATGATACTTCCATATCAAAGGGCACGATAGTGCCCAGCCAAGTTCGCGGCACTACACCCTTTTTACAGGAACAAACTCAGGCGATTTTCAACCCACCTCTAACTTCAGTACCAATAAAGTCAGAAACAAATTCGGAGTATTTGCTGAACTGATCAAACACAGGTGGCTCACCAAATCTCAACTCTTTAGCATTAGTATATCCCAAGACATAGGACTTCAAAAATCGCAAAAGCCGTAACGGACTTACTCACTAACTCACTGACTCACTGACTCACTGACTCACGACCCACTTCCTTCTGAGGTTTTAGCCCATCTTGAGTACCTATGTTATAAGTTCATAGCCCATTTATGGACTTTTAACCTACCCTGGTGAGCCAAAAGCCCATTATGGACTTTTGGCTTATGGACTTTTAACACTACACCGCCGCAAGCATGTTTCAATTTTTTGTTTGCTCAGGAACTTGTCGTTTAGTTTTTTTTTCTACAAAATACGTCTCTACTCTATAGGTTAGTATATATTGTGGTCGTTCAATGAAAACTCCCTGCTGTATCCTGAAGTTCCGAGTGGAAAATAAAGAGACTTAGAATCAATTAAATTCACAACAAAAACATAAATGTTAAAAAAAAGAGCCAAGTTCCTTATGTACAAGAAACCAGTGCGTAAAAAGTCAGCAAAAAAAAATAATGAGATTTAAAATATGTACATATATGCCAAGTTTTAAGTTCATGAATTTTAATATCAAATATCTTATATAGAGTTATATCGAAACAATTCCAAATCATGACAAAAATTTGGTATTTTATGATTACTGATTAAAATTTGGTGGGCTCACTGTCACTGGTCAGTTTTCATACATTTTAAATTTGTGATTAAGTAAGTATTTAAGAGAAAACTTGCCAAGTAAATCCAACAAATTTTAATCAGTAATCATTGTTTCGGCATTACTCTACTTAAGATATTTGATATTAAACTTCATGAACTTAAAACTTGTCATATATTTTAGATCTCATTATATTTTTTGGCTGACTTTTTACGCACAAGTTTCTTGTACATATAAGAACTTGGCTCTTTTTTAACATTTATGTTTTTGTTGTGATTTCACTCCTTTTTGCAAAGATTAATTTTGCCAGGTGAAAATCAAGCCCAACCGCTCTACAAAGTTTCATAATTCTACAACAATCGGAAGCGCTCCATATAATTTATAAGAATATTTAAAAAAGTGGGTGGATGCCACACCCCCTGATAATTTATATACAATTTATTTATATGTATGACAATCTCCCAAGCTATTATAGCTCATATTCTTGAATATAACCTGGGTGCCGCCGCGTTCTACCAGTTCTGCGAACCGCTGGTATGTTGATTGGCACTGCAACTGGTTGTGTTTACACTTCACTTCTTCTTGGAATTTCTGGAACTTCATAAAATTGAATTTGTATTTCATCTAGTCTAGGATCACTTCTTTTCTGTTGATCTTCTGGAAAAGTAACTTTCTTTTTTGAAAAAGCCCCACTTGATTTATACAGGGTGTCCCGCACCTGAGTGGAAGTATCTTAGGGTGTGGTTCCTGGGTACATTCTAAGAAAAAAATTGTATGGGGGGAAAGTTGTATCTCCCCTCCCTGAGGCAGGGGGGGCAGTTTCTGAAAAATTGACTTAAAATGACAAAAAAACATTTAAAATCAATGAAAACACATCTAATAATGTGCTATAATTTTTTTGAAAGCTAATACTCCATTCTTGCATTTGGTTTTTAAATCGAGTTGTTTAAGCCAATAGTTTTTGAGAAATTAAATTTCAAAATCAAATTTGTCTAAAAAAATTGTGATTTTTTTTTTCTTAAATCAATATTTTTCAAAATTTTACGTACTTAAGTGCTATTTTTGTGTACAATATTCATTGCGCTCAGAAACCACACCCTAAAATACTTCCACTCAGGTACGGGACACCCGTTTTATTACGTATCCATTGTCCAGCTCGATTTTGTAGTGCAGATGACCAAATTTCTTCTTAATGACTCCAAATTTCCACCCTGGTTTTCCACTTGAGTAAAATCTTGACTGGACTCTATTTCCCACTCTTAAAGTTTGACGTTGTGTTATATTTTCATTTGAAGATTTCTCATGTCTCAAAGGACGTAGTGCATCTGATTTTATTCTCATCCCCCTGCCAAGGTATTGTTGTGCTGGACGTTCGATAAAGGTGTAGCTCGATAACGATATACAATTTCTCGTACTTTATCATACATTGAACCTTCTTCTTCTGACAGAGCGTTTAATTTTGATGACATGTGCTTTGAAAAATGGATGCATTGTCCAATACAATAATTTTGGGTAGCCCATGTGTCGCGACAATTATGTTGAAGAAAGCTGATTGTTATTTCCGATGTAGGTGCTAATTTTGAAACTGTAATTTCTGGCCACTTTGATTTTGCATCAATGAGGACGAAAATGTGAGTATGATGTAATTCCTTCGATGATGTAAGACTTCGGCTTGAAGAGAGTCTGGAATAACAACACGATTTCCTTTAAAAATAACTCCATCTTGTAATGAATAATCCGCATTTTCTTACTTACTTTACTTTAGATGGCGCCTAAAGTCAAGGTACGGCCTCATCCAACAAGCCTCTCTATCTCCAGCCAGCTCGGTCCCTAGCTAGCTGCAACCAGTTACGCACTCCAAGTTGGTTGGGGTCGTTCTCCACTTGTGTGCGCCACCAAAGGTGGGGTCTTCCTCTGCTGCTTAGACCATCAGGGGTAGATTCGAAGACTCGTCGGGCTGGTGCGTCGGTGTCCATACGCTCCATGTGTCCCAGCCATCTCAGCCGCTGAATTTTCAGCTTTTTGATTAGGTCGACGTCGCTGAAAAGCCCATAAAGCTCGTTGTTAAATCTTCTCCTCCATACTCCATCGATACATACTGGACCGAAGATCACCCGAAGAATTTTCCTTTCAAAGCACCCAAGCAGACTCTCATCCCTTTTTGACAGGGTCCATGCTACTGCCCCATATAGCAGAATCGGGATGATGAGGGTCTTATATAAGGTTTCCTTGGTTCTTTGAGAGAGGGCTTTACTCCCCAAATGCCTTCTTAGCCCGAAGAAACAGCGGTTGGCAAGAGTAATTCTTCGTTTGATCTCTGCACTGATGTTATTTTGCGATGTAATAGTGGAGCCCAGGTAGACAAAGTCCTTGACGACTTCGAAGTTGTACCTATCCATCGTAACGTTTTGGCCGAGTCGACAATGTTGGGATTCTTTTCTCGATGATAGCATATACTTCGTCTTGTCCTTATTAACAGCCAAACCCATTTTCGCCGCTTCCGATTCAATACTTGCAAATGCGCCGGTAACAGCTCGCTTCGTTCTCCCAATGATGTCAATATCATCTGCATAAGCAAGTAGTTGAACTGACTTTATTTGATAAATTGTACCTCTGTTGTTGACTTGCGAGTTGCGTACAATTGCTTCAAATACGATGTTAAAGAGGTTGCATAATAACGCATCGCCTTGCCTCAAACCTTTCTTGACATCAAATGGTTCGGTGGTGTTCTTGCCGACTTTGACGGAGCAGCGAGATTTCTCCATCGTCATCCTGCACAAGCGGACGAGTTTGGCAGGGATGCCGAGATGCGACATGGCTCTGTATAGCTCGTCTCTGTCTACGCTATCATACGCGACTTTGAAATCGATAATAAGATGGTGTGTATCGATTTGGAACTTCTGGGTTTTTTCCAGAATCTGTCGAAGTGTGAACATTTGATCGACGGTCGATTTGCCGGACCTAAAACCACACTGATAAGGGCCAATTTAAGCAATCACACAGCACACAGATGACAGGATTTTGTATGCGACGTTGAGGAGACTTATACCTCTGTAGTTGGCGCAAGTCCTTTCATGTGGATGGGGCACACTATACCGAGGTTCCATTCATCGGGCATACTTTCATCTGACCAAATTTTGGAGATAAGTTGGTGTATACTCCCTGCTTTAAGCTTGGTTATCGCTAACCGAACTTCATTTAGGTCGGGTGGACGGAAATTTTGATCATCATCGTCCAGGTTGAATGGATTATTCTGTCTAACAGCGGAATTTTGGTCATCATTGCCGTTTAGCAGTCTAGAAAAGTGTTGTTTTCAGATCCGCATTTTCTATTTCCCCTTTAATTTATTCTTCTTTTGAATAAAAGCAATTGGGCGTTCCGAATCCTTGTAAATATGTGACAAAACAGCAGCTATTCCAAATGGACTTGCATGACATGCTTACGTTGTCTGTAACTGTGGATCATACGGTGTTAATACTCGGTTGCTCATGATTTCTTTCATAAGTTTAACAAACGCTGCTTCACATGACTCTGTCCATTTAAATTAATTATTTTTTTTGAAGTAATTGACGTAATGGAAAAGTAATAGTTGAAAGATCTGGTATAAATTTAGAATAATAAGTTGTCATTCCTAAAAATATTCGCACTTCATCTGAAGTTTTTGGTCGTGGCATATCTTTAATATGGCTTGAATTTTATCTGGTGATTTTAGAATTTGATTCTTACTTCTTATAACGTACCCTAAGTTTCGGATCTCTTCTTTGAAATATTCACATTTATCTTGATTAATATGTAAATCGTACTTTTGTAATCTTTCGAAACAGTTAATTAAACGATCTTTGCACTCACCGATTGTTGCCTTATGAATTATTATGTCATCAAAATATGATAAAGTACCTTCTAATCCTTGAAGTAATTGATCATGAATTAATTGTAATTGCTATTGAATTCACTGATCCCACTCTCTGTTCGAAAGTTTTGGCATATTTGTTCATTAATTCAGGAATGGAATAGATTGTAAAAATGTTATTACTGAGATGTTGTGAGGGTTGATCGATATTTTGTAAATTGATGTTTAGATGTCGAATCCATACTCTGCCTTAGTTCATTTTTAATTATTTTGAGACATCGGTACTTTTTACGGAGTTGTACTAATCAGAATTTGAAAATGTGTGAATTTGGGAATATTTTAACTTAGAAATAGACCAACATAAGATTTAAGGACCTTTTCAGAACTAAAATGTTTGTTTATATTTTAATAAATATGTATTCACGAGAGCTTTCTCTGTTAAAAAAAATTGACTTTGGGAGTTTTTATAGAACAACGACGATATAATGTAGGTAGTGTAAAATAAAATAGCCTATTGAATAGACCGGAAAATGAGAGGTATAAGGGAACAATTACGTGCAAGGGTTTTTATTATTGAATATGTTTGTTTGGCCCATAAGCATGCTTAAAACCAAAAATGCCACTTAATTCACCCATGCGTTTCTAAGAGAATGGTCACACTGGCCACTTTTCAGTGTTTTTGGTATAACTCGAAAACTAAGCCGAATTTGACAGTTTTACATGTAATACTTTTTGTTCAAAATTAAATTTTCTATTGCAATGGATAGTTCAAAAAATTTTACGAAAAAATTTTAGCAGGAACAGTTAACAAAAACCAACTTAAAAAAAAAATAAAAAATCAAGGAATCCTAAACTTTTTAATAAATTGAGAATAACTTTTTTTGAAGCAAAGAAAGGGTCAAGACATGCACAGACAAAACGAAGAAGAGACTTAAGGCCTTAATATGGCATTTTCAAAAATTAATTCAATTCAATTCAATTTATTAAGTCAAAGTGTACAAATAAGACTGTGTCTTTTACAGTACATAAATATGAAGGATATATAATGATCATACATAATAGTTGATTCAGTTATATATACTGGGGATCTATTCGTTATGATTTTGTGCATACAAAGACAGCACCTAATGTCAAGAAATTGCTGAAATGTACATCCGAGGACCAGTTTATGGTAACTAGATATATGCTCATATCGACGCAACCCATACACGTATCTTACCAAGTCATTGAATGCCACTAGTAACTTATGCTGAGAGTGGGAGTCGAGTCTACAGTAAACAACCGTTGCATAGTCAATAATAGACACGAATAAGGTTCTTACAAGTCTATGCTTTGTAGTCGCTGGAGTAAAGTTTGAAGAAACCCAAAGTTTACGTAGCCCAGCGTAGATCCGTCCAATAACCTGATTAATGTGATCGGCTCCAGACAATGATCGATTGAGTTTAAAACCAAGATTGGATAAAATATCCGAAAATTTTAGTTGCATGCCATTCAAGAACACTGGTGGTATATCGTCAGTAAGATGCGATCGCTTTGAAATGCAAATTAACTGAGATTTAATTGGATTCAGATGAAGTCCATTACAAAGAGACCAGCTGCAAATATTATCAGGATCTTCGTTGACTCTAGCAATAAGATCTTCAATTAGTCCAATTGGCCGTGATAAATATATTTGGGCATCATCAGCATAGAGATGAATAGAAACGTTGGAGCATACTTTGGGTAGGTCATTTATGAAAAGGCAAAACAATATTGGGCCCAAAATCGATCCTTGGGGTACACCTGCAACTAACGAACCAAGTGAGGAATAAGAGCCATTATGAACAACCCTTTGGTTACGATTAACCAAATAATTATTTATCAGGCGCACCGACCTTTCACTAAAGCCAAAATACAATCTAAGCTTTTGACAAAGCACGTTATGATCCTCTCGATCAAAGGCCTTGGAGAAGTCAAGCAAGCAAAGTACTGTAATGTAATCCATATCGAATTTAATTCTTATGTCCTCAAGAATTTTAATCATGGCTGTAGAACAGCTATGATGTTCTCGAAAACCTGATTGTATAGTAGATAACAGACAATGTTGATTACGATAAGACGAGATTTGGTCTGCAAGAATTTTCTCCAAGACTTTCGACAGACAAGGTAGGATACTAATAGGACGATAGTCGTTTGCTGCTAGAGGCTGAGCTTTTTTTGGAACTGGAATGACTTTGGCTAACTTCCAGGAATCTGGGAAAGTTGACGATGTAATACAAAAATTTATAATGTGTGTAAGACAGCTTAAAATATGCGGTAATATCATTTTTACAAAACGAATGGGAACACCATCCTCACCAACAGCGTTAGACTTAAAAGAGCGTATGATATTCCCGACATCAATTTCAGATACGACTTCAAAGTCATAGTCAAAAACGAAAGATTGCTGATTATCAGGAATAAAATGCTGGGTGTTGACAGTACCAGAAAGAAATGCATTACTAAGGTCGTTGAGGTCAGGAATGCTATCAACAGCATTAATTTTACCAACACCAATAGATCGTAAATTGCTCCATAGCTTTTTTGAGCTTTGTTCAGTACTCAGTTTAGATAAAAAA
Organism: Dasysyrphus tricinctus; assembly: GCA_963921185.1. Lineage (NCBI taxonomy): Eukaryota > Metazoa > Arthropoda > Insecta > Diptera > Syrphidae > Dasysyrphus > Dasysyrphus tricinctus. The sequence goes on along the minus strand of OY992530.1, from coordinate 56,047,239 downwards.
TATCTTTTTTTCGCCCTCCGCGTGATAAAGGTTGAATGATTTCGAGCACGACAGAAAATCTCCCAGTTGATGCTAGATGCCACTCGCTTCCATCTTGAGTATGCCTTATTGCGAATTTTTATTGCCTTGCGGACCTCTGATGTGAACCAAGGACATATTCTATTACGTATTGCTACAGTCCTTAGAGGAACATGCATGTCGAAGAGGTCCAACAGTAACGTTTGTGAAAGTGACTGACTTTATGGTTAATATCTGATGCATAATAGCAATCACGCCAAGGAAGAAGGCTTGCATCTAATTGCAGAGCGTAGTTGTTAACCGATTCAAAGTCTCTAAACTGAAAAAATGATGGTAAGTGTGAACGAGACAAATCAACATTATACGTACAAAACAATAAATCATGATCAGATACGCCCGCGAGAGAAAGCTGATCTTGAAGTAGGATATTTGACCTATTCGAAACCATTATGACATCAAGAAAACTGGGGGGACTATTTGAAGCAAATCGAGTAGCATAAGAGTTAACTATGGATAGTCCGGAGGCAGCAGTAAAGTCTAATAGTTGATAAGCTTTACTGTCAGATTTTAATAAATCAGCATTAAGGTCACCACAAATAATTATATGCTCATAGAATGCAGTAAATTCATGGATTGCAGAGAATAAGGGCTCTGGAGAGTTAACTGGCTTAGGATTGTAAGCAACACCTACAAGACATTTCGTATTACCATCGCTTATTTCTATTAATAGATATTCAACTTCACTACCTTCTGACTTACTTAGAATTTTGCAATTTAATAAGGTACTACAGTACACCGCAACTCCTCCACCTGTTGTTGTAGTTATTCTATCATTACGAATGAGTTTATACCCAGGGATACTGTATAATTGATCTACCCCATCTGAATTTGACCTCAACCAAGTCTCAGTAACACAAATCAAATCGATTCCCAAACCATTAAAAATAAACTTTAAATAGTCCAACTTTTCCTAGTTTAAACTTCGGGCATTGAAATAACATATTTTAAGCCCCTCACGAGCATTAGATAGTATATTCATAACTGACCGCACAGAAACTCCATTATTGGGTGAACTATTTAAATCCATCACAACGGCAACGCATTCAAATCAAAAAAAAAATGTATAGTAACAATGGGAGTGCACTTTTAATATTCAAATAGAAAAATAAATTAAAAGAATAATAGGTAATAAAAAAGAAAGTCTTGCGTAAATTCTGTAATTATAAAGAATTAGAAAAAAAAAAATATAGAAACTGAAAAAAAGAAAGAAATATAGAAACAGAAAAATAAAGAGTAAGAGAAGGAAAAGGTGAATAAAGAATTGAGAATATATAAGAGAATACAATAATTTGTTTACTTGTTTTTCTTTTTTGAATATAACGGGTGATTTTTTAAGAGGTTTTGAACTTTTAAAAAAAAAAAACACAAAAAATTCGAAAAAATGAATGAAATATTTATTTGAATCGATAGTTTGAACCTTGCAATTTAATGTTTAAAGATAATTTCATGCAAATGTTGACCGCGGCTGCGTCTCAGGTAGCCCATCCGCTGAGTCCAATTTTGGCATACTCTTTCACACATATCGGCCGGTATCTCACGAATGAATGCATGGATGTTGGCTTCCAGTGCGTCAATCGAAGCGGGCTTGTCCCTATAGACATTAGCCTTGACATACCCCCACAAAAAATAATCTAATGGTGTCAAATCGCACGATCTAGGTGGCCAATTGACCGGCCCGAAACGTGAAATTAACTGTTCACCAAACTCGCCTCGCAATTGCGCCATTGTTTCGCGTGCTGTGTGGCATGTGGCACCGTCTTGTTGAAACCACATATCATGCAAGTCAAGAACTTCCATTTCGGGCAAAAAAAAGTTTGTTATCATCGCTCGGTAGCGTTCACCATTGACAGTAACGCTGCGATTCGCATCATCTTTGAAGAAATATGGCCCAATAATGCCGCCGGCCCATAAACCGCACCAAACAGTGGCTTTTTCGGGATGCATTGGTAGCTGTTGCAATGCTTCTGGCTGATCTTCACTCCAAATGCGGCAATTATGCTTATTTACGTACCCATTCAACCAAAAATGAGCCTCATCGCTGAACACAATTTTTCGATAAAAAAGCGGATCCTCGGCCAGCTTTCCAAGAGCCCATTCACCAAAAATTTGGCGTTGTGGTAGGTCGGCTGGCTTAAATTGCAAACCAAACTGAAGCTGTTTGACAGTGACACAAGGTACTAAACACACGTCAGCTGTCAAAACCAGTGTTGCCAAAACCAAACCAGCTAAAAAATCACCCGTTATATACTTAGCTTATACTTAGCTATGGTGAAAGAGCTCCAGATCAGTTAGAACAGCGACGGGTAGAGGTAGGTGGGGAAAATCAAAGTAAGCATCAAGACAGTTTTGTTGTTGATTGAATTTGCATTTTAGCGTCATCTTTACTCTTTCTGATGTAAACCAGACCATTCCGAGTTCTTGCGGGTTGCGGAAAACAGCAAACCTTCTCTGCGGAGTTGAAGAGCATTTCGTAACAAGGAGCTGTTCTCTTTGGTTAAGCTCTCATTAATATATATACGTGGTGAGGTGGTGTTGTTGACATCAGAAGAATGGGAATGGGAATCATTCCTTAGTTGTTCAACTGTAAGCCCTCCGTTTGCTCTAAGACGGTGTCCACATTGGGTATGAAAAAGTGGATTTTTAATGACTTTTCAGTATTCATATCTCGCTCCCACTCCTTCATTGAAGTGAGATGTGAATACTGAAAAGTCATTAAAAATCCACTTTTTCATACCCAATGTGGACACCGTCTAAGGGCAGCAAGTAATGCGTTTTACTCCATGTGAGAAGAAAGTCGAATAAGTAGTGGGCAGTTGCCATCTTTGGATTTGGTTTTCAGTCGAAAGGCATCGAAGTGTGGAGTAATTTGGTGGTGTAGCTTGAAAGCGATAGCTTTTGCCACATCAGCTGGTCGTTCGTTGGGTGTTAGGGGTACACCACGCACAATCACGTCACGTAGCCTTTCTTTTCGATGCAGATCCGCAAGTTCCTCTTTCAGCTTCTGGTTGTCAGATCGCAGCTCAGAAATGTCGCTCTCAAACTGTTGTATTCTGCTTTCAAGAGAACCTATTGCATCACTTATTTTCTTGTTAAAATTATTCTCAAGTTCAGAAAGCAAAAATTTAAATTTGTCTATTAAGCCAGCCTCAAGATCTCGAAGTTGATCAGACAGAGAAGACTTTTTATCTGGAATCTTCTTTGGTGGTAAATTAGATTTCAGTTTTTTATTATTTACTGCTGGAGAGTTGCTTGGAGTTGATGGAGAGACAGCTACGGGTTTCTCTTTAAGCTCTGCTGTCTGTAGACGTGTGGTAGACATGGTGAATCAACAAAGGAAATGTCACAAAAATCAAATAACCAAAAACGATTTTAATTAGGTAAAATTATCAGGTTACAGTTTATAATGTTTCTTATTTAAGAAAAAATGCACTTCAAATGAAAAGATGGTAGTATTCACTTGAAAACTTTGAATTCAAATAAAACACTTAATCAAACTGGTTAAATAATATTTTAGTAAATCGGGAGCTAATAAAACACGTCTATTCTCTTGACATTCTCGATTGGTAATTCCAATATTTGTTCAAAATTGACAGAGATATTCCCATTCAAACCTTATCATTTCTTATAATTTTACTCAGTTTTGGCCCGAAAGTCCCTTTTTCGGTACAATATGGCAAATTTCACTTTCGTAAAAATGTTCAAAATCAAAATTTTGATATAATATGACATTAGAACTATAGAGAATTTATAAAAAGGATGTAAGTTCGCAGTTTCGATTTTCGGCTGTTTTTAAATGCGTTCAGACCTACAGACCGAACGGCTGGTCCGATTAACATAAGATTTAGTATTAGGTGCTAGGAACGTTAAATTTGTCATTAAGTACCAAAAAATAGGCTTTCGGGCAAAAACTGCGGAAAATGATAAGAAATGGTAAAGTTTCAATGGCTATATCTCTGTCAATTTTTAAATAATATGGCTTTTCAACATGTCATATTAAAGCCGTAAGACTCCAGTTTACTTTGTTCATGAATGTCTGGAGCGTATCTTTGATCCGAAAAAAGTTATGCGCAATTTAGAAAAAAATTTTAAAATCTTTGATTTTTCGATTTTTTTTTATGTTGGTTTTTGCTTACTTTTCCTGCCTAAATTTTGTTAAGAAATTTTCCAAACTATCCATTTCGATAGAAAATTTAATTTTGAACAAAAAGTATTATATGTAAAATTGTCCAATTCGGCTTAGTTTTCGAGTTATACCAAAAATACTGAAAAGTGGCCAGTGTGACCATTCTCTCAGAAACGCATGGGTGAATTTAATAGCATTTTCGGTTTTAAGCATGCTTATGGGCCAAACAAACATATTCAATAATAAAAACCCTTGCACGAAATTGTTCCTTTTTAAAAGGTCTATTCAATAGGCTATCAAATCGGAATAGATATCTAGTTTTTTTCTTTTCTGTTTGTCGAAAATTAGATCCAACATATGTTTTGATATGGGAGGCTCAAAAGAATTCTCAAGGAAATACGGCAACTGCCTTTACGTCTAAGCTTAAAAGCCTTACAGCTAAGAATTGATGTGGATATACTATGTATACTATGCATCTTTCTATGTATTAAAGAATAACATTTAAACCATCAGCCATTGGGGTGATTTAGTCTGAACATTATAGATATTTCGCTTGTTTTTTTTAATCCAATATTTTCTCCATAAAATGGACAGGGCAAAAACTAAATATAACAACATATCAAAATGTAACGACCCTTACAGGCACAATCTTAATGAAGACAACTGCGTCTTTTAAGCTTGAATGCCCGCGAAAAAATCCTTCACGTACGAGCATATTGAAAGAAAATCGCGACGGACGTGATGGTCCTGCGGAAGGAGAATGTTTATTTTTTGTTGCTCCCGCATGTCCTGCGTGTTTATGTCCTTTTTGTGTTTATTTTTTCCCTTATCCATTTATGTTCTTGGTAGTATGTTAGTACTTGTTCGAAATTATTATTATAGGGAGGTTGTTTGTTTTACTTTTTTGTTTTTTTGGTCAAGTTGTTATTTCAGTTAATATCGTGTTCTCCGGAAGATGACCATTATGTGATGTTCTTGTTTCTCGTGTTTTCTTGTGTCGCATTTCAATTTCTTGTTAGAATTTTTTTTGTAACTTTGTTATTTTCTTGTTATTTTTTTTTGTTCAAAAAGTTTCAAGATGCTTTTTTGTATCTGTGTATTTCTTTTTTATTTAATTTTGTTCCTTATCTGGCGGGTAAATTGTTTTTGCTAAAACTTTATTAGATAGGTTGATTTTCGTTCGACCTTAAGTCTTTTGCACCCTATAAAATTAATTAACGTTTCTTTTAATCAGAATCTTTGAGCATTTAAATACAAATTTCTGCCAAGCCAAGTCATCTATTATTAACCCTCAGCATATAGTAACTTTTGCTTACATCATGAAGGTTAAGTATATAAGAACCTTTTTTTAAACATTCATGGTTTAGAAAATATGCCAAGAAAAGGAGACACAAATGATTTTCTTCTTTTTGCTGTCCTAAGACCATAGCATCGCCATTTAGCCCTTGGGGAATTTCAATGACAAAAAGAAGGCTATGAAAAAAATAAGAAACTTTGTTCATATAAGTTTTCCGAAAGGCATCATTGACAATTTGCATATTTTTTTGTTGCTACTGTCGTATAAAAATACCCACAACAATCAGAAAATCCTATCGGCCATTTACAGTTCAGACAAAAAAAATATATAACCCAAGAAATCCTATGACTAAAGTGTTCCTGGTGGCCGTTTAAAACTTTATTTTGTTCATTTTTTTCTTGTTTTTGTGTCCATTTCCATTAGGACTTGAATGGCTCTTTATGAGGATTGTGGACATTTACCACACCTACGCATTTCAAAGAGGGAAAAGTATTTGTAGCTTTTAAGATGAAATGGCCAGCTTAAAAGGATATTTAAGGAACACGTTTGGGGTTCTATTGCTCGTTTAACCAGAACAACAAAAAAAAAACGAGCAGCATAATTTGTTTGCAAGTAATAAAAATGCCATAATGAGATATTAACTTACCTGGAAATGGAGATGAAATAAGTTAAAAGAACATTAATGTGGTTTTAAAAGCATTATTTTTTGAATATACGCACTTAATTCATAAAACAGAGGGAACATTTACGGTTAAACATATCCAACAATTATGAATGCATACAATTATTTTAAGCTCTAAAGTTAAAAGTACCAAAGTACCTGCCTCTGAAAAAAAAAAAACACCCAACAGGCTTTTTGTTTTAATATTATTCTTTTTTTAAGCTGAATTTAAGTGTTCTCACAAAATTAATTATACTGATACTGAGGCTATGGGCTTGTTTCATAGGAAAAATTACACGTATAGAAATCTGATAAGAGTAATCCGTTACAAACATACATTTTAGAGTACAGGTAAAAATTCCATAGCAATCTTTTCACATCTTATATCCTATGGCTGTACTGAGGCTTATGGTTCCCAGTAAAGAGTCTGCTATCACTCATATGAGGTTTCTACGTAAGGTAACTAAACATATCAGTTTCGTAGTACCTCGTGGCATAATGGTTAGTGCCTTGAATTGTCATGCCAAAAGTCTGGGTTCGATTCCTAGCCGCTGTCACCTAAAAACATAAATGTTTTTTTCCGAGGTACTGCCTTGGCATTCCCGTCAAGCTCGTCCATTTATGCAGGATGACGATGGAGAAGTCTCACTCCTCCGTCAAAGTTGGTAAGAACACCACCAAAAAACCCTTTGATGTCGAGAAAGGTTTGAGGCAAGGCGATGCATTTGCAACCTATTTAACATTGTACTTGAAACAATTGTTCGCAACTCGCAAGTCAAGAACTGAGGTACAATTTATGTAAAGTCAGTTCAACTTCTTCAAGGAATCTAAACATCGGTCGACTCGGGTAAAGCGTCGAGATAGATAGGAAGATAGGTACAACTTCGTCGTCAAGGACTTTGTCTACCTGGGCTCTACTATTACATCGCAAAATGACATCAGTGCAGAGATCAAACGAAGAATTACTCATGCCAACCGCTGTTTCTTCGGGCTAAGAAGGCATTTGGGTAGTAAAGCCCTCTCCCAAAGAACCAAAGGAGACCTTACATAAGACCCTAATCATCCCGGTCCTGCTGTATGGGGCAGAAGCATGGACCATGGACCCTGTCAAAAACGGATGAGAATTTGCTTGAGTGCTTTGAAAGGAAAATCCTTCGGGTGATCTTCCTTCCAGTCTGTATCGATGGAGTGTGGAGGAGAGGATTTAACAATGAACTTTATGGGCTTTATAGCGACGTCAACCTGTTCAAAAAGCTGAAAATACGGCGGCGTCTGAGATGGCTGGGACACGTGGAGCATATGGACACCAACGCACCAGCCCAACGAGTCTTCGAATCTTCCCCTGATGATCTGCGCAGCAGAGGAAAACCCCACCTTAGTAGGTGGCGGACACTATGGAAAACGATCTCAACCAACTTGGAGTACGTAACTGGAGGCAGCTAGCTAGGGACCGAGCCCACCTTGGACTGTGGGCGCCATAGTTTAAGTAAAGTAAGTAAGATTTTTTCAACGGTTCTTCAGATGTTCTCGTTACTTTAAAGAGAGAATAGTTCACTTTTTACGCCTGGAAATTAGTCAAACGTTTGACAATTGAACATTTTGTCTTGCGAAATGGGGCAAATAAGGATGATACTTTTCCTGAACTGCAATGTATTCTTGCAGGGAAATGTCACTTACGGTAACATCATCAACAAAGAGCTTGACGGAATTTCAGGTGATTTTGACAGTGAGGTTGTATCCAGTGGCTCTGCCTGAACTTCAGCCATTTTTGTATTTAGACTAGATCAACCGATGCAAACAGTAATGGCGTTCACCGAGAAAAGGAGGAACTTTGAAGAGCGAGCGAGAACTTTGAAGAGCGAGCTCCTCGTCTTACGCGTGACAAGTTTTGAACCCATTTGTTTCGTCGAACTGAAGTAGAACTGTTCTCTGTGATAGTACTTCGTCGGGTCTCAAACTAAGGTTTCGTTCATGAAGTAAGTTTATTCCAAGGTAGATGAACTCCTTAACCAATATATCTATGATCTTGTTTCAATCAATAGTGAAGCTTTAATCTAACTTTCATGATTTGGTTTTAAGGTGAATGATAGACAAATTATTAGCTTGAATTCTTCACATTATCTACCAAAATCAAATTTTAAAATATCCCTCACAACAATGGAACAATGGTTTGATGTATATGACAAATTTTATGGATAAAGGAAAATCAAAATCAACACCATTTGATATTTTTCATTGAGATAATGTCACAGATAAAAAAGTCTTCCCTCTTAAGAAACACATTAGATCGAGTTGGTCATTAGGCAGATATTGTATTCTATTACTAACCGAAGAGTAAGTTTGCATCAAAATGAAAGCTCTAGTTGCAAGTTGTCACAATCTATATAAGCTTAATTGCGAATACTTACGTGCGTTAGCGTTGCTCATTTTCTAACTTCAATGACGTTCAGGATTTTTTCAACTCATATGAAAATTATATTAGTATAGCTGCTCCCTCCCTGAATTTGGTAAACTTTTTAAGTCATATGTCTTTAATTCCAGTTGGTTTCCGATTTGTAATTATTTTAATGAAAAAATATGATTATTATTGTTATTATAATTTTTTAAACTTTAGATAAATGTACAGCATAATATTTAGTTATAACTGCTTAGCTACCAGGACTTTAAGCTGAATGTAAAAAATAAAAGTATAAAATAAGAATTATCAAGTTCAGTCATGGGGGCGGTCGGGAGAGAACCAATCAATAGTTTAGATCTCTCCGGATGCCCCCGAAACTGAAAAAGAGGTAAATGTTGTTATAAGCAATTCTCAAGTTTTAGTTTCTTTAAAAGGATAAGGCATTTTTTATATTTTGTTCTGAAGGAATTGACGAGAGATTTCCAAGATCGTTTTGAAATAATTCGTTACAATTTTTTTAACATAAGCACAATCTAGGGTTTATAGATAAAATTGAGTTAGTTTGGCAAAAGTGGCAAATCGGACGCGGTTCCTTGTTGAGCAGGAGGCTATGTGTAAGTTTGGTTGGTGTGTCCGATTCTGAGTCTTAGGACATTTTTGTTCATAGTCGAAGATGTGTTCGTAGGATAAATAGCTGAAGTTGGATTTTGGTTGATTGTGGAGTAGTAATGGTTATATTGTCTCCATTCTTCTTCTTTTTTCTGTTTCCAGCGAGAATTTATCAGTTTGATGAAGTCCTTTTTGACAGGTTGATAGTTTGATATACACTGGTTTGAATCTGTAGAAACAGCTTTTGCTTCCCGATCTGCCATCCCGTTACCATTGTATATAAATTCTATAGTATTCTCATGAAGAAAAGAAGCTCGTGGCCATCTATGCGTCTAAATGTAATACTAATTTTTGTTAAGGGATCTCGGTAAGGCGATCACAGCGAACCTATCGACCAAATTTCTACCTACAAAATCGTGTTTCATGAGAAAACTATAGATTGGATATACAATGCCGTTACCTTGAACGCCAATATGACCTGGTGTCCAGACTAGTTTCAGATCAGTTTCTCTTTTGATTAGGTTATCACGAATTTTTCTGATGAAAGGTGATTGGTTTTTTAGATTTTGAATGCCTGTTAGTGTCGAGAGGCCATCTGTGCATATGACAGTTTTCTTTTTGCTTTTTAAAGCGATTTCGGTTGCTTTGAGTACAGCTAGGGCTTCAGTAGAAAATATTGAAAAGATACCTTTAATAAATTACTACTAGACTTTCTAGTCCATCCTATGCATAACTTTTCAAATAGAGAGAGATTTTAAGAATTGACATACTAATAATAAGGCTTCTTAAACGAGCCCGTAAACTTACAAACAAATAAAAAACTTTGTAGGTATGACACCAAACAGAAACCAAAAATCGATCCATACTTTTCCGGCCACCATTTGCCTTGATTTCCGACCAAGTCTCAGCTCAGTCAGATATAAAACAAAACATTTTATTTAAATAAAAAACTCAAATATATTTATAATAACAATAACAGTAAAAACATTTTATTTTCTTTTTTTATTTTTTTATTTTAATAAAAGAAAGGGAAAATAATAAAAACCAATAATCCTCTTCTGCTATTCGATCGAATTAAAACTTTGGAACCAGACGTTAAAGTTTAATTTAATTTATTGGAAATTAGCCAATTATTTTCAAAACTTATAGTTATGAATGGTTGACGTGTGCACGCGGATAAATATTAGAATAAGGCTGATATTCTATCAAATAAAAATATATTATTTTAGCAACGGCTTTAATAAAGTCCCTACTCCCCACAAGCAAAGAAAGTTAGATACTCACATGTCTTATCGTTCCACTTTCTCACGTATATATTGTTCTCCCAGCAAAAATAGAACAGAATTTTTTATTCGCTCCAATCAAACGATTATTAACAAATCCTAAAAAAAAAGTTCAAATAAATTATTTAGAAATCTAATAACTTACATAATAAAATATTTTTGTAGGGCCTCTGAAGATAAATCTCTTCAATCCTTCTCTTTGAGCAAGAAAACCGTAACTACAATCGTTTTTTTGGCTTTTTGTTCTTTATTCATATAATCCTATGAAATATAACGTAAAAGATCCATTAACCAACAATTTTAGCAAAGATTTGTAACTTACATAATAATTTTATTTATCTTTCCTATTTTGATCGCTACAAATATCTTTCTTCCTTTCGAGTTCTGACATTTTCGATTTTTTGCTCAGAAGTTGATTTTTGTCAAACTAAAACGAAATTATTATAAAACATTTATTTAATATTCCGAAAAAAATATTACTTACATTTTTTAAACAGCCAACCAAACTAATAGTTTTCTTGAAGAGCTTGAATATTTTGCTTCCATTATTAATTTTTTTTTAATAATATTTTTGAAGTTTTATTATCATCATTCAAATATATTTGCTTAAACGCACTGCTTTAGTTTTTATATTAATTTTTATTTGAAATAATAAATTAAATGTAGCGAACTGCTCTGCTCGGACCTCGGAGGTCGAATACTGAATTCTGAATGATATTGAAAATGGTTCATCTGAGCTTAGCTCTACAAGCTGACTTGCTCCAGTGTACGAGAAATTGCTATTTCTCGGTCGCAACTACCGCTAATCGTGGCACGACATACTGCAGCTGCGTTGAAGGAGTTTCATTTCCATTGCTCCTATGATGTGTTGTTGTTGCGATCGACGCTCGTTATTAATGCACCACATGGTGACTTTCTTTGGGTCCGGTAATGTGGTTGCTGTTGCTCCGTGGTGGATCATAAGAAGAATACGAAGCATTCTTATATTTTGGACTTTCGGTCGTAACCACCGTTCATCAGGTGGTGATGATCTCACTGTCCTATGCTCTGGTTAGCCAACGGGCTGGCTCATATACGAGAAATTCATATTTCTCGGTCGCAACCTCCGTTACTCAGGTGGCGATGATTCTTGTTGACTTCTTCTTGGTCCGATAATGTATCTTATTGTTGTAATTTTTGTGGATCGAGAAGGTATAGATGTTCTCGGTACCCATATGTATTTTTTGTTGCATTTTCGGACCGAGAAGGTATGGGTGATGGCTCGTGCGCGCTGGACTGGGGGTTGGTTGGTTTTGATGGTATGGACCTGTCGTGGTCTTATGTTCTTGCTCATAAATCATTAATATTTTTTCTGTTTTTTATTGTTGCTCACTTTCTGTATGATCGCTTATTTTGAACAATATTTCAATTTTGAAACCTACTTAAATAAAACAAAAATAAGTTTGAATATAAGGTGTTTCGTAATTTTCTTAAAAAAAAAAATACTGAAATATAAAATATTAAAAATAACGAAAGCCAACTATGTCATGCTATACCTCATTTTAAAGCTAAGATTCCAATCTTTCACTTTCCTTTAAAATCAAGTTGTTTAAGTGTAAGTTCTTAGTTAAATTCATTATTAAACTCAAAATTTTGAAAAGAAGCATTTTTCCAAACAGATTTTTTTAAAACCCTGCGATATTAATAGTCTGGGAGCTTTAACTCTAATGGCCAGTTGCACCGACCTCTTTTAAATATTTATTGCTTCGTTTAATTTTAAAATGACATTTATCGGTTGCACCAACCACTTCTAAATCTAACAGGCCAATAAACGAACCAATAAAAGAACCATTAAAAGCAAGTTTAAACGAACATATCTAACTACCTACAAACAAAATAATTCAATTTTATTTGACGAAATATTGTTAGTTGCAAATTAAAATAACGAAAACAACAGGTGAAGGCATTTTGTCTCCTATTTTTAATTCACTACTTAAATACATAAATTATTCCAGAAAAATTAAAGACTGGTCATCTTGTGTTCATCTGATAACGAACTAAACCAAAAAATTGCGAGACGTCGAAGAGTTGTTCAGGTTCACAGAGAAATCCATTTTCTGAATTCGATGACGTCGCTTTAAAACATTTGTTCATAATTTCCAAGAGTGTGTCAAAAAATATTTGTGTTAATTGGTATCTATTTCAATAGTTTCATAATTTCTCTAAAAAAAAAGAAAATAATAAATAATAATAAAAAAACACCAAGATGGCGCATTGGCTGCATCTAATGAGAATACCTTGTTTCTGTTTATTGTGTATTCACATTTTCCTTATTGCTATCTCACTTGCACTGGTTAAATTTTTTCGTTCAGTTTAATAAACATATGATAAAATCCAGGGGTGGTTCATGAACTGCATTTTAGCTAAGAAATGCGCGATAGAGATTGGTGCAACCCAAATAAATTTATCAGTCCGATACATTTTAACTACATTTTAGCAAAAACCGCTTTTAGTGAATTTTGGTGCAACTGGGCATACGATTACCAATCTCATCACAACCACGCAACCGAAAGCTTTAGCCCAGACATAGACAAAATAGATCACGCAATTCTGAAACTCCATTTTCTAACACAAACAAATCTATGATCCCACATCGAAAGCAGGCTGTCGATTTTACACAAAAATCATACATTACAAAAACGCCTGTTGACTGGCGAGTCGCGAGTAGCGACCCTTCATGATAAGATTTTTGGAAATGAACGTTTGTTATATTTTCGGGGTATATTCCAGTAAAAAGATCGAGAAAGTCATTGCATGTCCTTTCAAACATAACGAAAACGCCAAAAACTAACGTATGATTAAAAAATGCCTCAAACATACATAACAAATTTAATAGACCTTTTAAAAACGAACAATTACGTGCAAGGGTTTTAATTATTGAATAGGTATGTTCGTTGGGCCCATAGGCATACTTTAAATCGAAAATGCTACTAAATTCACTCATGGTTTTCTGAGAGAATGGTCACACTGGCCACTTTTCAATATTTGTGGGTTAACTTATTGGAAACAAACCCGAATTTGACAATTTTTCACTTAAAACTTTTTGTTCATTATTGAATTTTCAATCGAAATGGACATTTAAGAAAATTTTATAAAAAAAAAATAAGAACATATACCTATACGAAAATTTAACCAAAACCAGCTTAAAAAAAAGCATGCGAGTTCAGGAGCATATTCGCAAGTGATGTGTAACATCTCTTTGTATCGAGTAAAGTTATTGTTAGAATTATATAATGTACCTACCCACAATTTTGTTTGTATAAGATACATTTGAGTTTTTAATATTCAAGTTAGCTATTTATTTTATAAGCAAATGCGATCGAAAAGTAATGATTTATTCACTAAAAATCTTGTTGCGACTCTTATGATCAATTTATTTTCTCGTTAATTCTTATAATTTTTATTGAAATGTAATTTTCTTACCTTTCATTTGATACCTCATTTGTGAAGATCAAAAATGAATTAACAAAGTTACGAGCAATATTCGGAGAGCTTGTACATGATTTTTTAAATCTCGAATTTTAACGACCAATAAGGCTGTAATTTTGCAAAATTTTCCGTTGAAGAATGCTTAAAAATAAATATAAATCATGAAGTCAACGTAGAAATATGATTGATATACCGAAATAATCGATTATTAGCCAAGATTATTATAAACCAACAATTTTGTTTACCGTATTAAAATTGAGGACATAATTTTTAATGCAGTAAAAAATATGCTTTTTAGCTTTTTTAAGTCTTTCAGCTACTCAAATTTTATGCTCATATAATTTTTGTAACTTATTAAAATTTGAGACGAATAAATCTTTCTATAGACACCTTATTTTTGAAAATCAAGGCAGTGTTTCTCGAGTTATAGCCAGTGCAAATTAACAGATATATCGAAAATGCGATATATTTTCGATAATTTTCTATAATCGTTTTAAACCATGAAAAATCGTTGAGAGAGTGTAATTTATTGTTAATGAAAAGTAATTTTTCAACTACAATGCGCTAGCGATTTTAAGAAATGTAATTAGATGCCCCGATTTTTAAATCAAACTATCGAATAAAGCCCCCTCCCTATTTCCAAACATATGTATGTGTTTTGCTTCCGTTTGAAGATTCAAAAAAAGAATAAATAGAAAAAAAAACTTTTAAAACATAAATTATTTATTTATTTTACTTAAAACAAGCAATAATAACAAGAAATGCATAGTGTAGCATTATTTTTTGACGCTGAATCCAACGAGCTAAGGGCACGAAATAAAGAAAACAGAAGAAAATTGCGAAACGAAAGCAATATATGTACGTGAACTATTTGACGCAGCGTAAGTAAACTTATCTTCTAATCTAATTCTCTTCAAGAAAAATGTTCGCCTAAATAAAAATGCGTTTGCTTTTGTTTTGGGGCAAATTCAGCACAAATACCAAACAAATCATCGGTCTGATTGTGTCACTCCTGAACATAAACTAGCAGCTTGCCTTAGATTTTTTGCCGAAGAAAACTACCAACATGGCGTTGGAAAAGATTTTGAATGTACAATTGGCCAGTCAACTTTTTCCAATATTTTAAAGGAAACTTTAAATATAATGGAAGAGACCTTGTGCAGCAACTGGATATCTTTACAGATGTCAGATGAAGAATTTCAACTGTCCAAAACATATTTCTTCGAAAAAACTGGTTTCCCTGGATTTATTGGCTGCGTGGATGGTACTCACGTTCAAATAATTGCACCAGTAGAAAACAAACATCTGTTTTGAATCGCAAGGGACATTTTAGTCTTAACGTAATGTTTGGTAGGTACATTTTTTTAAAATTTGTGTTTCATTTTTATTTCAGATCTCCGACTACAAAATGAGGGCGTTAACGCTAATTACCAGGGAGCAAATCACGGCTCTCATATTTGGGCTTTGAGTCCTGAACGACGATGTTTTGAAATAATCCATTTAAATAGTTCAAGAAGTAGGTGGCTGCTGTAAAAATATTCTTTTACAACAATAAAGACCGTCTGAATTTCGTTTTTTTAGGTGATTCAGGATAGCCGTTGGAGCCCTGGCTTATGACACCATTCAGGACTCCTCTCCTACACCGCAAAGCGCAGAAAGCCGTTTTAATGCACGTCACAGAAGGCTCGTAACTTAGTTGAATGATCCATAGGTTTATTGAAAAGCAGATTTCATTGCTTGTTAGGTGCAAGGCAATTGCACTATGCATTATATGCTATCATCTAGAAAGGAATCTCAACATCGGTCGACTCGGGTACAGCGTCGAGATAGATAGGAAGATAGGTACAACTTCGAAGTCGTCAAGGACTTTGTCTACCTGGGCTCCACTATTACATCGCAAAATGACATCAGTGCAGAGATCAAACGAAGAATTACTCTTGCCAACCGCTGTTTCTTCGGGCTAAGAAGGCATTTGGGTAGTAAAGCCCTCTCCCAAAGAACCAAAGGAGACCTTACATAAGACCCTAATCATCCCGGTCCTGCTGTATGGGGCGGAAGCAAGGACCATGGACCCTGTCAAAAACGGATGAGAATTTGCTTGAGTGCTTTGAAAGGAAAATTCTTTGGGTGATCTTCGTTCCAGTCTGTATCGATGGAATGTGGAGGAGAAGATATAACAATTAACTTTTTGTGCTTTAACGCGACGTCGACCTGTTCAAAAAGCTGAAAATACGGTGGCTGAGATGGCTTGGACACGTGGAGCGTATATGGACACCGACGCACCAGCCTGACAAGTCTTCGAAACTACCTCTGATGGTCTGCGCAGCAGAGGAAGGCCCCACCTTAGGTGGCACACACTAGTGGAAAACGACCTCAACCAACTTGGAGTGCGTAACTGGTGGTAGCTAGCTAGGGACCGACCTGCTGGAGGGGCTTGTCGGCTTAGGCCGTAGTCCACCCTGGACTGTGAGCGCCAGCTCAAGTAAAGTAAGTAAGATTTTTGCAATAGTTCTCCAGGTGTTCTCTTTACTTTAAGGAGAGTATAGTTCACTTTTTACGCCCCGTTAGTCAAACGTTTTACAATTGAACATGCGTCTTGCGAAATGGAGCAAATAAGGATGATACTTTTCCTTAACTGCAATGTTTTCTTGCAGGGAAATGTTACTTACGGTAACATCATCATAACTTCATCTACCAAAGAGCTTGATGGAATTTCGGCTGATTTTGACAGTGAGGTTGTATCCAGTGACTCTGCCTGAACTTCATCCATTTTTAGATTAGATCAACCGATGTGAACAGCAATGGCGTTCACCGAGAAAAAGAAGAACTTTGAAGAGCGAGTTCTTCGTCTTACGTGTGACAAGTTTTGAACTCTTGTTTCGTCGAACCCAAGTAGAACTGTTTTCGGTGATAGTACTTCGTCGGATCACAACTAGGGTTTCGTTCATAAAGTAAGTTTATTCCGAAGTAGATGAACTCTTTAACTATATGAACTTGTTTCAATCAATAGTGAAGCTTTGCTCTTACTTTCATGTGTTGGTTTCAAGGTGAATGATAGACAAATTACTAGCTTAAATTCTTCACCTAAATTAAATTTATAACAATCCCTCACAACAATGGAACAATGGTTTTATGTATGAAAAATTTCATGGATAAAGGATAAATAAAAAATATATCTATAAATATTTTTCTTTGAGATAATGTCAAAGATAAAGTCTTCCTTCCTTCCTTCCTTCCTTCTTAAGAAAAACATTAGAGCGAGGTGATCATTAGACAGATATTCATAGGCGTAGGAAGAGGGGAGCGGAGGTGGGCAGTGCCCACCTTAAAAAATTAACTTCCCACCTTAGAAAAATCGACAGTTAAACTTTTCTCGTTCTACAACCCATCCAAGAAGCAAAATTGAACAACTGTGAATGAAATTTCAGACACGAAAGTTAAAATTTTGCCTACAGTTACATTTGGTCGTCACATAAAAGCAATTTTTGCCCACCTTAATTTTGTTTGTGTTTACACATTGAATCACTGTCCGGGAAGCCTCAGCACGCACAAACCTAGTTGAACCAGTTTAAATTTGTCTCAAACCGCGTTATCTTGAACCTTAAAGATGAGTAAGTTTTGAGAAGTTTCAAAAGCGGAATCACCAAATGTAAGATATTTCGAGTGCGTTCAGATTTAGTACTACGATGGCTCCATCTAGCAAAATATTAAACTATAAAACGAATTTCAAGTTTAAGTAAAAACTTGGAAATAATATAAAGATTTGAATTCAAAAAATTAAAATCACCAAAAGCATAAAATATTGCCTGTTTTGTGTACGTCGCCAAATCGATTTTCATGCCACCAAATGAAATTTCAAATCGTCTGTTTGGCGATAAATCGCTACATCTGACAAATTTGGAACATGAACACTTACGTAATTCGATTTGGTTTGTTTAAAATTAAAGCTTACGGTTCTGTTTCGGCATGTATCAACTTGTCTGTCACCGACTCAGACTTAACGTAGTATTTGCTCTGTAACAGACAAATAAAACCGAATAATTGGAATTTTATAAAAAAATCTAAACCGAGTTAGGTTAGGTTAGGTAGAAGGGCTGACAGTTGATCTCGTTACCGTCACACTTAGATCTACATATGTAGATCCGTTGTGATACCCTAGGAAATTGTATTCCACTTAATGTAAAAACCTATGTGCTCTGTTAGCAGTCAAGCCATTTAGAGGCGTTGATGAAATTCAGAAGGCTATTAGCCGAAGTTCCAGAAAGTTCCTCTAGGTCATTATAGAAATAATTTCCTAGGTGTTTCTTTCTTAAATGACAGAGTGCTGGGCAGTGGCAAAGGAAGTGTGAGGTATCCTCATGTGCTTCTTCGTCACTGCATCCTCTGCAAAGGTCATCAGTACTGAGCCTCATTTTCTTTTTATGGTATCTCAGTAGGTTGTGTCCGGTGATTATGCTGACAAGGGAACGGAGATGTTTCTTGTTCATTTGCATAATTTTGTCTGTTCTCTGCTTATTGAAATTTGGCCATAACTTTCTAGTTGTGGCGCATGTTTCAAGCAGATTCCATCTTTCATTGGTTTTTTCTAATATTTTGTTACCAATTTCCTGTTTGATGCTACAGGTTGGTACTTTGATATTTTGTTCGGCTTGACTTGAATCAAGCGACGAACCCGTTCTCGCCAGCTCATCAGCTCTCTCGTTTCCCTGTACATCACTGTGACCGGGAACCCAGCAGAGTCTAATGTTATGCTGCATGCCAAGAACCCTAAGCTCTTCGCGACAGCAAGTCACAAGCTTCGAATGTATCTCGGTGGCAGAAATTGCTTTTATTGCTGCTTGGCTATCAATAAAGAGGGTGATATCAGCTCGTGGTATCGCCATCATTGATATTTGCGTAGCTGCTTTTGTCACTGCCAAGACCTCGGCTTGGAAGACGCTGCAAAAGTCCGGAAGTCTGAAGGAGCTAGCTAGTCCCAGAGTTTCCGAGAAAATTCCTGCACCAACTCCAGTGTCCATCTTTGAACCATCGGTGAAGACAGTTATCGTAGATGCATTACTGAAAGGTTGGTTGTTTTCCCACTCCTCTCTATTAGGAAAAGAGGTAGTGAAGGGTCTGTTGAAATTTAAATAGGGTGTTGTGTAGTCTGTGCAAACATTATTTCCCACATATCTCTGCAGAATCTGAGTATGGCCCGATGTGCTTTGCTTCCAGCATTTAGTCTGGCTTAGGCACAGGGCACTGTATGCTGCAGATTCTTGCACGAATAGATCTAGGGGTCTCAAGTTGAGTATCGCTTCCAGTCCCGCTGTGGAGTGGTTTTCAACGCCCCCGTAATACCTACGCATGCTAATCTTTGAACTTTTGTCAAGGTTTTCAGGTTTGTTGCTTTCTCAGTCGCGTTCCACCAAACTAAATTACCGTAGGTAAGTATCGGTCTAACTATTGCCGTGTACATCCACCTGATAATTTTTGGATTGGGTCCCCAGGATTTTCCAAAGATCCTGTTGCAGGAATAGAACGCAACCATAGCTTTCTTTGCTCTCTCTTTAGTGTTGAGACTCCAGTTCAGTTTCTTATCAAGGATCACACCCAAGTATTTGGCTTGATCCGAGATTTTGAGTGGAGTCCCTGCAATTGATGGTAATCTAAACATTGATATTTTTCTTCTGTTAGTGAAGAGAACCAATTCAGTTTTCAATGGATTAACCATTAGACCACAATTCTTTGCCCATGTGTTGACCTTTGACAGGGCATATTCTATTTGTTCACTAATAGTGGATGGGAATTTACCTGTCGCAAGTAGTACTAGGTCATCTGCATAAGCTACTACTTTGACTCCACTATATTTTAATTTCACAAGAATTTCGTTCATAACTAGTATCCAAAGAAGCGGAGAAAGCACCCCTCCCTGGGGTGTTCCTCTGGATGTGGATACTTTTAAACGTGAATCTCCAAGTTCTGTATTAATATGCCTGTTTTTTAACATGCACATAGTCCAATTTATAATTGAGTTTTCTATATTCAGCTCTACAAGGGCTCTCTTAACTGCATCGTTTTCCACATTATTGAAAGCTCCTTCAATATCTAGAAAGGCAGCAAGAGTGTATTCCTTGTCTTTGAGAGTTTTTTCAATTGTATTAACAACACAGTGAAGTGCAGTTTCTACGCTTTTGCCTTTCGTATAGGCATGCTGCATTGGAGAAATTACCTCCGGGTTCAGTGAGCTGCGAATATAGATGTCCAACAATCTCTCGAAAGTCTTAAGAGTAAACGACGTGAGACTGATTGGTCTATAGTCTTCTTCTTCAGCCTTCGGGATAAATACAACCTTGACTTCACGCCATTCTTTAGGTACATATCCCCATCTGAGGCTACTTGAGAATATGTTTTTCAGGTGTGAAGTAATGAGGTTTTCACTTTTTTGTAACATCATTGGAAAGATGCCATCTAGTCCCGGGGATTTGTAAGGGGAGAAAGAGTTTATTGCCCATTTAATCTTGTCTTCCGTTACAATGTCCGACGGTGTTCTGTGCTCTGTAAATATCTCAGTTTCCCGGTTATAGCTTGGGTTAGAGCTACACCCGGGAAAGTGAGCATTAACTAAGAGTTTCACTGCATGATTCTGTCCAGCGACCACTTGGTTCTTTTAAGGAACCTAAGGTAGATGGCTCTTTGGAGAGAATTTTCCTTAGTCTAGCTGATTCATTGGTGCCTTCTATTTCATCACAAAAGGTTCTCCACGAGCTGCGTTTCGCTCGCTGTGTTTCAGCTTTGAATTTTCTTTGACTGGATTTGTAGATCTCCCAGTCGATGTCTGATCTGGTGCGCTTGGCGACATTGAAAAGTCGCCTCGTTTCTTTCCTAATGTCGCCCAGTTCTATTGTCCACCAAGGTGGTTTTTTGTTGCCTTTTTTACCTGGTTTTAATGGACATCCTTTGACAAAAGCATTGCTGAGTATTTCTGTGAATTTCTCGGGAGCTTTGTCTAAGTTCTCAGGATTATCAATTGCATTGGTATTAAGCAATTTGATTTCATTCTCTACTTCCCCATTAAAAATATCCCAGTTAGTTTTTCTGAAGTTTCTAAAAGGTTTTCGAGAGTTTGTTGTACTAAGTATAAAGAATTCAATTAACCTGTGATCGGAAAAAGATTCTTCCTTAAGTACCTTCCATTGTTCTATTGAGACAGTATTCGAGTTGCTCACAAGGGTGATATCGAGTACTTCCTCGCGGTTCTTAGTGACAAATGTTGGTTCATTACCTCTATTCGCTACTAGTATGTTATTTTCTATGATAAATTCAAAAAGAGACTCACCCCGATCGTTGATATCAGTGCTGCCCCATTGAATATGATGTGAATTAGAATCACATCCTATCACAAGGTCCCATTTCTCTACAGCTGCGCGTTGAACAAGTTGGCACGTGACATTTGCAGGAGGTCCCTCCGTCCCATCGTACGGCATATAGCATGATGCCACGATAAGCGGTGGAAGCCCATCGCGCTCCAACTTTATCGCAGTTTGGTCTAGGTTACTGTATGTGGATAGAAGAAAGAGATTAATCTGTTTTCTAGCTACAATACATGTTCTACAATTACTGTTGGTACCTGTGTTAGAGGATTTAAACAGTGTAAGTCCTTTTGAGTGGAGCCCCCTAATTCTGCCGCCTGATATCCAGGGTTCTTGAATTAGGGCAATGTCTATTTGTCTACTCTCCATGAGGTAGACCAGGTTGGCGCTGGCAGCTTTACTATGATGAAGATTTATTTGTAAAAATTTCATGATAAGTTATTAACTACCACCTCCTTATTTACCTGTTTTTTCTTATTGGCTATGAACCTAAGCTTGCATCGGTTTGTACCAACGCGCACTTTGTAGCCAATTTTCCGCAGAAGTGGCATCGATTTGTGGCTTAGACTCACAATCACTTCGGTGCCATCTTTGGTTGGTTCGTTAACCTGAACAACCTCCCAATTCTGGCTGAGTTGTTCGGTGTTCAGGGACTTGAGGTTCCGCTCTATCCGGTTTCTTGGTATCACGGGTCCCTTAAGTGTCAGCACTGCCTTTGGCCTGCTCAGTTCGCTGATTTCCTTCTTACTAATAAGTCGAAGGTCAGCGTTCGGCCAAGGAGCTTCGGTCTTCTCGATGAACTCTCGGAGCCATGTGAGAGTGTTACCGTCTTCACATGTCATCACCTTGAATCCGTGGACAGTGCTGAGGGTACCGAAGAGTGGCGGAGGCCTATTCTTGACGATAGCCTCGTTTACCCCGTCCAGAATTCTTAGTTCTATCAATTGCCATTGATCATCCGTCAGTTTCCTTGAAGGGTTGCCAAAGTCTGCAATCGCAGTCTGTTGGACCTCCATGGTCACCCGGGAGAATTTGGCTTTCTTCTTCTTGTTCCCCGGTGAGGGAACAGCTGGTGACGTAGTGTCGTCGTGCCTAGCTCTTTTGGAACCACTCGCAGTTGGGCGAGAGATAGGCGGAGGCAAGAGGCCGTCCTTTCCTACCTTCACCTTTCCTTGAGCAGTCCTCAAGTTCGGCTCGTCCTGAGTCAGTCTGTCCGTACATGTATTATCCGTCCGTGACGGATTGTCGTCTGGCCTAGCTTGGTTGGACGTACTCGCAGTTGGGTGAGAGCCAGGCGGAGGCAAGAGGCCTTCCTTTCCCTTCTTCACCGCCCCTTGAGCAGTCTTCAAGTTCGGCTTGTCCTTGGTTCGTCTGTCCGTACCCGTGCTTAATGTCGTGGTCGATAGTCTCTGAGTGGATCTATCCAGGGCTAGCTTTTCCTTGGCCGTTAAGGATTCAGGATTCCTTTTGCCTAGCCGCCGGATAATCCTCTCAGCGTTCCGATTTTGCCTGCGGAATATTTGCTTATCGTCCAGGAGACCTTTCACCTTGCGCTTACGACGCTCAGCTCGGGCCTCCAAAACAGTCTTCACGGAGTCCATTGTTGAGTCGGTCGGTTTGCAATCCCCTGGCTGAGAAGAGGTGGACGCATCCGGACTGCATTCAGGGTTCTGAGCCCGAAGGCAATCCGAGTGCGACTCCTCTAACTCATCCACTCCCGTGGTTACCTCCCCACCTTCCAGGCCCGTTGGAGCAATATGCACCGCGCAACGGCTGGTTGATGGTTTGGATGGACCAGGAGCTGGTTCATGCATCTTGTCTTTTGTCGTGTCAGTATTTGCATGCACAGCTGATAAGGCCGTCCCTTTCCTTACCTGGGATTTACCAGCAGGGGGTTTGGGTGGTCCCATCAGCGTGTCCGCGTTTGTGTCTTTCACAGAAGTAGCCTTCGCCGGTGTTAGGACCAGAGGCCCAACTTCCATTGCAGACTCCTTCTGTAGAAGCGCACGTGCGTTATGCAGTCGTTTGCGTTCCAGTTCCGTAAGTTCTTCCCAACTCCTTGTGCCAAGTCGTTCAATCACTCTTCTACAGTTGCGGTATTTACTCCGCACTGAAGAAGTTGAAAGCCGTGAGATGTTGGAGCTGGCAACAGAACAGGAGTCACTGATGTCGTCAGTGTCAACCGTTATGATGCTGGCCCCATCATCCACACCGAGATTGGCAAAGGGGTTGAGAAGAAGGTCTTCCTCTTCCTCAGTCATGTCCGTTTTTGTGTCGTTCTTGTCTTTATTGGTGTTTTTTGTCACTGGCGACTTCTCCCCTCGTTCGTTTCGAGGGGCCAAGCCCACGCCGGCAGCCGCGACTTCTACCGACGGTTTAGCGTATATCCCCGCTAGTTTTTTTTTCTGTTTTGTGTGTCTTGTCCATGGTTTTTACGTTGTGGGTTCCTCTTAGTTGGCCTAGAATCCTCAGCTGTCCAGCTGCGGATCTCCTGATCAGTCTAGTCCGTGATGTATTGTCGTCTAGCCTAGCTTGGTTGAACGTACTCGCAGTTGGGTGAGAACCAGGCGGAGGCAAGAGGCCGTCCTTTCCTTTCTTCACCTTTCCTTGAGCAGTCCTCAAGTTTGGCTCGTCCTGAGTGTGTCAGTTTCCGTAGTTACCGTCCGTGACGGATTTTCGTCTGGCCTAGCTTGGTTGGACGTATTCGCAGTTGGGTGAGAGCCAGGCGGAGGCAAGAGGCCATTCTTTCCTTTCTTCACCTTTCCTTGAATAGCCCTCAAGTTCGGCTCGTCCTGAGTTTGTCCGTATTCGTATAAACCGTACGTAACGTAATGTCGGCCTAGCTTGGTTGAACGTACTCGCAGTTGGGCGAGAGCCAGGCGGAGGCAAGAGGCCATCCTTTCCTTTCTTCACCTTTCCTTGAGCAGTCCTCAAGTTCGGCTCGTCCTGAGTGTGTCAGTATTTACCGTCCGTGACGGATTTTCGTCTTGCCTAGCTTGGTTGGACATACTCGCAGTTGGGTGAGAGCCAGGCGGAGGCAAGAGGCCATCCTTTCCTTTCTTCACCTTTCCTTGAATAGCCCTCAAGTTCGGCTCGTCCTGAGTTTGTCCGTACTCGTATAATCCGTCCGTAACGTAATGTCGGCCTAGCTTGGTTGAACGTACTCGCAGTTGGGCGAGAGCCAGGCGGAGGCAAGAGGCCATCCTTTCCTTTCTTCACCTTTCCTTGAGCAGTCCTCAAGTTCGGCTCGTCGTGAGTTTGTCCGTACTCGTATAAACCGTCCGTACTGTAATGTCGGCCTAGCTTGGTTGAACGTACTCGCAGTTGGGCGAGAGCCAGGCGGAGGCAAGAGGCCATCCTTTCCTTTCTTCACCTTTCCTTGAGCAGTCCTCAAGTTCGGCTCGTCGTGAGTTTGTCCGTACTCGTATAAACCGTCCGTAACGTAATGTCGGCCTAGCTTGGTTGAACGTACTCGCAGTTGGGTGAGAGCCAGGCGGAGGCAAGAGGCCGTCCTTTCCTTTCTTCACCTTTCCTTGAGCAGTCCTCAAGTTCGGCTCGTCGTGAGTCTGTCCGTATTCGTGTTAACCGTCTTCAAGCAGATCTAAGAAATTCACAGCTGGCCAGCTGAAAACCTAAACGTAAGCCTCCCCACCACTACAAGGTGGAAACCCGTCGAGGAGGGTAAAACCGAGTTGCTTCTACTTATTGCCTGCGGAACAGTAAAATGTGGATGAATTAAAAAACCTCAACAAAATCAGAAATTTTTATTTTTGATATTCCGGAAAAATATTATCACAACAAAAACATAAATGTAAAAATGTAATATCGAAACAATTCCAAATCATGAGAGAAATTTGTTAATTAATGATTACTGATTAAAATTTGGTGGGTTCACTGGTTAAGTTTTCATACATTTTAAATTTGTGATTAAGTAAGTATTTAAGAGAAAACTTGCCAAGTAAATCCACCAAAATTTAATCAGTAATCATTAATTAACAAATTTCTGTCATGATTTGGAATTGTTTCGATATTACTCTACTTATGATATTTGATATTAAACTTCATGGACTTAAAACTTGGCATATATTTTGGATCTCATTACTTTTTTTGGCTGACTTTTTACGCACAGATTTCTTGTACCAAGCTAGGCCGACATAAGAACTTGGCTCCTTTTTTAACATTTATGTTTTTGTTGTGATTTCACTCCTTTTTGCAAAGATTTATTTTGCCAGGTGAAAGTCAAGCCCTACCGCTCTACAAAGTTTCATAATTCTACGACAACCGAAAGTGCTCCATACAAATAATAGCAGTTCTGATAAAGTGAGTGGATGGCACCCCACCCCCCCTGAATGGACAATTCCAAATTTTCTTTTTTTTTCCTTTCTAGGTACTTCAATTCCTACCAACCTACCAATTTTCATCGTTCT
Organism: Dasysyrphus tricinctus; assembly: GCA_963921185.1. Lineage (NCBI taxonomy): Eukaryota > Metazoa > Arthropoda > Insecta > Diptera > Syrphidae > Dasysyrphus > Dasysyrphus tricinctus. The sequence continues at coordinate 56,021,543 of OY992530.1, read as the reverse complement.
ACAACAATCGGAAGTGCTCCATATAATTATAAGAATTTTTAAGAATGTGGGTGGATGCCACGCCCCCTGTATGGAAAATTCCAATTTTTCAATTTTTTTCTTCTTAAGTACCTCAAACCCTACCAACTTACCAATTTTCATTGTTCTATAACAATCGGGAAGGCTCCATATAATTTATAGAATATTTAAGAAAGTGGGTGGATACCACGCCCCCTGAATATAAAATTGCAGATTTTCGATTTTTTCCTTTGTATGTACCACAAGGCCTACCGTTGTGCGAAATTTCAAGTTTCTACGATGTCGGGAAGTGCTCCATAATTTTGATGATCTGTCAGTGAGTCAGTGAGTCAGTCAGTTACGGTTTTTGCAATTTTTGAAGTCCTATATCTTGGGAACTACTAGTGCTAAAGAGTTGAAATTTGGTGAGCCACCTGTGTTTGATCAGTTCAGCAAATACTCCGAATTGAAGTTTCTGACTTTATTGGTACGGAAGTTAGAGGGGGGTTGAAAATCGCCTGAGTTTGTTCCTGTAAAAAGGGTGTAGTGCCGCGAACTTGGCTGGGCACTACCGTGCCCTTTGATTTTAGGGCAATAGGGTGACATTTGGATCAAAATACACTACTAGTTTGAAATAGAAAAATTTTAACGAAAGTATGAGATTCCTTTAAAACCTATACGAGTATCAAAAAGGAGACGTCAGGAAAAACAAATTTACTTTCCAGCAACAGTTGTGGCGAAAGCAATACACTTGATTTGGTATCCGATATCGAAAACGAAGATTGTTGGAGAATAAATATTATAATTTGTATACCCAGGCAGATTTTTTAATCAAGTTTTTTTTTTTTATTTTGTCAATGCAGCTTTAATTTGTTTTTAATGGTCTAGTATTTAAATTCATATTTTGAAGTTTCTTTTCAAAATGCGATCAAAGTTTTAGTGGAAACATTTATTTTTCTTTGCAATAAATGACTCAAAAGACAAGCTATGTTTTAAAGAAAAATCAAATTGAATAATGTTTATACTCTGAATTTAAATTTATTTATTTGTTGAGTAGTTAGACAGTTTCTAAAAGTTCTTAATAGTTGGAAATTTGCTTTGTTTAGTTAAATAAAATTCAAATTTCGTCAAATATTAGAAAACCGATGCCGTTTTCCAATTAAGATAACCTTAGGACAAGGGTGAACAAAGTTTTTAAAGAACTTTTTGGAGTAGAACAGCTATCAAAGTTTATAAATACGACCGTATAACCCTTTTTCGACTAGGGTGATGGATAACATATTATGTCAACTTCAAAAAACGGTTTGAAAATATTCTATTGGCCCATTCATAAGTCGCCTTCGTCAAATTATATCGTCTCCTGATTGCAAGAACTAGGTAGCTCAATTTTCAATTTTTAAAATATCTCGGAAAAAACTGCATTATTTATTATTGTTTTCAAAATGTTTCGTCCAATTTTTTTCTATTCTAGAATATTTCTGAAATGTAAGAAACATTTAAATTAAACTTTCCCTCGTTCTCTTGAAGTAAGGCATATATGAACGTTGCTATCTCCAAAATGTTTAAAATTGAGTTACCTATAGTTCTTGCAATCAGGGGACGATATATGAGTAGTGCAGACAAATTTTATCAATTACTTTAAAGATGTTTTAAAATGAATTCAATAAAGCACTGAGCGCCGAAGTCTAGATTATGAAAAAATATGTTCGAATTAAAGAGCTATGAAATAACCCTTGACAATTAAAAAAAAAACATATTGGAAATTTTCAAATGTATATACAAACTGCAAGGCCGCATTACCGCTTCCGGTTAATTGCACCAATTGCAAAAGAAGTTTATCGGCAGTGCGGCGGATAAAAACTTGGTTGAGAACTTATTTTACCCAAAACCATTCTTTTTTAATATAGATGCATCGTAAGACATTGTTGCAGAGTTGAGTTTGGTAGCACTTCTAATGACTGTTAATTTGCTTTACTGTTGACGTCGTTGTCGGCTTCATTCATCAGATCTCTTTTGAACAAATTCGGGAATTAATTTAATGCTCAAGCCCAAATAAATACATAGTTATTGAGGAATCATTTGCACCAAAAATTGTGTAATGATTAGGTTTGGCTTGGACTGGTTGCCCACCTTAGAAAAAATTCCTTCCTACGCCAATGCAGATATTGTATTCTATTACTAACCGAAGAATAAGTTTGCATACAAATTAAAGCTGTTGTTGCAAGTGGTCACAATCTATATAAGCTTACTTGCGTATACTTACGTGTGTTAGCGTTGGTCATTTTCTAACTTCATTGACATTCAGGATTTTTTCCAACTTATCTGAAAATTATATTAGTATAGCTGCTTCCTCTTTAAATTTGATAAACTTTTTAAGTCAAATGTCTATAATTCCATACTCAAATATGAACACAAATATTAAACAGTCGGTTTCCGATTTATAATTGCTTTATTTAAAAATAAATATATAAAGTTACCTTTAATAAACTACTGCTAGACTTTCTAGTCCATCCTATGCATAACTTTTCAAATAGAAAAAGGATTTTAAGAATTGACATGCCATGTAATAATAAGGCTTCTGAAATGAGCCCGTAAATACCTACAAACAAATAAAAAAAACTTTTTCTGACACCAAACATAAACCAAAAAACGGTCCACACTTTTCCGGCCACCATTTGCATTGGTTTTCTGAGAACTATCAATATCAGTCAGAAATAAAACAAAACACTTTATTTAAATAAAAAACTCAAATAAATTTGTATTAAAGTCAAAAATTATGATCAATAATAATAAAAATATTTTATTTTATTTTTTTTGTAATAAGAGAATAAAATAAAAACAACAGTTAGAGCCCTATTCGCTATTCCATTTCCATCCAATTGAAACTTTGGAACCACACGTTTATGTTTGATTTATTTTATTGGAAATTAGTTATGTTATTATTCTCAAAATTTATAGTTATGACAGGTTCACGTGTGCACGTGGACAAATAGCAGAATAAGGCTAATATTCTATTAAATAAAAATATATTATTTTAGTAATGAAAGTTAGATACACACATTTCTTATCGTCCCACTTTCTCACATATGTACAAGTACATATATTGTTCTTGCAGAATATTTACACATTCCTAAGAAAAAAAGTTCAAATTCATTAGGTATGCACATATCTTAATTTGTAGAAAACTAATAACTTACATGATAAACTATTTTTGTATGGCTTCTGAAGATAAATCTCTTCAATCCTTCTCTTTGAGCAAGAAAACCGTAACTACAACCACTTTTTTGGCATTTTCTTCTTTATTTATAAAATCTTATGAAATATAACGTAAAAGATCCATTGACCAACAAAATAATTTTAGTTAAGATTTGTAACTTACATAATTATCTTCCTTATTTTTCCTATCTTGATCGCTACAGAAATCTTTTCTTCCTTTCGAGTTCTGACATTTTTGGTTTGTTGCTTGGAAGTTGATGTTTAGCAAACTAAAATGAAATTAATATAAAACATTGATTTAATATTCCAAAAAAATTTTACTTACATTTTTTAAACAGCCAACTCCCACCAAACTAATAGTTTTCTTGAAGAGCTTGAAGGAACATTATGCTTTCAGTATTAAGTTTATTTTTGTTTTAATAAATATGTTTGAAGTTTTATAATCATCATTCAAATATATTTGTTTAAACGCACTGTTTTAGTTTTTTATATTCATCTATTATTTGAAATAATAAATTAAATGTAGCGGACTGTATGAAAACGCACTGCTCTGCACTCTGCACTGCACTGCACTGCTCGGAGGTTGAATACTGAATGATATTGATGATATGGTTATGGTTCATTCTAGCTTTACAAGCTGACTTGCTCCAGTGTACGAGAAATTGCTATTTCTCGGTCGCAACTACCGCTAATCGTGGCTCGACATCTGCAGCTGCGTTGAAGGAGTTTAATTTCTATGGCTCCTATGATGTGTTGTTGTTGCACTCAATGCTCGTTGTCAGTGCACATGATGACTTGCTCTTGGTCCGGTAATGCGGTTGCCGTTGCTCTGTGGTGGGATCACAAGAAGTATACGAAGCATTCGTATATTTCGGTCGCTACCACAGTACACATATTATAGGTAATATCATTAGCGTTTTCATTTTTGTTCAGTTCTTCTGCGCATATGTCAAAATCAGTGGAAAATGGTGGATATCGTGATGTGTGACTGAAATTTGTTGTGTGTTATGTGTGTGTTCATTTGTTAATTGCTAAGCAAATAAGACTTTTTGAGCTATATTTAGTGTACCTATGTATATAAATATTATTTTATTATTTTGAGGGTAGAAAATTGTTTTTTCAGAGTTATTTAAATTATTTTTTCGTGTTTGTTGTGCTTGTTGTTGTTGTAATACGGGGGACGGCATCACGATTGCAGCCATCTTTAATTACTTCTGACAGTTCTCATTTTTAAAAACTGCGCAAGATAATACCTTCTATTTGTGTACTATGGGTCGCTACTACCGTTCACCAGGTGGTGATGATCTCACTGTCCTAAGCTCTGGTTAGCCAAAAGGCTGGCTCATATATGTACGAGAAATTCATATTTCTCGGTCGCAACTAGTGATGTAGAAAGTCGTTACTTTTGAGTAATCGTTACTTTAGTTACTTTTTTCAAAGTAATCGTTACTTTTGAGTGATTACTTTAGTTACTTTTTCCTTAAAAAAATAAACAATTTTTTTTGTTATAAGAATCCAGTAATTCCTGGCAACAAGTAATCTGCACCGTGATTTTTGGGTCGTTTTGTGCACAATTCCAAAAATGAAATGGAGGTTAAATAAAATCGGGTGTGTCACACACTCCACATTTTTCTGGCATCATGATCATATTATTAAAAAAAAAACTAAAATCACAATTAAAAAAAAAAACAAAGATACTTTTCCCATATTACTGCATGTGCTTTCGTTGGTTTTTAATTTTGTTTGGCATTTAAAATCAATGTTTCAGAATTTGCCCCTTGCCTCAGGAGGGGGGGGGGGGGGGGGGAGATACAACTATAATCCCATACAATTTTTTCCAAGAATATGCCCAAAAATAATAACTAAAAATATTGACGAAATAAGGGACACTTCGTATAATACAAAAGTTATGATGTGGCTTATAATTCTGTCTCAATATATCTTTCATATTGTCGTGATCTCTTTACTTTTCTTAAATTTTCTTATACCAAAATGAAGCTTATTATTTTTCCACGATTTTGACACCTTAACATTCAAGATACGACATTTCAAACTCAAGTTCAAGGGACAATCAGGCCACCTTTAAAAAATTGTAGAATATCCGCATAATTTTTGGATTTGATTACTTTGGATCTAGTTACTTTTGGATCTAGTTACTTTTTGGATTTGATTACTTTATGGATTTAGTTACTTTTGGATCTAGTTACTTTGGGATTTGATTATCTACTTTATGGATCTAGTTACTTTTGGGATTTGATTACTTTATGAATCTAGTTACTTTTTAATTTAGGTACTTTTGGATTTAGTTATTTTTGGATTTGGGTACTACATTTAAGCTATTTTTTGGATCTGGTTGTTTTGGGATTTGGATGCTTGGGATTTGGAATATGGTGATTTTGGAAACGAAATTAGTTATTATGCACAAAGTCTGTACCTAATCATTTCACTGGTAGAAACGGCGGCGATAGTTCTGAAAACCGAAAACAAGATAATATTAATATGAAAAAAAGTGTTTCCCAAGTTTTATGTTAAATTTTATTTAAAGCAAGTACAAAGTATAAGAACCGTGTATTTAAAGAAAAAATTGTTAAATAAAATATTTGCACATTAGGGTGTCTCTGAAAAACGCTATCTTCTAAGTTTTTGGAGAGAATACAATAAAATTTGGTGTGGTCAGCATTTAAACCGAAACATTGAAGAAAAAAAATATTTGGCATTAGGGTGGTTCAAAAAAAATTATTTCCAAAGTTTTACTTAAAATTGTATTTAAATTGAGTAGAAAGTATTAGAACCGTGTATTTAAAGAAACAATTGTTAAATTAAATATTTGCACATTAGGGTGTCTCTGAAAAACGCTATCTTCTAAGTTTTTGGAGAGAATGCAATAAAATTTGGTGTGGTCAACATTTAAACCGAAATATTGAAGAAAAAAATATTTGGCATTAAGGTGGTTCAAAAAAAAATTATTTCCAAAGTTTTACTTAAAATTGTATTTAAATTGAGTAGAAAGTATTAGAACCGTGTATTTAAAGAAAAAATTGTTAAATAAAATATTTGCACATTAGGGTGTCTCTGAAAAACGCTATCTTCTAAGTTTTTGGAGAGAATACAATAAAATTTGGTGTGGTCAGCATTTAAACCGAAACATTGAAGAAAAAAAATATTTGGCATTAGGGTGGTTCAAAAAAAATTATTTCCAAAGTTTTACTTAAAATTATATTTAAATTGAGTAGAAAGTATTAGAACCGTGTATTTAAAGAAACAATTGTTAAATTAAATATTTGCACATTAGGGTGTCTCTGAAAAACGCTATCTTCTAAGTTTTTGGAGAGAATACAATAAAATTTGGTGTGGTCAACATTTAAACCAAAATATTGAAAAAAAAAAATATTTGGCATTAGGGTGGTTCAAAAAAAATTATTTCCAAAGTTTTACTTAAAATTGTATTTAAATTAGTAGAAAGTATTATAACCGTGTATTTAAAGAAAAAATTGTTAAATAAAATATTTGCACATTAGGGTGTCTCTGAAAAACGCTATCTTCTAAGTTTTTGGAGAGAATGCAATAAAATTTGGTGTGGTCAACATTTAAACCGAAATATTGAAGAAAAAAATATTTGGCATTAAGGTGGTTCAAAAAAAATTATTTCCAAAGTTTTACTTAAAATTGTATTTAAATTGAGTAGAAAGTATTAGAACCGTGTATTTAAAGAAAAAAATTGTTAAATAAAATATTTGCACATTAGGGTGTCTCTGAAAAACGCTATCTTCTAAGTTTTTGGAGAGAATACAATAAAATTTGGTGTGGTCAGCATTTAAACCGAAACATTGAAGAAAAAAAATATTTGGCATTAGGGTGGTTCAAAAAAAATTATTTCCAAAGTTTTACTTAAAATTGTATTTAAATTGAGTAGAAAGTATTAGAACCGTGTATTTAAAGAAACAATTGTTAAATTAAATATTTGCACATTAGGGTGTCTCTGAAAAACGCTATCTTCTAAGTTTTTGGAGAGAATGCAATAAAATTTGGTGTGGTCAACATTTAAACCGAAATATTGAAGAAAAAAATATTTGGCATTAAGGTGGTTCAAAAAAAATTATTTCCAAAGTTTTACTTAAAATTGTATTTAAATTGAGTAGAAAGTATTAGAACCGTGTATTTAAAGAAAAAATTGTTAAATAAAATATTTGCACATTAGGGTGTCTCTGAAAAACGCTATCTTCTAAGTTTTTGGAGAGAATACAATAAAATTTGGTGTGGTCAACATTTAAACCGAAATATTGAAAAAAAAAATATTTGGCATTAGGGTGGTTCAAACAAAATTATTTCCAAAGTTTTACTTAAAATTTTATTTAAATTGAGTAGAAAGTATAAGAACCGTGTATTTAAAGAAACAATTGTTAAATAAAATATTTGCACATTAGGGTGTCTCTGAAAAACGCTATCTTCTAAGTTTTTGGAGAGAATACAATAAAATTTGGTGTGGTCAACACTTAAACCGAAATATTGAAGACAAAAATATTTGGCATTAGGGTGATTCAAAAAAAATTATTTCCAAAGTTTTACTTAAAATTTTATTTAAATTGAGTAGAAAGTATAAGAATCGTGTGTTTAAAGAAAAAATTGTTAAATAAAATATTTGCACATTAGGGTGTCTCTGAAAAACGCTATCTTCTAAGTTTTTGGAGAGAATACAGTAAAATTTGGTGTGGTCAATATTTAAACCGAAATATTGAAGAAAAAAATATTTGGCATAAGAGTGGTTCAAAACTAAAGTATTTCCAAAGTTTTCCATAAAACTTTATTTAAATTAAGTAGAAAGTCTAAGAAGTGTGTATTTAAAGAAAAAATTGTTTCATAAAATTAGTAGCTGAGAACCAAAACTCCTCATATTCAAAATTGGAAAAAAACTAATATGTACCTACAGGCTGAATGGTAGATGTTAGAAAAGATTTTATTTTGTATTATAAAAGATTTTTAAACCTTCATGTAATGATTGAGAGCAATCAAATTTGGAAATTCCGCTTAATAGATATTTTAACAATTAAATTTGGATATGAAGCGTTTTGCTGCAAATGATCGGATATGGCCAGTTTCCCCAACATTTCCCCCCTCTCTCAATTGCACCTTCTAATATAAACGCACTGCAATACTTTCCAATCTTAAATGATCCATTTAAAATTGTTAACAACGAAAACCCGTGAACGTTTGACTTCCATCTGATAGAACATAATCAATAGCCTATGATGGATAAGAATAGTTTTGAAACCAAACCTACTGCATACAATAGATATTTAAAGTTTTGATGCAAATTTCACTGTGGATATTGAGAGTTTTGGAAACAGTTACGATGTTTGACATTAATATTAAAGGGGCTAAGAGGGGTAACGCTTAATTTTCTTTAAGAACAATTCAATATAACCAATTTAACAAATCTGCATCAAAACCTCAATTTTTGATAAAAGTGGATATGACGAAATTTGGTTCTCATCTACTCAAATATTTTCACACTAGGGTCTTTAAATACACGCTTCTTATACTTTCAACTTAACTCAAATAAAATTTTACATAAAGCACCGGAGATAGATTTTTTTTAACCACCCTTATGCCAAATAGTTTTTTCTTAAATATTAAGGTTAAAATATTTACCATTGCAAATTTTACTAGATTCTGTCAAAAAACTAAGAAGATAGTGTTTTTCACACTATTGTGAAAATATTTTATTTAACAATTTTTTCTTAAAATACAAACTTTTTATACTTTCTGCTTGATTTAAATAAAGTCTAAGAAAAAACTCCGGAAGTACTTTTTTTAACCACCCTTATGTCAAATATTTGTTTTCTTCAATTACTCGGTTTAAATATTGACCACACCAAATTTTATTTATTTTTCAGAGACACCCTAATGTGAAAATATTTTATTTAACAAATTTTTCTTTAAATCCATAGTTCTTATACTTTCTACTCAATTTGAATAAAATTTTAAGTAAAACTTTGGAAATAATTTTTTTTTGAACCACCCTTATGCCAAATATTTTTTTCTTCCATATTTCGGTTTAAATGTTGACCACACCAAATTTTATTGTATTCTCTCCAAAAACTTAGAAGATAGCGTTTTTCACCCTAATGCCAAATATTTTTTTTTTTTCAATATTTCGGTTTAAATGTTGACCACACCAAATTTTATTGTATTCTCTCCAAAAACTTAGAAGATAGCGCTTTTCAGAGACACCCTAATGTGCAAATATTTAATTTAACAATTGTTTCTTTAAATACATGGTTCTAATACTTTCTACTCAATTTAAATACAATTTTAAGTAAAACTTTGGAAATAATTTTTTTTGAACCACCCTAATGCCAAATACTTTTTTTTTTCAATATTTCGGTTTAAATGTTGACCACACCAAATTTTATTGTATTCTCTCCAAAAACTTAGAAGATAGCGTTTTTCAGAGACACCCTAATGTGCAAATATTTTATTTAACAATTTTTTCTTTAAATACACGGTTCTTATACTTTCTACTCAATTTAAATAAAATTTTAAGTAAAACTTTGGAAATAATTTTTTTTGAACCACCCTAATGCCAAATATTTTTTTCTTCAATATTTCGGTTTAAATGTTGACCACACCAAATTTTATTGCATTCTCTCCAAAAACTTAGAAGATAGCGTTTTTCAGAGACACCCTAATGTGCAAATATTTTATTTAACAATTTTTTCTTTAAATACACGGTTCTAATACTTTCTACTCAATTTAAATACAATTTTAAGTAAAACTTTGGAAATAATTTTTTTTGAACCACCCTAATGCCAAATATTTTTTTTTTCAATATTTTGGTTTAAATGTTGACCACACCAAATTTTATTGTATTCTCTCCAAAAACTTAGAAGATAGCGTTTTTCAGAGACACCCTAATGTGCAAATATTTAATTTAACAATTGTTTCTTTAAATACACGGTTCTAATACTTTCTACTCAATTTAAATACAATTTTAAGTAAAACTTTGGAAATAATTTTTTTTGAACCACCCTAATGCCAAATATTTTTTTTCTTCAATGTTTCGGTTTAAATGCTGACCACACCAAATTTTATTGTATTCTCTCCAAAAACTTAGAAGATAGCGTTTTTCAGAGACACCCTAATGTGCAAATATTTTATTTAACAATTTTTTCTTTAAATACACGGTTCTAATACTTTCTACTCAATTTAAATACAATTTTAAGTAAAACTTTGGAAATAATTTTTTTTGAACCACCCTAATGCCAAATATTTTTTTTCTTCAATGTTTCGGTTTAAATGCTGACCACACCAAATTTTATTGTATTCTCTCCAAAAACTTAGAAGATAGCGTTTTTCAGAGACACCCTAATGTGCAAATATTTTATTTAACAATTTTTTCTTTAAATACACGGTTCTTATACTTTGTACTTGCTTTAAATAAAATTTAACATAAAACTTGGGAAACACTTTTTTTCATATTAATATTATCTTGTTTTCGGTTTTCAGAACTATCGCCGCCGTTTCTACCAGTGAAATGATTAGGTACAGACTTTGTGCATAATAACTAATTTCGTTTCCAAAATCACCATATTCCAAATCCCAAGCATCCAAATCCCAAAACAACCAGATCCAAAAAATAGCTTAAATGTAGTACCCAAATCCAAAAATAACTAAATCCAAAAGTACCTATATTAAAAAGTAACTAGATTCATAAAGTAATCAAATCCCAAAGTAACTAGATCCAAAAGTAACTAAATCCATAAAGTAATCAAATCCAAAAAGTAACTAGATCCAAAAGTAACTAGATCCAAAAGTAACTAAATCCGTAAAGTAATCAAATCCAAAAGTAACTAAATGGAATCGTTACTGGTAATCGTTACCGGTTAACAGTAACGATTACTTTGATTACTTTAAGTAATCGTTACTTTGTAACGATTACTTCGGATTCCTTACACCACTAGTCGCAACCGCCGTTACTCAGATGGCGATGATGATGTAGTACACAGTACACTAGGGTGTCCATAACGTGTTTGAAAAAAAAAGAGGACATTTTCGAAAATCCAAACTTCTACTGTTAGCCCCCCTCGCTCACCACACCATCATTAAAATAATAGATAAATATGACCAAGAGTTTACTTTAAGTTTATTCTATAAAAATATATCTGTGGTTGTGGTGTTTGGGAGAAACATGATAGCTCCATATAAAAAATTGCGTCTTTACGTCCACTTTACTCTTTACATTGACCTAGAATCTAAACGAGTAGACCGATTTTGTTCAAATCTGGAATGTTCATGAACATAGTAAATAAAAGATGCTTTTCGGACTTACCACGATTGTTTTTGTTTTTATTTTAATCAACCGATTAAAAGATAATTTCCCGACGTTTCGATAGGGTTGCACCTGTCGTGGTCACGGGGTAACTGATGGCTTGTGGGTGGTTGTTGTTTTTTCTCTCTTTTTACAATGTCTCAGAACCACGATAATAGTCTTAAATCTAAAAAAGTTCATGAACATAACCTTTAAAAAATTGTGTTTCAAATTTGAAGAAAATCAGTTCACCCGTTTAGGTTCTAAGTTGATGTAAAGTGGACATAAGCACGCAATTTTTAAAATGGAGTTATCATGTTTCTCCCAAACACCACAGATATATTTATACAAGTAATGTATATAGGTACATAAGAAACAGCAGTTTTGATGGTAAAAGGTAGTTTATTTTAACATCTATTTTAGGAAAACATATCTGTGATATAAATCAGTATATTTTATAAACACTTATTTGCGCTTCAAATTAAAAAAATTAAAATACATAAACATCTAATTGAATTCAAAATATCGCAGAATTTTAGTTAAATGTAGGCCAAATATACATTAATTTTCTTCCTCATCTGAAGTGTCATATTTTAGGGAGCTTGGAATTTGATTAATGTTGAATTTCTTACAACCATTTCAAATCTATTTTTTTTTTGTAAGGAATACACAAAAAATCAAATTTTTCCCGTGGGATTGTGTGTGTGTCATTTGACAGTAGCTTTGAGGCAAAAAGTAAACAAACTAATGCGCAAACAAATTAATTACAAATATTCAAAAGTGCATTCAGTTTACTGCGTCCATTTGTTAAATTAAAAACATATATTTGCGAGAAAAAAATAGACAAAAGTAGTTGTCCGGTCATTAAAGTAAAAAAAAATAACCCAAATTTATTCAAGAAACACATCAATCAAGGAACACATCGGCGAGGGTGTGCTTTATATCTTTAAATCGGCTTTGGGCACTTTGCATCGAAGTTAATTGATCTTTTGATAACTTCTTACTAACTATTCACTATTTTTTGATGAATTAAAATTTGTTTTAATAATTTATTTGCTTTTAATCTATTTAAATGGACGACGAACACTTTTGTTTAACCCGTCGCAGAATACTTTCAACTCCAGAGAAATGTCAAATCTTGCTAGTGTGTGTGAAATCGATCTGAAATCTAGCTGAAAATGCAAGATTTGTTTTGACAGAATAAAATCGATTTTGTTTAGAAAAAAATCGATTTTGGGGTTGTAAGGAATTCGACAAAAGATACTTATTTTCATATAAAAAGATTTCATAAAACTTCTGACAGCTAAAATCTTTTAAGTTATAGGCAAATATGAGAGTCCTACTTTTAAACGATTTCGTTCTTTTGTCCATGGCGAACCCATCAACGAGAAAAAACGTTCCCCGTAACAAAAAAAAAAAGAACTGGTACATTTTTAATAGCTCTGAATAAACCTCAAGAATTGTAGACGAACTAAAAAAACTGATTCACTTTTGAGCAGATATTTTGTTCTGAAAACTGTCATTTTCTTTCGAAATAAACTTGTTTAAATAGTAAAATTGGTCACATAACTTTGCATCCAGTTAAACTTCCTTAGAAATTCGGTAATCGATACTTTTTTCGAAGTCTCCCATTACTTATTTCTTTTCTAAATTCATCAATCGATCTTGAATAGGAAGGTTTTTACTTCAGTGTATTAATGCTTTATTTTATATTTTAGGGGACAGTACAAACGACATTAATGAAAAGTGCGTTAAGTTAATATTTTGCACTGATCTCTATAATACACTGGATAGTGTATCGATACAAAAATATTGCTTCCATTTGAAGAATTGTTATATTATGAAGCTGACCACTTTTTTGTATAACAGTATAACTGTATAACATGTAATACAAAGATAATCCATTAACCAGACATCAAATCTCCGTTCGTTTCACCCCCCGAGATCTGTTTGCATTTGTTTTGTTCGTAATTTAAATTCATTCACTAATTAGTAAATGAAACGGAATAACAAACGTAAGGAGTGTGACAAGGAGGTAAAATCATTAAAAAAAACGCAGAATATGCAATCGCATCCTCCTCATCATAATTATTCATTAGCTGTTTTGCTCAACTTGTTCGCAAACTGCAATGATTTATTACATTCCACTTTGTTATTATACTAAAAAAAATATACCAAATGCACACAGTGAATAACTTAAAGATAATAAATAATAGAACAAACTTCCACAAAAGTTTATATTTTCATATCATGGTCTGTTTCCCTTTCTTCAGATAGACATCTGGAAATAGGGATGAGCGATTTTAATCGATATTTACAAAATATCGACTGTAAAGATTTCGATGTTTTGCCCATCGATATTAACACCCAAAACATCGGCTTAAAAAACAAACAAAAAGTTAGTACGAAAATGAATAGTTCTGCTAGTAAAATCTAGATGGAGTGACTTTCATAGTTTATAAGTCATCTGTAAGATTTGGATTTTTTGAAAAAGGAAATTATCAAAGGATCTTTCAAACCAAATTTAAAAATTCAGAACCACAACGAAACTTCCGATGTGCAAAAAGGCACAGATATAAGTTTACACATGAAGTGCCTATCAATTTTGCTTCCATCAAATTTGTTTTGTGTTTATTTGTGCAAAAGAAATATTTTTACATCGATATGCAAGCATTAATATAATCGATGCTCCGCAAGACGCATTTTAAACCATACAAGTTTTTGTACACACTTTTGTAAGCAAAAATATCTTGCATTATCGTTAGATAACAGTGTACACATGAAATACTTGCAATATTGCTTCTATAAAATCTGTGGACGATATATTTTGCAAAATACAAATTTTAGCATCGATTTCCACGCATTGAAATAATAGATGCTCAGAAAGACCCGATTTACACCAATGCAAGTTTTTGCACACAACTTCGTGTCTTGCAATATAGATATATTCCAAAAAGCCACAGAAAACAGTTTACACAAAATTCCTTGAAATATTACTGCAAAATACATATTTAATATCGATTTTCACGAATTTAAATTATCGATGGTCAGCAACACGTAGGTTACACCATGCAAGTTCTTGCGCACACGTTCGTGTGAAACAAGATTTTGAAATATCGGATTTCAAAAAGGGCACACATAACAGCTTAACAACATGAATTGCCTTGCAATATTGATTTTATTAAATTTGTTGATATTCATTAGTGCAAAATATATATTTTAACATCGATTTTCACATTTCACCCATTAAAATCATTGATGCCTAGAAAGATACCGCTTACACGTGGTTTTAGAACACAAGCTTCTGTGCATCATTATTTTGCAATATCGATGTTTATAGTTGAAATACTTTGCTTATGATTTCATATTTTTCATTTGTAAAAAAACTTAAATCGATTTTAAGAAACTTAAGAAAAAATAGCCGGCACCAGAAATTTTGAAAGCAAAAATACATTAGAGCATAGCATGACGCATTTTTTGCTTTGGGCAAACAAAAACTTAAACAAAAACACCTGAAAAAAACATCGATGTTAAGTAAGTAGCATCGATGTTTTCGGCTCGATATTTATTAACATCGATGTTTGGTCTTCGATGCTGAAATCGATGTTGTTTCAATATCGCACATCGGCACATCCCTATCTGGAAAATACTTTTTTTTTGTGTAATTCAGACGTCAAATTATGAAGCCGACCACTTAATTGTCATCTTCAAATGGAAGCAAAGAAACTGTTATACATTATAAGGAATTCACTATCCAGTGTATTATAGAGATCAGTGATATTTTGGTAATTTAAGAAAAAGAAAAAGAGACAAAAAAGAGTACATAAATAAAAAAGAGTAAAAAAAAAAGAATTTGATGAAAAAAGAAAGAATAAGATAGATCAGAGTCAAAAAAGAGAACATGTTCTCTTTAAAAGAGATGTTCTGGAAACCCTACAGTACACATATCTAAGGTATTATCTTGCGCATGTTGTCCGAAATGAGAACTGTCAAAGAAATTCAAGATGGCAGCCTTACGTGACCCCGTCCGCTGTATTACAACAACATCGAAGAAAGCAAACACAAAGGGATAATATAATTAACACTAAAAACCAGGAAGGAATGTTGTTTGCATGACAAAATAATGTTAAAAACACTAAAAATAAATAAATAAGTAACAAATGAACATATAACACACAACGAATTTTGATGTTTAACGAGTGGGGGTCACGGGATTCGCCATTTTCCACTGATTTGGATGGATGCGCAGAACTGAACAAAAATGAAAACGCTAATGATATTACCTTTAATATGTGTACTGTGGATGTAGTACATCGTCATTGCTCTGGCTCTTGTTGACTTCTTCTCGGTCCGATAATGTATTTTGTTGTTGCAATTTTTGTGGACCGAGAAGGTATAGATGATCTGCTCGTTGACTTGTTTTCGGTATTTTGTTGTTGCATTTTCGGATCGAGGAGGTATAGATGATGGCTCGTGCGCGCTGCACTGGGGTTTTGCTTCTGTGCTGTTGTGCACAGTTTTCATATTTTTGGATGGGCCTGCGCTGGTCTCATGTTCCTGTTTTTTTATTGTTGCTCACTCTCCGTATGATCGTTTATTTTGAACAATATTCCAATTTTGAAACCTACTTAACTTAAAAAAAAAAATAAGTTTGAATACAAGGTGTTTCGTAATTTTCTTAAAAAAATACTGAAATAAAAAATATTAAAAATAACAACGGCCAGCTATGTCATGCTATACCTACCTCTTTTTAAAGCTAAGATTTCATTCTTTCACTTTCCTTTAAAATCAAGTTGTTTAAGTGTAAGTTCTTAGTTAAATTCATTATTAAACTCAAAATTTTGAAAAGAAGCATTTTTCCAAACAGATTTTTTTAAAACCCTGCGATATTAATAGTCTGGGAGCTATAACTTAAAGAATACCAATCTCATCGCAGCCACGCAACCGAAAGCTTTAGTCCAGACATAGACAAAATAGATCACGCAATTCTGAACATCCATTTTCTAACACAAACAAATCTATGATCCTACATCGAAAGCAGGCTGCCGTTTTTACACAAAAATCATACATACAAAAACGTCTGTTGACTGGCGAGTAGCGACCCTTCATGATAAGATTTTTGGAAATGAACGTTTGTTATATTTTCGGGGTATATTCCAGTAAAAAGATCGAAAAAGTCATTGCATGTCCTTTCAAACATAACGAAAACGCCAAAAACTAACGTATGATTAAAAAATGCCTCAAACATACATAACAAATTTAATAGACCTTCTAAAAACGAACAATTACGTGCAAGGGTTTTAATTATTGAATAGGTATGTTCGTTGGGCCCATAGGCATACTTTAAATCGAAAATGCTACTAAATTCACTCATGGTTTTCTGAGAGAATGGTCACACTGGCCACTTTTCAATATTTGTGGGTTAACTTATTGGAAACAAACCCGAATTTGACAATTTTTCACTTAAAACTTTTTTTTCATTATTGAATTTTCAATCGAAATGGACATTTAAGAAAATTTTATAAAAAAAAATAAGAACTTATACCTATACGAAAAATTAACCAAAACCAGCTTAAAAAAAAGCATGCGAGTTCAGGAGCATATTCGCAAGTGATGTGTAACATCTCTTTGTATCGAGTAAAGTTATTGTTAGAATTATATAATGTACCTACCTACAATTTTGTTTGTATAAGATACATTTGAGTTTTTAATATTCAAGTTAGCTATTGATTTTATGCAAATGCGATCGAAAAGTAATGATTTATTCACTAAAAATCTTGTTGCGACTCTTATGATCAATTTATTTTCTTGTTAATTCTTATAATTTTTATTGAAATGTAATCCCTATTTTCTTACCTTTCATTTGATACCTCATTTGTGAAGATCAAAAATGAATTAACAAAGTTACGAGCAATATTCGGAGAGCTTGTACATGATTTTTTAAATCTCGAATTTTAACGCCCAATAAGGCTGTAATTTTGCAATATTTTCCGTTGAAGAATGTTTAAAAATAAATATAAAATCATGAAGTAAACGTAGAAATATGACTGATATACCGAAATAATCGATTATTAGCTAAGATTATTATAAACCAACAATTTTATTTATCGTATTAAAATTGAGGACATAATTTTTAATGCAGTAAAAAACATGCTTTTAAGCTTTTTTAAGTCTTTCAGCTACTTAAATTTTATGCTCATATAATTTTTGTAACTTATTAAAATTTGAGACGAATAAATCTTTCTATAGACACCTTATTTTTGAAAATCAAGGCAGTGTTTCTCGAGTTATAGCCAGTGCAAATTAACAGATATATCGAAAATGCGATATATTTTCGATAATTTTCTATAATCGTTTTAAACCATGAAAAATCGTTGAGAGAGTGTAATTTATTGTTAAAAAAAAGTAATTTTTCAACTACAATGCGCTAGCGATTTTAAGAAATGTAATTAGATGCCCCGATTTGTAAATCAAACTATCGAATAAAGCCCCTTCCCTATTTCCAAACATATGTATGTGTTTTGTTTCCATTTGAAGCGTCAAAAAAAGAATAAATAGAAAAAAAACTTTTAAAACATAAATTATTATTTATTTATTTTACTTAAAACAAGCAATAATAACAAGAAATGGATAGTGTAGCATTATTTTTTGACGCCGAATCCAACGAGCTAAGGGCACGAAATAAAGAAAATAGAAGAAAATTGTGAAACGAAAGCAATATACGTGAACTATTTGACGCAGCGTAAGTAAACTTATCTTCTAATCTAATTCTATAATTCTCTTCAAGAAAAATATTCGCCTAAATAAAAATGCGTTTGCTTTTGTTTTGGAGCAAATTCAACACAAATACCAAACAGATCATCGGTCTGATTGTGTCACTCCTGAACATAAACTAGCAGCTTGCCTTAGATTTTTTGCCGAAGGAAACTACCAACATGGCGTTGGAAAAGATTTTGAATGTACAATTGGCCACTCAACTTTTTCCAATATTTTAAAGGAAACTTTAAATATAATGGAAGAGACCTTGTGCAGCAACTGGATATCTTTACAGATGTCAGATGAAGAATTTCAACTGTCTAAAACATATTTATTCGAAAAAACTGGTTTCCCTGGATTGATTGGCTGCGTGGATGGTACTCACGTTCAAATAATTGCACCAGTAGAAAACAAACATCTGTTTTTGAATCGCAAGGGACATTTTAGTCTTAACGTAATGTTTGGTAGGTACATTTTTTTTAAATTTGTGTTTCATTTTTATTTCAGATATCCGATAACAAAATGAGGGCTGTTAACGCTAACTACCGGAGCAAATCACGGCTCTCATATTTGGGCTTTGAGTACTGAACGACCATATTTTGAAAGAATCCATTTAAATAGTTCAAGAAGTAGGTGGCTGCTGTAAAAATATTCTTTTACAACAATACAGACCGTCTGAATTTCGTTTTTGTAGATGATTCAGGATATCCGTTGGAGCCCTGGCTTTTGACACCATTCAGGGCTCCTCTCCTACACCGCAAAGCGCAGAAAGCAGTTTTAATGCACGTCACAGAAGGCTCGTAACTTAGTTGAACGATCCATAGGTTTATTGAAAAGCAGATTTCGTTGCTTGTTAGGTGCAAGGCAATTGCACTATGCACCTTTGAAAGCAGCACAAATCATTAATGTTTGTTGCGCTTTACACAACATATGTTTACATTTTGATTCAAGCTATGAAATTTTCAAACATGAAGATATGGAAGAGGAACTGGAAATTCATGAAATTCAGGCAAATTTGCTTCGAAGCCAGGCAAATAATTCGAAATGAAATAGTTCAACTAAACTTTAACCCTTAAACCCTACCCATCCATAGAGAAACACTATTACTACCCTGGGGTCAAGAAAACCCCATACACATGTTGGTCCTTTTTCTAAAAACTATAAAACATTTTAAGATAATTAATTTTTTTTTTAAGCATAGTTTACAGTTCCGATGCGAAAAAAAAAACAAAATTTTCAAAACGATTTTCCACCTATTCTGCGCACCAAGTTGAATAATATTCAAAGCGAAAAACGTTTGCTTTGGCCTAAACCACCCATTGAGTCATTAATTTACCCTTAATTGACTAGCTATAGGCCTAAAAATGGAAAATAATTATTTTTGGATGCGAAAACCATTTGCATGCAAATAATGCCTTGAGGTGAATATATTTTTTTTTTCGGAAGTATAAACCGACCATCAAAAAAAAAATATTTTATTCACCAGACTTTTTTTCGCATGCAAATCAATTGCCGGTCCATTGTTTTGCATGACATTCCATGACAGCATAGTTTTTCTTTTTGCATGAAACTGTAAACCAATCATGCAAACAAATAATTTTACATTTCACCTCAATTATTTTTGACATGCGAGAATATTTGCATAGATTTTTTTTTGCGCACGGGAACTGTAAACTAGGCTTTAAATGAGACATTAATGTCGAATATATAAAATTAATTAAACCTCAAAGTCTAGGCAGTCTTGGGGCACAGCCCGGCTGTGTTCATCTCAAAGGGGGCTTCAATACCACCCACACCAGATTTTTGTTTTGTGGTCCTTATCACTTGGGCAGATTGCTCATCTTTTTTTTGTGTGTTCAGCAGGATTGGGCTCAGCCATTGGCCGTTTCTTTTTAAAAATATCTCAAACGAGTACCTGGAGATAAGTAGGGCAAAGTAGTAGTTTTCTATACTAAAACACGAGGGATGCGTTGCAAAAATTATAGCCTAGTTTGCAGTTCCCATGTGCAAAAAAAACCTACGCAAATATTCTCGCATGTCAAAAAATAATTGAGGTGAAAGGCAAAATTAATTTTGCATGATTAGTTTACAGTTTCATGCAGAAAAAAAAAACATTGCTGTCATGGAATGTCATGCAAAACAATGGACCGGCAATTGTTTTGCATGCGAAAAAAGGGTGGTGAATAAAATATTTTTTTTTGATGGTCGGTTTACACTTCCAAAAAAAATAATATTTTTTCACCTCAAGGCTTTATAAGCATGCAAATAGTTTTTGCATCCAAAAATAATCATTTTCTATTTTTAGGCCTAAAGTTTATTAATAAAGGGTAAATTAATGACTCAATGGGTTGCTTAGGCCAAGGCAAACGTTTTTTGCCTTGAATATTATTCAATTTGGTGCACAGAATAGATGGAAAATCGTTTTGAAAATTTTGATATTTTTTTCGCATGGGAACTGTAAACTATGCTTATGGTAACAAAACAATAAATATTTTGTTTGTTTAACTTTTTGTACTTATTTTCTTCAAACACGCATTTAATAAATAAAATCTAATTATTTTATCAACTTACCAATCAAACGTAATGAAAATAACTTAATAAACAAGAACTCGAAAATGTTACAGTATTCCTACCCTGGGGTCTATGAGACCCCAAAGTGGTTTTATAAGCAACTGTACTGAACAAACTGTAAAAAATAGCTAATGACAGGACGCCTACTGATGTTTTATAAGAATACCATGAATAGGGCGGTCTTGGGTTGCTTTGTTAAAAAAATATTTAATAAAGTTAAGTTTCTTCATCGCGCTGGACCCCAGGGTAGGGTTAAGGGTTTTAATGCATAAATATTTATTAAAAATAAAAGTATTTATTCAAAAACAAAAATATCAAAAGCCTTCATGGTGTTTGTCTTTGGTTCTTAACAATAAATACAAAAAAAACTAGCCTCCATGGCGTTTGTCTTAAAACTATTAAATCATTCTTAAAACTAATTAAAACAAAATCACTTGCCTCCATGGCGTATTATTTTGGTTTCTTAAAAAAATTAAAATAAGTAGAAGTAAGCTAAAAATAATAAAAAAAATCATTCCATCAAACTGTTGGCTTTCGCAATTTCAAATTCCAACTTTCTTTTTTTTAACTCGATCTTCTGCACAGCTATTCGCCTCATTTCTGTGTTGTGAGTTCTTTGAATTTTTCTTTTTCTATTTTACGAACATCGTCGAGTGAGCGATAAATCCTTTTTAAAGTTTTTGTTGTGTCCTAATAAGTTTTCTTGGTTTTTCACTTGTTTTGAAAGCAACTGAATCAACGACAGAGGTCTTCGGCGTCTGGTTCTGTTCTCGGCTGCATTTTTATGCTGCCTCCCAACTAACATTCCAGTTTCTATTAGCTTAGAAATATCGATATGCTGCAAGTCTGGATATGTATAAAGCTTCTATAAAGCTTTCATCAAAAATAAATTTCTAATAGAAAGTTTGAAAGTTTGAAAGCTTGATATAGAAAATTAAACGAGACTAGCGTCTTTGTTTCAGATAGACCTTTGTTAATAACATTAACGAAGAAACATGAAGCTGTCACTTTATAAAGATTGTATAAAGTAATTTAATTGAAGCTCCTGTCACTTTGTCTTTAAAAGGTTTCGGTTACAATTTGCTGGAAGCCTTATCGAATACTTCGCAGAGACTTCTCAGACTTTATTAACGAACCATAATAGAAAATGTCAGTCTATGCTAAAGAGACTCAAATCTGTCAAAGTCATTTTAATGAAGTCATTGATAAATTTTCGTTTATTGAATAAATTGTTTGTGAAATTTTTTTTGCGTGAATATGTCTACTTCGTGGAAAAAATTTAAAAGTCGGGAAATTATTATAGATCTCTTGCGGTGAGACGTTTCTTAATACTCCAGAGAGCTCGTAACTTAGATCTTCAAAAGAATGCAAATGAAAGACAACGACGTGACGGCAAGAAAGTTCAGATTTAATAAGTCTTCCATCGATAAATAAAATATCTCCAGAGCCAGAAGATTTAAGTGTGTTTCATTGTTTTCATTTCATTCATTCTTTACTTAGATATGAACCCCACTACCAGCATGAGAGGCGAAACTTTCATGAGGGATAACACACACGAGTTTAATGATTAATGTTTTCATGAAAGCGATGACGAAGATGAAAAAATCAAAAGCTTAGACTTAACCTCAGGCAATGGGCGATTGAATTTAAAAACAACCACTCAGCTCTTCATATTTTAATTTCAATAATAAACAAGCGATTTGAAAAAAAAAATCTTGTACATCTTGTTTCTTTGTGTGAATGGGTTACAAATTTGTTATTAACATGGTGGCTTCACTGGGCATGAGCCATGGTTGGATTATGAACATGTTTAAAAAAAAACAATGGAGTCTCAAAAATCCATGTCCGTGCAGTGACATATCCATACAAATCAGTTTGCTGATTGGATTGTGGTTTGGATGTTGGACATCGTTCATGTCTAGTGGAGCCAGCATGTAGGACTGGAAAATACTGATTAAGTTTTTGCATCTTCCATTTTATATCTAAGATGGCTGAGTGGGTAGAGTGATGGACGTGATGGAGACGCGGCGACATGCTTCAATGCATGCGCTGCCAAAGGTTCGGCCACGCTGCAGCAAACTGCGAAATGCAGTCACGCTGCGTGAAGTGTGGTGAGAACCACATTAAGGGAGAGTGCAAGCTCAGAGAGGAACGGGTCGAAGACATGACCCAGCTTAAATGTGCACTTTGCGGAAAGGAGGAGCACCCTGCTAACTATCGGGGTTGCTCAGCTTTTCAGCAAATACGTATTAATAAAGCGGCTAGGCAGACAGTAGTTGAGAAACGCCCCCCAAGGCGTGCTCCCACAACAACGCCCGTCAATCCCCAAATTTCTTACGCCCAAATGGCGGCAGGAAGGGGAAACACGGTACAGCCTGCAGCTAAGGCAGCCCAACCGGCCCTCGTGCCTAGGGCTCCGGACGCTCAGGCCGAAATAAGAAGCATGTTGCTGGCAATTCAAGGCCAGTTGACAGGACTTCAGAAAGAGATCAGGGAGCAGGCAAATAGGGTAGACTATATCTACTCTGTTTTGCCTAGCTTAACGCAAATTAGAGGTTAAAGGCGCGCTGTCGGAGAGGCCTCTTAGGATCCTTGCTGTGAATGTAAATTTACTGATTAGGACCGAACGTACACTGAACCAAAAAGGTACGTGGAATCAAACAATCTATTCATTGGGACAATGTACCATACATTATTATTTGTCCAATGAACACGATAATAACGATAATGAATGGCCGTTTATTAAAATCAAACAACGTTCATTGATTCAATGAACGTACATTAATTTGTTCGTAAAAATCTTTCCGAATTATCTCCGAAGGATTTTTATGAACGATTCATTAAAACAACGAATGTGTTCACTAAAACAACGAACCTGTTAATTAAAAAATAATGAACGCGTTCATTGAATCAATGAACGCATTTATTAAAAACCAACAAAATCGGAGTTATTTCCGAATGATATTTATGAACAGTTTATTAAAAAATAATAAACGTTTATTAATTTTTAATAAACCGTTTATTAATTTTTAATAAACCGTTTATTAATTTTTAATGAACTGTTAATTAATTTTTAATAAACCGTTTATTAATTTTTAATAAACCGTTTATTAATTTTTAATAAACCGTTAATTAATTTTTAATGAACTGTTAATTAATTTTTAATAAACCGTTTATTAATTTTTAATAAACCGTTTATTAATTTTTAATAAACCGTTTATTAATTTTTAATGAACCATTTATTAATTTTTAATAAACCGTTTATTAATTTTTAATAAACCGTTTATTAATTTTTAATGAACTGTTAATTAATTTTTAATAAACCGTTTATTAATTTTTAATAAACCGTTTATTAATTTTTAATAAACCGTTTATTAATTTTTAATGAACTGTTAATTAATTTTTAATAAACCATTTATTAATTTTTAATGAACTGTTAATTAATTTTTAATAAACCGTTTATTAATTTTTAATAAACCGTTTATTAATTTTTAATAAACCGTTTATTAATTTTTAATAAACCGTTTATTAATTTTTAATAAACCGTTTATTAATTTTTAATAAACCGTTTATTAATTTTTAATAAACCGTTTATTAATTTTTAATAAACCGTTTATTAATTTTTAATAAACCGTTCATTAATTTTTAATAAACCGTTTATTAATTTTTAATAAACCGTTTATTAATTTTTAATAAACCGTTCATTAATTTTTAATAAACCGTTTATTAATTTTTAATAAACCGTTCATTAATTTTTAATAAACCGTTCATTAATTTTTAATAAACCGTTTATTAATTTTTAATAAACCGTTTATTAATTTTTAATAAACGTGTTCATTGAACCAATGAATGCGTTTATTAAAAAATAATAAACGCATTCATTGATTCAATGAACGCGTTCATTATTTTTTAATAAACACGTTCATTGAATCAATGAATGCGTTTATTATTTTTTAATAAACGCGTTCATTGATTCAATGAACTCGTTTATTAAAAATAATAAACGGGTTAGTAGAAAAAATGACCAGCACTTATTAATTTTATGAATATGTTTATTAAAATTAATAAACGCGTTCATTAAATTAATAAATGCTGTTTTCAATAAATTAAAAAAGCTAAATTTCTTACAGTCTTATTCCTTTGTCAACGAATTTTTAATTTCCTATCAAGAAATTAAAAAATCATTTAACAAAAACAAGAAGACAAGGAAATTTAGCCATCTAAATTTATTAGGTCATGTTGCTCGAACTCTGTCAAAATACAAAAGAAGGAAAAATTAGTGTGAATCTTCTTTTTCATTTCATACAAACCCGATAACAATAGCTCCGTTCTTTCATCTCTTATCTTCTCTTTTCTGAAATCTTAAAGGGTTAAATGAAACAGATGTTTACATTTATTTTACTCTTTATTTGTTCAGATAAGCCAAGTGAATGGCAGGAAAAATATACATAGTTACAGTGTTAAAGTTGAGTGAAATATATTACAAAAAGTGAAATTATAGGATCTCATTCAGCAAAACATGAGTCCGTGTACAAACTTTCTTTCTATTACTTTGAAAAAATTGCGTTTCAATGAAACCCCAAAATGAGGAACATGCAGTTGGATACTCGAGATTAAACAAATAAAAAATTTTAAAGCAGATATCCACTGCTCGGATAAAACTGTTAAATTTAAATTTAACTCCATCAAAATACAGGAAAATATTAGTAAATTTAAGGATTGAGTCACCGTGAACAATGATGAATGGTTGGACATTCTCACCCATTTTGTTGAGGAAATCGATGTGGTCCTCAATGGACTGAATTGTACTCGCTATCCAAATAAAAGCGTTCTGCGAGTCCTTGATCGTATACCTGGTAACATGTTTCCGACCCTCTTTGTCCCTTTTGAATGCTTTTTGGAAAGGTACAAAATATCCATGAAGAGCCCAAAGCAATGCCGCATCTTTACAATCTGAAAAAAAGCCAAGCACAACAAAAAATTACCAAATTAGTAAGCTTTAAATGTGAAATTTTAAAAACAACTTTATATGTATTTAAATAATTATATATTAATAGTTATTATTATAAAACATTATTATTTTAAGTACATTTATGTTAATGTTAACCAATTAATTGGAAAAGTTAAAATAATTATAACTAGATTAATGTGTTTATTATTAACATTTAAACAAGGAACAAACTTTCAGATAGTTCTCTTGAAGAGATTTTGTTTAAAATATCTTTTATATTTTTTTCTTTGACATGGTTATCAGTAGAAAGAAATTTAAAAAGATTTTCCTTAATTTTTTCCCAGTTGTTCAAAAGTGAACCGGAGTTTGGATACAAATGACTGTAGTCCATATCAACCTTAGGAATTAAAAGTTTTTATTATTTCTGAATAGGAGGAATTCTTTTAGCTTACCAAGCGATGGCCAGTTGGGAGCTTATAATGAGGCCATTTAGTGAAAATTTCAGAGGTGGAAGAAGAGTTTTTTATTTCCAAGAGTCTATGGTTTGTACATGCTCTCCAGCAACGGTCAAATTCCTCACATGACAAATTATCATATTTTAATGCCCGATAGATACTTTCTGCATTTTCTTCTGGAACTAAAAATACAAACTTTTGGCCTAAATTTCAATTTTCATTTCATGAATTAATAGAAAAAAAGTTTGTGCAATGAAGATGAAGTAAGGGGCCAGTAATAACTATCTTTGTAATCCATCATTAGCATTTTTGTTTACCAATTTAACACATCAGAGTTCTTAGTTTTTTTAAATATATTATGCAATACGAAGAAACCTTATTTCGACTATTTTTTCCAAAAAGAAGTAGTGCATTTTGAGTTAAAATTATTTGGTAACAATAGAATATGAAGAAAATTTTAAAAGAATATTCTTCTGTTTAAGTGGAGTGACTGAACTTTAAACTTGAATTATTTTGTAACTACATTTTTATTTTTACTGATTCATAGAAATGAAAATTATCATTTTTCATCGTATTGAATAATATTTTTTTAAAAACCGAACTCTAATTGGAAAACAAAAATTTTAAGGTTTGCTACAACTTGGTCCTTAAAGCTTCCCGTAAGTAAATACTAAATTTAAGTTTGGTACCTATGCAGGACTTGTAAGCAAGAATAAATGTTTTCACTTATTCACTCCGTTTCTAAATGTTAATTCCCGTGGAATTTAAAATGAAAGAAAGGTTTATTTATTATCTAGAAATATATACGTTTTCTGCTTTTTTTGAAAAACGTTTAGGAATTGAAATTTGCGTATTTCTTGTTTGAAAGCCTTTCTCCCATTTTTCATTCCCCGTTCATTTAGAATCGGACTGATCTTAAATCATGATTCTGAGCAGTAACTTGTATTACTTTGTAGAAATTGCGTTTCTTTAAAACCCCAAAACGAGGAACAAGAGGTTGGGTACTCGAGATTAATATAAATACAAACATTTCAAGCAGATATCCACTGCTTGGATGAAACTGTTAAACGTTAATTTAATTCCTTCAAAATAGAGAACAATTTCAGTAAAGTTCAGGATTGAATCACCGTGAGCAATGATGAATGTTTTGACATTCTCACCCATTTTGTTGAGGAAATCGATGTGGTCCTCAATGGACTGAATTGTACTCGCTATCCAAATAAAAGCGTTCTGCGAGTCCTTGATCGTATATCTGGTAACATGTTTCCGACCCACTTTGAATAGAATAGTATTGAAAAAAACTTGACAGTTAAGTTTGAGCCGAAGGCACTTACACAAGCAGCATACAACATAAGCAAAATTTAATTTTCGGAAACAAACAAGTTTGGAGTGGAACAAAATCAATTAAGGCAAATTTTTACTGTGATAATTTTAGAAAACTATTTTCGTTTTTTCGTAACTGAAAGTTTCTGAACCTACCTATGGAAATCAGTGTTCCTAGATTTATCTTCTGAGTAAATTCAATGTCTTTATAAAAATAAAGTACCTCTTTCTGAACTCGGAGTTTCTTCTTCATTTTGCTCTGCGTCGTCTACGTTCATCGAAGGGAATTGAGAAGTACTTGAATTTGGTTTTAAAGAGGATTTAATATTGCAAAACTTGTTGTAAATTTTACCCCTTTTGCATGTTCGATAATATTCCTACAAAAGTTTAGAAATTTAATATAAATTATCTGTATTCTGATTGTACACCTGTGTGCAAAAAATAGCACTGTTTCCTAAAACAAACAAAGAAACTGTCAGAAATGGAATGGTGAAGAATTTTGTGGTCAGCTGAATTGAAGGTTGTTCTCTTCAATCCAATTGATAGAAGATAGTATACTAAAACGCTGAATGCAACTCACGCTTTATTACAAGAAGCGTTTAACATGGAGGAGACAAAATCAATGTTTGGAGTTGTTTTTCATACTACGGAACAGATCTTTTATTTAAGACTAAGATAAAATCAATGAAAACATTTACATTGACATCAACAGACTGTCATGCTTTTTTATGCTAAATGGAATATACCACTTAATTGGACGTTTCAAAAGGATAATGACACTAAAAATGCAAGCAGACTAGTAAAAAATTGGTTTGAGACTAACCAAAATAACAGTTCCTGTTAGATCTTCGAACCGTAATGATATCGAAAACTTTTGGGCCGATAATTAAAGCTAGCACGTTAAAGGAAAAACTGACAAGTTTAGTTGGATTGGGGAGCGCAGTGTGAAAAATATATAAAAACAATCCGCAAGAAAGATGCATGCGTAGCTTATTGTTGATTCTATGTCAGGGTTTGCTGCTTTCCTTGTCAAGAAAGGTCACACGATGAAAACAAAGTATTCTTATGAATATTTCATTTAAATTTAAGACGAAAATCAATTTTTTAAGTTTTTGTCTTAAAG
Source organism: Dasysyrphus tricinctus (assembly GCA_963921185.1). Lineage (NCBI taxonomy): Eukaryota > Metazoa > Arthropoda > Insecta > Diptera > Syrphidae > Dasysyrphus > Dasysyrphus tricinctus. The sequence continues at coordinate 55,992,843 of OY992530.1, read as the reverse complement.
TTTTGAATATTTATTGAAGATTAGTTTTTGGAATCATGTTTTTTTTAAGTTTTCTTATTTGTACTAACTAAAGAATAATTTAAGCCCAGTTAATAATTTAAAAAACCAAATGCCATCTTTAATTTTAATGTTAAGGTTATCAGTTAAAAGCTAAAGCACTGCTATCATTTTGCACACAGGTATATATAAGTATAATGTTTACCAGTTTTTCAGTCGGGAATCTTTCTATAATCTCCTTTTCAATTTTGTAACTTGAATGTAAATCCAAATGGATTTTATTCTGGTCGAAATAAAGGGCTATTGCATTAATCAGTTGTTTCCTTTCGTGTTCTCTGAATTTTTTCGACTTTTCATAGCTTTCAGCTATTGCCAAAGCTTTGGGGTTATTGTTTAAAATTTCTGCCAAAGATGTTGAGTTTGATGAATTTTCTGATTTAGATGATTTTGGCGTACTTGGAGAACTTATACAATTTTGTGTCGATACGTAAGAGGAGGATGCATCAGATGAACATTGGGAGTTAGGAAGTGGATTCAATCTTGCATTGACATACATTAAAAGGGGCTTTTCAAGTGTGTTTCGCCACTCTCTTAATTTTGCCTCAAACAAAATCAGTTTTCCATACGAAAATGGTTTCATAATTTGTGTTAGGTGGTGACACTCAATATTTTTCAAAACCTCAACATTTATCTGTTCCTCTGAAAGAGTTAAATTAAATATCTTGATCTTTAGCAAAGTTGGCATGAAAATATGGGAGAAATTTATATATAGTCTAATATATTAGTTCAATTGCAATAGCTTCGCTTTGCGATGGGATATAATCAAGTGAAAAATCTTTAAGATAAGAATTTTCATTTGTCTTTTAGTTTACTTAAAAAAAGCACCTTTAAAATTTTATATTTTTGTTTAAAAACTATTGAAGAACATTTTTAATTTTGTACCTAATAAAAATTTAAATAATACAAAATAAAAATGCTTGTAAATTTAAAAAAAAAGCAATTTTGACAGTCAATTTTTATACCTAACAGTATTTTTTTGACAATTTTTTTTTAGTTGATATAAATTCAATTTATTATTCACGATTTGTATTAATTGTAATTTAATCATTATTGTATCATTTGATATTAAAATTTTTAACTTTAAAGGCACTTTTGACATAACTTAAAATCAGTAAGGTACTAGAAATGACCAATTAGTGAAAATACAAAGTTTTATAAATCAAAGTATCTGATGAAAGTGAAAAAACCGGTCTTAAACATATGTACATGCAAAAAAAAGGTAGTAAATGACTGGTTTTGTTCACTCCGGAATACTCTTAAAAACGATAGCTAATTTAGGTCAAGTTTATCCATCAAAAAATTATTATATTTGATTAAATCATAACTAGTATATTATTAAATAAAATGGAGATAAAATATTTAAGGTAAATTTTTCGGCAAAATTAGTTAGCATACCATGTCTTAACTTACTTTTAAAATGATCCAACAAATCTAAGTGGCCCCAATTTTGTAATAAATTTGTTAGCTCATCATCCGGATTAAAGTCTACTACATTTACTGTCTGGTAGTTTGTTAAAATGGAGTCCAATTCCATCTCTGATAATACTTGCACTTCTAATGATTTTGTAATACAATCCTCAACAACATCCTCATCGGAATCTTCCTCGTCAGTTCTATCGAGCTGCGGTGGCGGTGATGCCATTTGCGAAGATTGAAACTACTGCATTGTTTAACGAAATTTTTTAAGTGTAAAGTTTTCCCTAATTGTTATATTTGGTTTGTATCATTGAAAGTTGAGTTAATATGTAAATTTTTGAATCATCTGTAATGTCATTGCTTTATTTTGCAAGTTATTTTAAGTCTTTGTAAGTCTATAACTATCTCATGATTGTAACTAATAACAATTTCATTAATGGAAAGAAAATAATGACTCATCGATGCAAGCTAAATGTTCAAATCTGATAGTTTGAAACAAAATATTCCTTCACACGTAGAACAGTTTTACCTTGAGCAGTTTTTATTAAAGTTATTGGTGGTCCAATAAGATCTTTTAAAGATATAACTGAAAATCCCCCTAACTGGTTTTCGTCGATTTCAAAAGATAATAAATGCGGATTGTATTGGATTTTGTTAACCTTTTGGCAAAACAATAAAACTGTTTTTTTTTTTAAAAGAATAATGTCTACTATAACATACAATTCCACATCTGATTTGAACTGGGCTATATAAAATTTTATTTGGTATTTGTAACCTTGGATTTCAGCTTTAGAGTAAAACTCTATGTCCACGTTAGGTGCTTTTAAAATTTCTGATACAAGACTTCTAAAATTACTTTCTTTTTTATTTGTTTCATAGAAGAAAAAATAGTTGTGAAGGTGATCTATGGTATCAAATAACTTAAATGCGGTTTTTAGCTGATATTTTTTTGCTAAGGTCAAACAAATATTTTTACGAGACGTAATCGCATGAGAATAAAGCTTAAATTCTTTGTGCTTTGCTTCAAATTTAAAACACCAAAAGTTCCGAATGGGTCCTGATTGTTTCAGAACAGTAGGATAATGAGTCAAATTATGATGTTTTGGTTTCAGCGTGTCATTAAAAAGACGAACATAATCCATGTTGTGAATTTCAATTTTCATTCTCAACATTGATATGCTGTCATCGCAAATTTCAAAAGAAAGCAACATATCAATTATTTCAATTAAGTTGAGAAGAAATTTCCATACCTCATCATCATGTGGAACTAAATCTCCAACCATTATCTGAATAAATGATATGAAAGTCATCATTTCTCTTGCTGTCATTTTTAAATGTTTGTTTTTTAAATGATGAGCTTTTATTTCACCTGATATATTATCAATCTCTACTGGACCGTATTGAAAAGTTTGTTTTCTTAAATTAAAGGTTTCCAAAGTAAAATAAGAAGCTGTATAGATAAAATATTTTATGATATGGCAGACGTCGTAATGACAAACACCTTCAAATAAGTCGTGCATGAGATCCACGCAATAATTTTCTACAACATGAAACGATGGTATTTCATTTAATTGGGAATATTTTTGTATACCAGTTTCAGAAGAATTGTTTAGAAGAACATCATTTTCATAGTTAAAACGATTTCTTAATAAATCGCCTCGTTCAAGTGATAACGTCTGCGCTTCAGATTTATTGACTTTACAAAACCTACAATAAGAATTAGCTGAAAATGATCTATTGAAATCTAAAATTGTATTCAAACCCAAATTATCTCCTAACACAATCCCCAAAACAAAATAAACTTTTTTTTTATCTTGACCCTTAATTTTAATATCAATCCCATCAACTTCTAGACTTTTAAGCTCTTGTATCAAAGTTTGAAAACATTTTTCATTTCCAAACGACTTTAAATCCTTTGATTTTATGATTCCTGCTAAAAAAACATTATCTAACTTTGATTCTTTCCACGGGAGGCAGGGAAAAGTATAATAAATATTACATATTGAATGCATTCCCGCATGAGAACTTAATGGATTATTGATTTCAAAATCATCAGTGTATAGAAAATATGGGATAATTATTTTTCCCGGGTACAAATTACTCTTTTGTTTCCAAAGGTCAGCTTGAATAAAACTTGAAATTTTGTTTTCTTCACTTAAATTTTGCATATGAAGAATAGTTTTTTGGAAAATGTCACCGCTCTCAAAAAATTTTTGGAATTGAAACTTCAATGGCATTAAAACACCCTTAATGTTTTTTTCGTCATACGTTAGGTTACCGTTTCGAAAAACTGCATCGATTTCATTATTTACTGTAAATTCCTGTAAGCTTCCTAAAAAGTTTTTTTTTTGTAGCCAGTTAAAAAGTTTGTATTCAGTATTGCAGTAATTGAAAGGGTTACGACACTTTGATATAAGACTCAGAAATTCGTTATGGACTTCTATGCTTTTGTTTGCCAGGTGTTCATTTGAAAATGATTTAAACAATTCAACAATAGGATTCAAAATACATTTTTTTATGTCCTCTTGAATTTCTACAATAATTTTTCTTGAAAAACTATTGTTATCATGTAATTTTAAAACAAACCCAGTCGCAGATGTAAATAGTTCATTAAGGCTGTCTTCAACATTGAATTTCTTTGCTTCTGGAATCTTACTTTCGCATGCTAGCGAGCCGTTTTGAAAACTATCAAATGTCACACCCCTTTCAAAAAACATATTCTGATTTGTATTTTCTTGATGAGAGCTAGAACTAGTCACATTTATGGGTTGTGCTAAGGTCTGAACATGTTTTCTATTTAAATGTTTTTTAAAACTTCCTAAATTTTGAAAAGCTTGCGTACAACTGTTTTCCATACATCTAAAAGTGCTATATGTACTTAAATCATGGATTTTTTTTAAATGTTCTATAAACGCGTTCATAGACATTATCTTTTCTTTACAGATGAAACAAATCATTTTCTTACTAACTCTACTTCTGATAACTTTTAAATAACAACTTGTGAACCTGCTGACGGAGTAGACAAAGTAGCGGATGAGAACAAAGTCCTAAAAATAAAAAAAAAAAACCACAAACTAATTAATTGAAGCATTACTGCTTTCAATAATAAAATTTCAATATTTTTTCAAAAAAATTCATAAAAAGCGAAGCTACCTTTTGACAATAAAAGTGTTTGTCATACTTGCTTGTTTCGGAATTAGATATATGAAACTCTTAATAAACCCAAAATAAAACTAAAAAAATAAACCCAAAAGTTTTTAAAGAATGATCCTATTCAAATTTTGTTAGCCCGGTACCGCAAACTTTAAATAGTTATTTTGGATTGTTTTATGATAGATTATGAAAAAAGTTCAAAAATATTATTTGTTCAAATGTAATTCTGACTCTACTTCAGTTGCGGTAGAGGGTGAATGGAAAAAAGGCTAAAAGTTTTCAAACTGATTATGAAAATGGTTCTAGACAGTGATTTAAGTTTGATCCTTCGGTGTATGAAACTCTCAATTATACTACAAAAAAAAAAAATCTAGATCCTATTCAAATGTTGGTAGCCCTCTACCGGAAATTATGTAGTCAAAAGAGAAAAAGAAATTAAAAAAAATCTTAAAATAGTTACTTTGGTTTGTTTTAAGATAGATTATGAAAAAAAAGTCTTTAAAAGTTAATGTGTTCAAATGAAATTCTTGCATGACTTCAGTTGCGGTAGAGGGATAATGGACAAGTATGCCACCATTCACTAATTAATAACGTATACTGCAGTAAAAACAAAATTATCATCAATTAAATAGGTACTCGTTTTTTAATAGATTCAAATCGAATTTAAAACTAGCTTTTTATTCCTACTTATGTATGTACATATTTCTACAGTTGTAAGTTCAGGTCAGGTATCTTCCACTTCTTTCACACTTTCACACTTTAACTTTGATTGGCTTGGAGAGCTTTTGCTAGCTACATCATGCAGCGAAAGAAATTCTTTCTTAGACAGTGATCATAGTTTCATTCTTCGCTGTATGAAACTCTCAATAATTAAAAAAACAACAACAAAATTCTAGATCCTATTCAAATGTTGGTAACCCTCTACCGGAAATGATGTAGTCAAAAGAGAAAAAGTAATATAAAAAATCTTAAAATAGAAATTTTGGTTTGTTTTAAGATAGATTATGAAAAAAAAAGTCTTTAAAAGTTAATTTTTTCAAATGAAATCCTTACTTGACTTCGGTTGCGGTAGAGGGTTAATGTAAAAAAAGCAAAAAGTTTTCAAAATGTTAATGAAAATGATTCTAGAATGTGATCCTAGATTCATTTATTCGCAATTAATGACAAAAATCAAAATGTTTACCAAATGATTCGAGAGAGTGATTCTAGTTTCATTCTTCGGTATATAAGACTCTCAATAATACTAAAAAAAAAAAAAAAAATCTAGATCCTATTCAAATGTTGGTAGCCCTCTACCGGAAATTATGTAGTCAAAAGAGAAAAAGAAATTAAAAAAAATCTTAAAATAGTTACTTTGGTTTGTTTTAAGATAGATTATGAAAAAAAAGTCTTTAAAAGTTAATGTGTTCAAATGAAATTCTTCCATGACTTCGGTTGCGGTAGAGGGATAATAGACAAGTATGCCACCATTCATTAATTAATAACGTATACTGCAGTAAAAACAAAATTATTATCAATTAAATACTCTTTTTTTAATAGATTCAAATCGAATTTAAAACTAGCTTTTTATTCCTACTTATGTATGTACATATTTCTACAGTTGTAGGTTCAGGTCAGGTAGCTTCCACTTCTTTCACACTTTCACACTTTAACTTTGATTGGCTTGGAGAGCTTTTGCTAGCTACATCATGCAGCGAAAGAAATTCTTTCTTAGACAGTGATCCTAGTTTCATTCTTCGCTGTATGAAACTCTCAATAATTAAAAAAAATAACAAAAATCAAGATCCTATTCAAATGTTGGTAACCCTCTACCGGAAATGATGTAGTCAAATGAGAAAAAGAAATTTAAAAAAATCTTAAAATAGATATTTTGGTTTGTTTTAAGATAGATTATGAAAAAAAAGTCTTTAAAAGTTAATTTTTTTCAAATGAAATTCTTACTTGACTTCAGTTGCGGTAGAGGGTTTATGTAAAAAAAGCAAAAAGTTTCCAAATGTTAATAAAAATGATTGTAGACAGTTACCCTAGTATCATTTATTCGCAATTAATGATAAAAAGCAAAATTTGTATGAATATGATTCCAGAGGGTGGTCTTAGTTTCATTCTTCGGTGTATGAAACTCTCAATAATAAAAAAAAAAAATAAAAATCTAGATCCTATTCAATTTTTGGTAACCCTCTGCCGGTAGTCGAAGGACAAAAAGCAATTTAAAAAACTTAAAATAGTTATTTTGGATAGTTTCAAGATAAATTATGAATAAGTCTTAAAAAGTTAATGTGTTCAAATGTAATTTTTACTTGACTTTGGGTGCGGTAGAGGGTTAATGAAAAAAGTTTTCAAAATGTCAATGAAAATGATTCAAGACAGTGATTCTAGTTTAAAGAAAGTACATACCTTGTTTTGGAAACAGCCAAGTGTTAATGAAAATGATTCTAGAATGTGATCCTAGATTCATTTATTCCCAATTAATGACAAAAATCAAAATGATTACCAATATGATTGAGATAGTGATTCTAGTTTCATTCTTCGGTATATAAGACTCTCAATAGTAAAAAAAAAAACAAAAATCTAGATCCTGTTCAAATTTTGGTAACCCTCTACCGGAAATGATGTAGTCAAAAGAGAAAAAGAAATTTAAAAAATCTTTAAATAGTTATTTTGGTTTGCTTTAAGATAGATTATGAAAAAAAGTCTTTAAAAGTTAATGTGTTCAAATGAAATTCTTACACGACTTCGGTTGCGGTAGAGGGATAATGGACATATGCCACCATTCATTAATTAATAACGTATACTGCAGTAAAAACAAAATTACTATCAATTAAATACTCTTTTTTTAATAGATTCAAATCGAATTTAAAACTAGCTTTTTATTCCTACTTGTGTATGTACATATTTCTACAGTAGTTGTAGGTTCAGGTCAGGTAGCTTCCACTTCTTTCACACTTTCACACTTTAATTTTGATTGGCTTGGAGTGCTTTTGCTAGCTACATCATGCAGCGAAAGAAATTCTTTCTAAGACAGTGATCCTAGTTTCATTCTTCGCTGTATGAAACTCTCATAAAAAAAAAAAACAAAAATCTAGATCCTATTCAAATGTTGGTAGCCCTCTACCGGAAATGATGTAGTGAAAAGAGAAAAAGTAATATAAAAAAATGACGTTGGCGACAGTGCAGCAGCAGTAACGTGTTGAAAGAGCACTACATAATAATGTATAAAATGTTTTATTTTAGAAACAAAGCAAAATGAAAGATTTTCAACTAGTGTATGAAAATCTCAATAATAAAAAAAAATAAACAAAAATCTAGATCCTATTCAAATTTTTATAACCCTCTACCGGAAATGATGTAGTCAAAAGAGAAAAATAAATTTAAAAAAATCTTAAAATAGATATTTTGGTTTGTTTTAAGATAGATTATTAAAAAAAGTCTTTAAAAGTTAATTTTTTCAAATTAAATTCTTACTTGACTTCGGTTGCGGTAGCGGGTTAATGTAAAACAAGCAAAAAGTTTCAAAATGTTAATGAAAATGATTCTAGTATGTGATCCCAGTTTCATTTATTCGCAATTAATGTCAAAAAATCAAAATGTTTATCAATATGATTCGAGATAGTGACTCTAGTTTCATTCTTTGGTATATGAGACTCTCAATAATAAAAAAACAACAAAAATCTAGATCCTGTTCAAATTTTTGTAACCCTCTACCGGAAATGATGTAGTCAAATGAGAAAAAGAAATTTAAAAAAATCTTAAAATAGATATTTTGGTTTGTTTTAAGATAGATTATGAAAAAAAAAGTCTTTAAAAGTTAATTTTTTCAAATTAAATTCTTACTTGACTTCGGTTGCGGTAGCGGGTTAATGTAAAAGAAGCAAAAAGTTTCAAAATGTTAATGAAAATGATTGTAGACAGTTACCCTAGTATCATTTATTCGCAATTAATGATAAAAATCAAAATTTGTGTGAATATGATTCCAGAGGGTGATCTTAGTTTCATTCTTCGGTGTAGGAAACTCTCAATAATTAAAAAAAAAAACAAAAATCGAGATCCTATTCAATTTTATGGTAACCCTCTACCGGTAGTCGAAGGAGAAAAAGAAATTTAAAAAATTTAAAATAGTTATTTTGGATTGTTTCAAGATAAATTATGGATAAGTCTTAAAAAGTTAATTTGTTCAAATGTAATTTTTACTTGACTTTGGGTGCGGTAGAGGGTTAATGAAAAAAGTTTTCAAAATGTCAATGAAAATGATTCAAGACAGTGATTCTAGTTAAAAAAAAGTACATACCTTGTTTTGGAAACAGCCAAGTGATGGTGGCAGGAACGTGATTGATGGCAGCAAGAAGGTATAGCCAACTCAGGAACAGAAAGTGGCAGCGCCTTTTAATTATTTGGCGACGACAGTGGAGCAGCAGTAATGTGTTGGAAGAGCACTACATAATGCATACAAATTTTTATTTTAGAAACAAAGCAAAATAAAAGATTTTCTACTATACATATATAATATATAAAATGTTTTGTTTTAGGAACAAAACAAAATGAAAGATTTTCAACTAGTGTATGAAATTCTCAATAATAAAAAACAACAAAAATCTAGATCCTGTTCAAATTTTTGTAACCCTCTACCGGCAATGATGTAGTCAAATGAGAAAAAGAAAATTTAAAAAAATCTTAAAATAGATATTTTGGTTTGTTTTAAGATAGATTATTAAAAAAAAGTCTTTAAAAGTTAATTTTTTCAAATTAAATTCTTACTTGACTTCAGTTGCGGTAGAGGGTTAATGTAAAAGAAGCAAAAAGTTTCAAAATGTTAATGAAATTGATTCTAGTATGTGATCCCAGTTTCATTTATTCGCAATTAATGTCAAAAAATTAAAATGTTTATCAATATGATTCGAGATAGTGACTTTAGTTTCATTCTTTGGTATATGAGACTCTCAATAATAAAAAACAACAAAAATCTAGATCCTGTTCAAATTTTTGTAACCCTCTACCGGCAATGATGTAGTCAAATGAGAAAAAGAAAATTTAAAAAAATCTTAAAATAGATATTTTGGTTTGTTTTAAGATAGATTATTAAAAAAAAGTCTTTAAAAGTTAATTTTTTCAAATTAAATTCTTACTTGACTTCAGTTGCGGTAGAGGGTTAATGTAAAAGAAGCAAAAAGTTTCAAAATGTTAATGAAAATGATTGTAGACAGTTACCCTAGTATCATTTATTCGCAATTAATGATAAAAAGCAAAATTTGTGTGAATATGATTCCAGAGGGTGATCTTAGTTTCATTCTTCGGTGTAGGAAACTCTCAATAATTAAAAAAAAAAACAAAAATCGAGATCCTATTCAATTTTATGGTAACCCTCTACCGGTAGTCGAAGAGAAAAAGAAATTTAAAAAATTTAAAATAGTTATTTTGGATTGTTTCAAGATAAATTATGGATAAGTCTTAAAAAGTTAATTTGTTCAAATGTAATTTTTACTTGACTTTGGGTGCGGTAGAGGGTTAATGAAAAAAGTTTTCAAAATGTCAATGAAAATGATTCAAGACAGTGATTCTAGTTAAAAGAAAGTACATACCTTGTTTTGGAAACAGCCAAGTGATGGTGGCAGGAACGTGATTGATGGCAGCAAGAAGGTATAGCCAACTCAGGAACAGAAAGTGGCAGCGCCTTTTAATTATTTGGCGACGGTGGCGACGACAGTGGAGCAGCAGTAATGTGTTGGAAGAGCACTACATAATGCATACAAATTTTTATTTTAGAAACAAAGCAAAATAAAAGATTTTCTACTATACATATATAATATATAAAATGTTTTGTTTTAGGAACAAAACAAAATGAAAGATTTTCAACTAGTGTATGAAATTCTCAATAATAAAAAACAACAAAAATCTAGATCCTGTTCAAATTTTTGTAACCCTCTACCGGAAATGATGTAGTCAAATGAGAAAAAGAAATTTAAAAAAATCTTAAAATAGATATTTTGGTTTGTTTTAAGATAGATTATTAAAAAAAGTCTTTAAAAGTTAATTTTTTCAAATTAAATTCTTACTTGACTTCGGTTGCGGTAGCGGGTTAATGTAAAACAAGCAAAAAGTTTCAAAATGTTAATGAAAATGATTCTAGTATGTGATCCCAGTTTCATTTATTCGCAATTAATGTCAAAAAATCAAAATGTTTATCAATATGATTCGAGATAGTGACTCTAGTTTCATTCTTTGGTATATGAGACTCTCAATAATAAAAAAACAACAAAAATCTAGATCCTGTTCAAATTTTTGTAACCCTCTACCGGAAATGATGTAGTCAAATGAGAAAAAGAAATTTAAAAAAATCTTAAAATAGATATTTTGGTTTGTTTTAAGATAGATTATTAAAAAAAAAGTCTTTAAAAGTTAATTTTTTCAAATTAAATTCTTACTTGACTTCGGTTGCGGTAGCGGGTTAATGTAAAAGAAGCAAAAAGTTTCAAAATGTTAATGAAAATGATTCTAGTATGTGATCCCAGTTTCATTTATTCGCAATTAATGTCAAAAAATCAAAATGTTTATCAATATGATTCGAGATAGTGACTTTAGTTTCATTCTTTGGTATATGAGACTCTCAATAATAAAAAAACAACAAAAATCTAGATCCTGTTCAAATTTTTGTAACCCTCTACCGGAAATGATGTAGTCAAATGAGAAAAAGAAATTTAAAAAAGTCTTAAAATAGTTATTTTGGTTTGTTTTAAGATAGATTATGAAAAAAAAGTCTTTAAAAGTTAATTTTTTCAAATTAAATTCTTACTTGACTTCGGTTGCGGTAGCGGGTTAATGTAAAAGAAGCAAAAAGTTTCAAAATGTTAATGAAAATGATTCTAGTATGTGATCCCAGTTTCATTTATTCGCAATTAATGTCAAAAAATCAAAATGTTTATCAATATGATTCGAGATAGTGACTCTAGTTTCATTCTTTGGTATATGAAATTCTCAATAATAAAAAACAACAAAAATCTAGATCCTGTTCAAATTTTTGTAACCCTCTACCGGCAATGATGTAGTCAAATGAGAAAAAGAAAATTTAAAAAAATCTTAAAATAGATATTTTGGTTTGTTTTAAGATAGATTATTAAAAAAAAAGTCTTTAAAAGTTAATTTTTTCAAATGAAATTCTTACTTGACTTCAGTTGCGGTAGAGGGTTAATGTAAAAGAAGCAAAAAGTTTCAAAATGTTAATGAAAATGATTCTAGTATGTGATCCCAGTTTCATTTAATCGCAATTAATGATAAAAAGCAAAATTTGTATGAATATGATTCCAGAGGGTGATCTTAGTTTCATTCTTCGGTGTATGAAACTCTCAATAATTAAAAAAAAAAAAACAAAAATCTAGATCATATTCAATTTTTGGTAACCCTCTACCGGTAGTCGAAGGACAAAATGAAATTTAAAAAACTTAAAATATTTATTTTGGATTGTTTCAAGATAAATTATGAATAAGTCTCAAAAAGTTAATGTGTTCAAATGTAATTTTTACTTGACTTTGGGTGCGGTAGAGGGTTAATGAAAAAAGTTTTCAAAATGTCAATGAAAATGATTCAAGACAGTGATTCTAGTTAAAAGAAAGTACATACCTTGTTTTGGAAACAGCCAAGTGATGGTGGCAGGAACGTGATTGATGGCAGCAAGAAGGTATAGCCAACTCAGGAACAGAAAGTGGCAGCGCCTTTTAATTATTTGGTGACGGTGGCGATGACAGTGGAGCAGCAGCAACGTGTTGAAAGAGCACTACATAATGTATAAAAAGTTTTATTTTAGAAACAAAGCAAAATGAGAGATTTTCTACTATGAGTACATATATGACGTAGAAAATGTTTTGTTTTAGAAACAAAACAAAATGAAAGATTTTCAACTAAATAAATTTTGGAAGTACTGACATAATATTTTGGAGCAGCCAACGTCTATCGTGATGTCGGCGTGGGCCGGCGGCACGATTGAAAACGCAAAAAATGGCTTTAGTTCTGGGAACTAGCAATTACGTAATGGCGGCTGTGGCGGCGATGTATTGAGGCAAACGAAGAAATCTTCTTAATGCCACCATATAAGAAGGTGATGGCAGACATTCTTTAATTTTTGTGGCGACGATAGTGGTGGCACCAATAAGGTGGTGGCACTGCATGTAGGTATAATATGTTTTTTTTTTTTAACAAAATGAAAGATTCTCTAAACGTTTAATACTATTAGATAAGGGTATTCATGCAAAGGCGACAACGTTGTAACATTTGTAAACTGCGTGAATCTATCAAAATTTGTGCCGAAAATTTACTACTTTTACGTCTTGCAAGAATACTCTTATTATTAATAATTTTAAAATGTTTAAAACGTTAATAAATGCATTAGGGGTACTCACATAAAGTTCTGGAGACAAAGCAACGGCACGTGATGGCGGCTGTGGCGGCGGTGGCGGCGGCGTTGAGGCAAACGAACACGTATGCCTTTATACATTAATTAATAACGTAGGCTGCAGTAAAAACAAAATTATTATCAATTAAATACTCTTTTTTTAATAATTTCAAATCGAATTTAAAACTTGCTTTTTATTTCTACTTACATTATTTCTGCAGTTGTAGGTTCGGGTCAGGTATCTTCCACTTCTTCACACTTTCACACTTTAACTTTGAATGGCTTAATGCTTGGCGTCCTTTTGCCGGCTACATCATTCAACGAAAGAAATTCTTTCGTTCAATCAAGCAACTAAAGTGCTCCCACTGTTATAGGTGGCGCTAATCAAGTTTCGGCAAAATTGTTTAAGCTAAGTGTTCACGATTTGTAGATCTTAAAATATTGTTAGATCTGCAGTGAAAAACATACTTACAATTAAATAATTGTCAGAAAATTTGTCTGACAATTAGCTAATTGTTAGAAATCTGACAATCACTATCGCTGACGATCTGACAATCGCTATCTAACAATAGGGGTATTCACGATCCGATGTAACTGGTCTTGTATCATTGCAAAAGTGTAAAAGTGTAACACTTTCTTGCACTACAACAATAAAATAAACTGAATGTCAAATTCTTACACTTTTGCTATACTCCAACCCTATTGTAAAAAAAAAATACACCATAGTAAAGTTAGCGCTTGTGTATTTGATAACTTGCCAAATGTCAGTTTTTTTGTAAGCTGATATTTGTTTGTGAAATTTTGTGAGTTTGCTATAGTGTAACTATAGATAAAAGAAGTGCGTTCACGATCGATTGTAAAAAAATAAAATTTTACAATTTTACTAGGCTTGTTGCACCAGAAAGTGAATACCCTTAATAGTGTAGAAAAAAATTACATAAAGTTTGTAAAAAGTGTATATTTCATTAAAAATGCTAAAATGAGTAGGTACTTTCATAATAGGGTGGTTCATAAATTCGAAAAAATTGAGTTTTAATTACACAGAAAGTTTGTAAAACGTGTATATTTCATAAAAAAATGCTAAAATGAGTACTTTCACAGTAGGGTGGTTCATAAATTCGAAAAAAAAATGAGTTTTAATTACACAGAAAGTTTGTAAAACGTGTATATTTCATAAAAAAATGCTAAAATGAGTACTTTCACAATAGGGTGATTCATAAATTCGAAAAAAAGTTGACTTTTAACTACACAGAAAGTTTGTAAAACGTGTATATTTCATAAAAAAATGCTAAAATGAGTACTTTCACAGTAGGGTGGTTCATAAATTCGAAAAAAAATGAGTTTTAATTACACAGAAAGTTTGTAAAACGTGTATATTTCATAAAAAAATGCTAAAATGAGTACTTTCACAATAGGGTGATTCATAAATTCGAAAAAAAGTTGACTTTTAACTACACAGAAAGTTTGTAAAACGTGTATATTTCATAAAAAAATGCTAAAATGAGTACTTTCACAGTAGGGTGGTTCATAAATTCGAAAAAAAATGAGTTTTAATTACACAGAAAGTTTGTAAAACGTGTATATTTCATAAAAAAATGCTAAAATGAGTACTTTCACAATAGGGTGATTCATAAATTCGAAAAAAAAGTTGATTTTTGACTACACAGAAAGTTTGTAAAACGTGTATATTTCATAAAAAAATGCTAAAATGAGTACTTTCACAATAGGGTGGTTCATAAATTCGAAAAAAAAATTGAGTTTTAATTACACAGAAAGTTTGTAAAACGTGTATATTTCATAAAAAAATGCTAAAATGAGTACTTTCACAGTAGGGTGGTTCATAAATTCGAAAAAAAAATGAGTTTTAATTACACAGAAAGTTTGTAAAACGTGTATATTTCATAAAAAAATGCTAAAATGAGTACTTTCACAATAGGGTGGTTCATAAATTCGAAAAAAAATTGAGTTTTAATTACACAGAAAGTTTGTAAAACGTGTATATTTCATAAAAAAAATGCTAAAATGAATACTTTCACAGTAGGGTGGTTCATAAATTCGAAAAAAATGAGTTTTAATTACACAGAAAGTTTGTAAAACGTGTATATTTCATAAAAAAATGCTAAAATGAGTACTTTCACAATAGGGTGGTTCATAAATTCGAAAAAAATTGAGTTTTAACTACACAGAAGGTTTGTAAAACGTGTATATTCCATTAAAAATGCTAAAATGAGTACTTTCACAATAGGGTGGTTCATAAATTCGAACACAAAATTGAGTTTTTACTACACAGAAAGTTTGTAAAACGTTTACATTTCATAAAAAATGCTAAAATGAGTACTTTCACTACAGGGTGGTTCATAAATATTATGTCTTCTACATTTTCCAGTGGAATTAAAAAAAAAGCAACGTGGTAAATATTTGAAGCAAATAATCGATGAAAAAAAAAATTCAATTAGGGTGGCTCACAATTTTTTTGTTTGCTCTTTTCAAACAAATTTTATTTTATTAAGGTATCTTATGATGGAATTTCTGTTGAAAAGTGCAGAAAAATGTTTAAGCACCAGCCTAATAGAACATTTTTTTCATCGATTATTTGTTTCAAATATTTATCACGTTGTTTTTTTTTTATTCGACTGCAAAATGTAGACGATAGCATATATTTGAACGACCGACCCTAATGTGAATGTATTATTTCAACTTTTTTTACGAAATTTACACGTTTTACGACCTCTCTGCTTTTTTTCCAAACTTAATTAAGGTATACTCGTTACATTTGATATTGTTCATGGCAGTCCAAGGCAAAAGGTATATAAATGTTGAAATGTCCCGATTTCGGTCTTTCGCCAAACTCCATATGGACATGCAAAAAAACGCAGGTAGTGATAACGGAGAATTATATTTTTATTTAATATCTGTTCATTGTTTCAATGAACCTGTACGTTAGGACAATTAATTACATTTATTAAAATCAATCAACGTTAATTGGGATAATGAATAGCCATTAATTAAAATATATATGTTAACTTATTAATTAACGATAAAGCTTGACGAAAGAGCATTTCTATTAATGCTGTTCATAAATTTAATAAACCATTCATTAATTTAATGAACCATTCATAATTTTTAATAAACAGTTTATTATTTTAATGTATGGTTAATAAAAATTTAACGAAGGGTTAACTTTGCGCCATTTTTTAGTTACAACTTGCGCGTTGCAGTGATCACACTTTAAAAAAAATTAAAGTACTAAATTGAACAAGGTTTTTACATCATTTACCTGTGTGATGTAAGGAAATAACTAAATTGAAATTATTTTCGAGGAAATGCCATTTAATTACCAACAGGGATACACCCCACAATAGGTATGAGAAAAGGAATAATATCAATAAGTAAGTATTTCATTTGCCTGATCAAAATCTGATTTGAAAAATAAGAAGAACTACTTACATAAAGAGTAGAAAAAAGAGACAAATGCGAGAAATTCACAATATTGTATCCATTACGGAAGCTTAAAGGTGTAATTTAGGAAAAATATAATGTTGGAACCTAAAATTGAAATTGTTTGGTGTGTACTTTTTTCAATATGAATGTAATATATTGTTAAATCAATTCCATTTTGTATTAAAATCTTACCGACAAACATTTGACATTTATATATAAAGTGTCGATAGCACACCGACAATCCACTTAATTATCTGCACATAGCTTAACTCTTTATGTATTTGGCATGTTTGCCACTTGAATTCAGTTGAAAAGTAAATAATTGATAATATGTGGTCGGAAAGTGTAAACAATTCGACATGTTTGCTCATAGAAATGCTTTTCGTTTTCATTCATCCTACGCATTAAAGCATATTGCATAGAGTATAAAAGGCGACTTTTTCACTCCTATTGTACCTTTATGGATTTAATTATGAGAGTATAAAAGAGATAATAATATATTAGATTAATTAATAAATACGAGCATAAAACATTAACTAACAATCATAAGAAATATGTTCTGATGCCAAATGGCCTATTATCGCCTTAAGCGTCACCATATTCACTTATACAAGCAATATAGAAACAAAGTACCACAAACTAATAAACGAGGCCGTGAGTGCAAAAGTGGTGTAACCCAGAGATTAAAACATATCGCAACTATCCCGTTGATATTATTTATACCAGGAAATATTTAAGGATTCGGTAATGCTTATTTTTTATTAACTTCCCGTCAGAGGGGTTATTGGAGTGCTATAGAAACAAATAACTAATCATGTCTGAAATGCGAATTTCAGATTTTTATTAAGGATGTTCATAAAAAATTTATTAACGTTTATTGATTTTTATTAATGGTTTTCATTGTTTTTTAATGAACACGTCATTAAAACAATGAACAGATTAATTAAAAATAAAAGCAGATTTTTATTAACGATGTTTATAAAAAATTTATTAACGTTTATTGATTTTTATAAATGGTTTTCATTGTTTTTTAATGAACACGTCATTAAAACAATGCACAGATTAATTAAAAATAAAAGCAGATTTTTATTAACGATGTTTATAAAAAATTTATTAACGTTTATTGATTTTTATAAATGGTTTTCATTGTTTTTTAATGAACACGTCATTAAAACAATGAACAGATTAATTAAAAATAAAAGTAGATTTTTATTAACGATGTTTATAAAAAATTTATTAACGTTTATTGATTTTTATAAATGGTTTTCATTGTTTTTTAATGAATACGTCATTAAAACAATGAACAGATTAATTAAAAATAAAAGCAGATTTTTATTAACGATGTTTATAAAAAATTTATTAACGTTTATTGATTTTTATTAATGGTTTTCATTGTTTTTTAATGAACACGTCATTAAAACAATGAACAGATTAATTAAAAATAAAAGTAGATTTTTATTAACGATGTTTATAAAAAATTTATTAACGTTTATTGATTTTTATAAATGGTTTTCATTGTTTTTTAATGAACAAGTCATTAAAACAATGAACAGATTAATTAATAATAAAAGCAGATTTTTATTAACGATGTTTATAAAAAATTTATTAACGTTTATTGATTTTTATAAATGGTTTTCATTGTTTTTTAATGAACACGTCATTAAAACAATGTACAGATTAATTAAAAATAAAAGCAGATTTTTATTAACGATGTTTATAAAAAATTTATTAACGTTTATTGATTTTTATAAATGGTTTTCATTGTTTTTTAATGAACACGTCATTAAAACAATGTACGGATTAATTAAAAATAAAAGTAGATTTTTATTAAGGATGTTCATAAAAAATTTATTAACGTTTATTGATTTTTATTAATGGTTTTCATTGTTTTTTAATGAACACGTCATTAAAACAATGAACAGATTAATTAAAAATAAAAGCAGATTTTTATTAACGATGTTTATAAAAAATTTATTAACGTTTATTGATTTTTATTAATGGTTTTCATTGTTTTTTAATGAACACGTCATTAAAACAATGAACAGATTAATTAAAAATAAAAGCAGATTTTTATTAACGATGTTTATAAAAAATTTATTAACGTTTATTGATTTTTATTAATGGTTTTCATTGTTTTTTAATGAACACGTCATTAAAACAATGAACAGATTAATTAAAAATAAAAGCAGATTTTTATTAACGATGTTTATAAAAAATTTATTAACGTTTATTGATTTTTATAAATGGTTTTCATTGTTTTTTAATGAACACGTCATTAAAACAATGAACAGATTAATTAAAAATAAAAGTAGATTTTTATTAACGATGTTTATAAAAAATTTATTAACGTTTATTGATTTTTATTAATGGTTTTCATTGTTTTTTAATGAACACGTCATTAAAACAATGAACAGATTAATTAAAAATAAAAGCAGATTTTTATTAACGATGTTTATAAAAAATTTATTAACGTTTATTGATTTTTATTAATGGTTTTCATTGTTTTTTAATGAACACGTCATTAAAACAATGAACAGATTAATTAAAAATAAAAGTAGATTTTTATTAACGATGTTTATAAAAAATTTATTAACGTTTATTGATTTTTATAAATGGTTTTCATTGTTTTTTAATGAACAAGTCATTAAAACAATGAACAGATTAATAAATAATAAAAGCAGATTTTTATTAACGATGTTTATAAAAAATTTATTAACGTTTATTGATTTTTATTAATGGTTTTCATTGTTTTTTAATGAACACGTCATTAAAACAATGAACAGATTAATTAAAAATAAAAGCAGATTTTTATTAACGATGTTTATAAAAAATTTATTAACGTTTATTGATTTTTATTAATGGTTTTCATTGTTTTTTAATGAACACGTCATTAAAACAATGAACAGATTAATTAATAATAAAAGCAGATTTTTATTAACGATGTTTATAAAAAATTTATTAACGTTTATTGATTTTTATAAATGGTTTTCATTGTTTTTTAATGAACACGACATTAAAACAATGAACAGATTAATAAAAAAATAAAACTAGATTTTTATTAACGATGTTCATAAAAAATTTATTAACGTTTATTAATTTTTATAAATGGTTTTCATCGTTTTTTAATGAACATTAATAGAATCAGTGAATCGTTAATTAAAAATGAAAAAAAAAAAAAAATATGAACGTCTGTTCATAAAAAATAATGAACGTTTATTGATTTTTATAAACGGTTATCAATTTTCTATTAACAAAGTTCATTGGGACAATGTATAAATTAATAGAATCAATGAATCGTTAATAAAAACGTGAATTTGGATTTTAATAAACGAGAATAACCAACGTTTATTAATTCCCGCTTTTATTTTTTATTATTTGTACATTGAATACATGAATCGTACATTGATTCAACGAATAATCGGTTTATAAACGCCGTTTATAGATTTTACGTACAATAATTTTTTCAGTGTAGAGCTAATCTTTTCCAATTGTTGAAAGACCAGAGTCCAGATGTGTTTATGGCCAGCGAAACTAAGCTGAACCAGAAACATAAGTTGACTAACAACAATTACAATATCGTTAGAAGAGATCGACCCAACTCCACTCAAGGGGGGGGCGTCGCAATCTTCATACGAAAAGGCATTAATCATAAAGTTATATATAATAGTGATCTGCGCAGATTTCGGGTGTTAGAGGCGTGCATCGTGTGCATTCCTCTCCAACAGGGGAAGCGAATGTATGTGATCGCGGCTTATGCACCGGAATCACCTCAGCCAACTGATTTTATGACAGAGCTTGAAAAACTTTTCGAATGTCTACGCTTGAGCTTGGAAGAAAATTACTTTCTCATGGCCGGTGATTTGAATGCCAAACACCTAGATTGGGGAAATCAAATACAGAATCCAAGAGGTATTCATCTTTTTAATTGGATGAGTCGATATAACACTGAATATGGTGTCGACCTGCTGGCTACGGATCGGCCATCGTTTCCAAGAAGCGGTGCCTATCTGGATCTATTGCTAATAGACTCAAGACTGACAATTACTGACACTGTGGGTCAAAGACCAAGAAACTGTTTACGAACGATCGAGTACGACAGTGACCACTGCGGACTCGCCGCCGTAATACAGCTTCCGAACGAGCTCGTGGAGTTGGATGAGTATGTGCCTGTGCATACTTACAATTACAGTAAGGTGCGCTGGCCACGCTTTACCAACGCCTTATCGAGCGAAATCAGTTCGAATAATATATCCCCACCAAATGACAGGAATTTGACAAATAACGAAATAGACCAATATCTTGAACAAATGGACGAGACAATCAAACGAACAATGGACAGAACGATACCAAAGTACAAACAACGGGACGCAACCGACATGTACCGGAATGCGACCATTGACGCATTACACAGACAAAAAAGTGGACTGCTGACAAGACTCAAACTCTTGTACCGACGGTTTACTGACCCACACAATCTGGAGATTAGGACACTGAAGTCGTCGATCAAGAACATCAACCAGCTTATTAAGGAAAATTATCGGTTGTCGATTAATTTGTATTGGGATAACAAAATTCGGGCTGTTAACTCTAGCGACCCGAGTATGTTTCCCCAAATTAACAAGATATTTAGAAGGAACGATCAGAACGACCTTCCGTGTCTTAAGCTCCAGAGAACGACAGATAACAGAGACGTACTTCTGACAGCAGGAATTGATCCGGAGGACGCCGTCTTGGACGATGACCTCTTTATTGTCGAAGATCCGCAGGAGAAAGTGGAGGCTGTGGGGGCTGCTTTCCAGCAAGTGTACAAGGTGAATGCATGCATTCGCCCGAACCATGACCTGGAAAACAGAGCCTTGCTCCACCACTTCTACCTTCGGAATGACATAACGCAATGGCGATCAGAGAACCTCGGTTTCACCAGGTTCAATGAAGATCATTTGGCAAACGCCATAATCGCCGAGCGAAATGGGCCCAGTTCCCTGTTAATTACGAAGGTGGAGCTTCAGCTTATCTTCGATTCATTAAAGAAGAAGAAGTCAGCAGGAGTCGATGGCATATCCAACGTTGTACTTCGACATTTACCACAGGAAGCAGTAGACATTTATACCACACTGTTTAACAACGCACTGAATAATGCATATTATCCAGTGCGTTGGAAGACAGCTGTGGTGCATCCTCTCCCGAAAAAGGGAAAGGACAACTCCAATCCGGCGAATCTCCGGTCAATAAGTCTTCTTCCGAGTATCAGCAAGGTATTCGAAAAAGTTATCAATAGAGCTTTGTCAAAGTGGGCAGAGGACAATAATATCATACCGGATAATCAGTTCGGTTTTAAGGCGGGACATGACACCATTCATGCTGCGTCTAAACTCGTTTCTGATGTCCAATGGAACAAATCTAAAAAGCAGTGTACGGGTGCCCGTCTGGTTGATTTGGAGAAGGCCTTCGACACCGTATGGCTAGAGGGTCTTTATCTAAAGCTGACCAGACTTGGCATTAGTAAACCACTATTGTATATGCTTTATGATATGCTCAATGGTAGAAAGTTTGTTGTCAAGAGTGGCAATGTGACTTCTGCCACAACCTTTAATATTAAAAATGGTCTTCAGCAGGGAGCGGTTAATTCGCCGATTCTATTCAGCATTTACACCAGCGATCTGATAAGTAGTCTAACTCAGGCAATTGCGTATGCCGACGATCTAATTGCGTACAGAACAGCTCCAAAAGTCGAGGTCATCAGAATTCTTTTGCAGCGTGACTTCGAGAAGATTCAGCAATATTGCGATGACTGGAAGTTGAAAATCAACTTCCAGAAATCAGAAACTATCTTGTTTAGGACTCCGTTGCATGGAGCCACAAGGGATACGAGAAAGAACTGGCGTAAGCTGGTGATCGTAGGACCAAATGGACAGCCACTGGCGAGTAAAAGTGTAGTAAAGTACCTTGGCATCTGGATGGATCAGTATTTGTATTTCGACAGACATATAAGTGCTGCTCTGTCCAGGGCTAGGGGAGCTTTTGCCCTGACAAAACGGTTGTTTTATAGCAGCCGGCTTGACAGCAGGGTGAAGGTGATTTGCTACATGGCCCTCATACGGCCGATGATTGCCTATGGGTGCCCGGTTCGGTTCAACGTTGCCCCATCTCAAATGGAAAAGATTCGGGTGTTTGAGAGGCAGTGTCTTAGACGCTGCCTTGGATTACACAGAACGCCAGAGTCGGAGTACAAACATTATTATTCCAACCTGGTTCTATACAACGGCGCCAACATAAACAGGATAGATAATTTCTTGCTGAAGCTTATTCGAGGTCACATTGCAAGAGCAATGTCCTCGACCAACAGCTTAATTTTTGGGGCTTATTACCCTAAAAACGATTACTACGAGAGTGTGCGTCTAAGCGGCTTTATTCCGCCCGATGCATTCCTCTACTTAGACAGTCGAGGGCTGATCCAGGATAGAGCGGCGGTTCCGCTAATCTACCACGTCGGCCGTAGAACTGTAGATCGGCGGCTCCTTTACAGTCGAGACGTCCTCGCACAACACGGAGCGGAGCACCTTCGGTTCAGTAGGACTGTGTCCGATCGGGACCGAAGAGATAGGGTAAAGCAGGAGAACCAGTTCTGGTGGTTGAAACCTGAACACGAAGATTCTTCGGATATTTAAAAGTTGACTGCATTTTTCTATGCCATGGCCGACTTACATAGGTTTAGGTAGTTAGTTTTAAGTAGGGACAGTCAGGGTGGCACCAAAAAAAAAAAAAAAAAAAAAAAATTATAAAACCAATAAAAACACAAAAAAATTATAAAACCAATAAAAACACAAAAAAATTATAAAACCAATAAAAACACAAAAAAATTATAAAAACCCGAAAATGTGCTTGCTGTGGCTGTTCTAGTTTGTAAGTAGTCTGTAAGTAGTTTGTAAGTAGCTTTAAGTAGTTTTATAGTAGTTTTAATTAGTTTTAATTAGTTTTAATTAGTTATAATTAGTTTTAATTAGTTTTAATTTAGTTTTATTTAGTTTGTAAGTTTTATATAAAACAAAAAAAAAATAAAGACAAAGATACCGAGTTTTTTTTAAATTCTTCTCGGTGAAAAATAAAACCGATATGGATTCTAGTTTTAAGATAGTTCTTAGGCCGAAAGGCATTAGCATTAAGTTAGTAGTTTAACTTAGAGCGCCCGAATGGGGCCAGTAAGTTAGTTGTAAGATATTGATAAGTAGGCTAGTTTTTATGAATTTTTGTCTAGCTTTAAGATAGTTTTAAGATAATGGAAAAATAAAAATGAATTTACAAAAAAAAAAAAAAAAAGTGATGGACTCTTACGCAGGAGTTCCGTGTTCGATTCCTAGACGGGTAAGAAAAATCTTTGTGTTTTAAAATTATTTCCAATTCATTAATTTACAAATAATTGAAAACAAATAATAGTTTCAGGTTTAACAAACATTAAATGCGGTAAAAATCACTCAAAATAAATTGAAAGTAAAAAGAATTATATTTTTTCCCCCATTTTCCTACAACCTCTGTAAGAGCTGTATTGTCGGCTTCTAATAGCTATTATAAGACTTTCTATTACACTTGCGTGTTTACTTTTATAGAAACATTTCTGAAGCTATCTGTCAAAACCATAATTTCACTAAGATTTCGAATAGCGCTCGTTAAAACTTCTTATGGATCGTATAGAATTTGAAGCTTTTAAAAGGTCTGCGTATACGGGGCCTCCAAGAAGATTTTCCGAAATCATTTTCAAAGTTCTATAATATTCTCCTTTTTATGCTTAACGAAATTTTACAAATGTCTTAAGGAAATCAGAAAGCCTATTCAGTTTGGCCTAACCGAAGCTGAAATGTTAGTTGGGCTAGTTGCTGCTTGGTTTTCCTCATTTTTGTTTTCGTCACCGGTATTTGATGTGGACGATTCCGTCAGTGGCACTTCGTGTATTACACTATTTCCCGCTCCAAACGATTCTGCTCCAATGCCACTTACAGAGCTGCCAATATTTGTTAGGGCTATCACAGCGTCTTCTAAAGGGGTAAAACACTTTTGCCTGTATGGCCGTCCACCAGTTCCCGCAATTTCTTTCTTGTTTGCCGAAAGTTTTTTTTTTTTATTTAGGACTTATAGTCACTCCAAACCTTTAAAAAATATATGATGTGTGAATATTAATCACAATGGAAATGGATCAATGCACAAAACAAAAGATCAATAAAATTATTATTTAAATATCACCCACCAGAAGAAACACATCGTCTTTTAATTTTAACATTTTATTGAAAGAAACACTAGTCATGCTATAGCCAAAAATCAATTTCCAAAACTCTCTCTTTAAAAAAGTTCCTTTTCAAATAAGTTTAACCAATTTTATTTAAAATGGAAATTTGGAGAATGGATTTTTGGCTTTCAGAAAAGCTATAGCATGACATGACAAGTATTGCCATCGTTTTTTCTATTTTTTCTATTTTAAGTCAATTTTTCCAATTTTTCCCTTCCAATCCGATTTGGTTCTTGATAACCTGCACCATTTAGCCTTTTAATTAACGCCCTGTATTTATGCAAAACTTATAAGACAAAAATGACATTTTTGACTGTATCTTTGTATTATTTTTTATTTCAGTAGGTTTCAAAATAAAATACATATATTTGAATGACGATTATAAAACTTCAAAAATATTATTAAAAAAAAATAAATTTAATACTGAAAGCAAAATGTTCAAGCTCTTCCAGAAAACTATTAGATTGGTGGCTATTGGCTGTTTAAAAAATGTAAGTAAAATTTTTTTGGAATATTAAATCAATGTTTTATATTTATTTCGTTTTAGTTTGCCAAAAATCAACTTCTAAGCATCAAACCGAAAATGTCAGAACTCGAAAGGAAGAAAGATTTCTGTAGCGATCAAGATAAGAAAGATGAGGAAGATAATTATGTAAGTTACAAATCTTTACTAAAATTATTTTGTTGGTTAATGGACCTTTTACGTTAAATTTCATAGGGTTATATAAATAAAGAAGAAAAGGCCAAAAAAGCACTTGTAGTTAAGGTTCTTGCTCAGAGAGAAGGATTGAAGAAATTCATCTTCAGAAGTCATACAAAAATATTTTACTATATGTAAGTTATTAGTTTTTTGCGAATTAAGATATGTAAATAATTTAACTGAGCTTTTCTTCTTAGGAATTTGTTAATATTCGTTTGATCGGAGCGAATAGCAAGTTCTGTTTTATTTTTGCTGGAAGAACAATATACGTGAGACATGGAGTAGGTATCTACGGTGCGGTTCCGAAGTTTCAATTGGATCGAATAGCGGAATAGAGGGCTCTAATTGGTTTTTATTGTTTTTCTTTTATTAAAAAAAATAATAAAATAAAATATTTTTATTATTATTGATCATTGACTTTAATAAAAATTATATTTTAGTTATTTTATTTAAATAAAAAGCTTTGTTTTTTATCTGGCTGAGTTGAGACTTAAAATGGTATGTTACTTGAATTGAATTAAATCATTCCCAAAATGTAATTTCTCGGGTTTCCAGTGGAAATATCATCATTCTTTACTTACTTTACTTTACTTTAGATGGCGCTTACAGTCCAAGGTGGACTACGGCCGCAACCAACAAGCCTCTCTATCTCCAGCCGGCTCGGTCCCTAGCTAGCTGCATCCAGTTACGCACTCCAAGTTGGTTGAGGTCGTTCTCCACTTGAGTGCGCCACCTGACCAAAGGTGGGGTCTTAGTCTGCTGCGTAGACCATTAGGGGTAGATTCGAAGACTGGTGCGTCGGTGCCCATACGCTCCACGTGTCCCAGCCATCTCAGCCGCTGTATTTTCAGCTTTTTAACTAGGTCAACATCGCTGAAAAGCCCATAAAGCTCATTGTTAAATCTTTTCCTCCATACTCCATCGAAACATACTGGACCGAAGATCACCCGAAGAATTTTCCTTTCAAAGCACCCAAGCAGATTCTCATCCCTTTTTGACAGGGTTCATGCTTCTGCCCCATATAGCAGAATCGGGATGATGAGGGTCTTATATAAGGTCTCCTTGGTTCTTTGAAAGAGGGCTTTACTACTCAAATGCCTTCTAATCCCGAAGAAACAGCGGTTGGCAAGAGTAATTCTTCATTTGATCTCTGCACTGATGTCATTTTGCGATGTTATAGTGGAGCCCAGGTAAACAAAGTCCTTGACGACTTCGAAGTTGTATCTACCTATCCATCGTAACGTTTTGCCCGACTCGACGTTGTTGAGATTCCTTTCTTGATACTTCGTCTTGTCCTCATTAACAGCCAAACCCATTTTCGCCGCCTCAGATTCTATGTTTGCAAACGCGCCGGTAACAGCTCGCTTCGTTCTCCCAATGAAGTTCAACTTCTTTGCATAAGCAAGAAGTTGAACTGACTTTTGATAAATTGTACCTCTGTTGTTGACTTGAGAGTTGCGTACAATTGCTTCAAGTACGATGTTAAAGAGGTCGCATAATAACGCATCGCCTTACCTCAAACCTTTCTTTACATCAAATGGTTCGGTGGTGCTCTTGCCGACTTTGACGGAGCAGCGGGATTTCTCCATCGTCATCCTGCACAAGCGGACGAGTTTGGCAGGGATGCTGGGATGTGACATGGCTCTGTATAGCTCGTCTCTCTGTCTACGCTATCATACGTGACTTTGAAATCGATAAAGAGATGGTGTGTATCGATTTGAAACTCCTGGGTTTTTTCCAGAATCTGTCGGAGTATGAACATTTGATCAACGCTCGATTTGCCGGGCCTAAAACCACACTGATAAGGGCCGATCAGATCGTTGACAAACGGGTTTAAGCGATCACACAGCACAGATGACAGGATTTTGTATGCAACGTTGAGGAGACTTATACCTCTGCAGTTGGCACTAGTCAGAGCATCTCCTTTCTTGTGGAAGGTGCACACTATACTGAGGTTCCATTCATCGGGCATACTTTCATCCGACCAAGTTGGTGTATACTCCCTACCAAATCATCTCCTCCTGCTTTGAATAGCTTGCTGGAAGGCCATCTGCACCAGCAGCCTTGTATCTACGCTTTAAGCTTGGTTATCGCTAACCGCACTTCATTTAGGTCGGGTGGACGGAAATTTCAACCATCATCGTCCAGGTTGAATGGATTATTCTGTCTAACAGCGGAATTTTGGTCATCTTCGCCGTTTAGCAGTCTAGAAAAGTGTTGTTTCCAGATCCTCAGCACCGACTGTGTGTCTACTACTATATTCCCACTCTCGTCTCGGCAGGCTTTCGTTCTGGCCTTGTAGCCCTGGGTAGATTGCCTCACCCTTCGGTAGAACTTTCCTACCGCAACAGTCCTCAATAGACTCGACCGCCCTCTTCGTATGCTCTCTCTTTTTCCTCCTGAGAAGTTGGTGATCCTCCCATCGTTTTTGTCTGGCGAGCTCCCGGGCTGTTCTCTCAGCAGCTCTGGTTCCATTTGGCAGCATTGATTGGTAGGCCTCGGTCTTGGCTGCATGCGCCAACCGGCATTCTTCATCGAACCAGGGGTTCCATTGTTTGTGGTCGCCTAGTGAAACCCAGCACCGGCGGCACTTTTGATGGCTTGTTGGTGCTAGTGGCGGAGTTGCTGAAAGATTAAGAGAGACTTGATCAGCAAAGGTCCTGGCAATCTCTTGTGATTTTAACTTCGCGACATAAAATCTTTTCACAGCACCCGCTCGGCGTTGTGGCGTCATATATCTGCAAGCGAACTTGAGCTACAACCAAGTAATGGTCCGAGTCAATGTTGGCAACTCGGAACGTTCGGACATCCAAGATACTGGAAGCATGTCTGGCGTCTATCGCAACATGGTCAATCTGGTTGACGGTTCGTTGATCAGGAGACCGCCAGGTCCCTTTGTGGTATATTGAGGTTTGGGAATCGAGTGCTGGCTATGATGATGTTACTTTCCCTTCCTTAAAAATGAAATAAAACCTACCCCTCTCTCAAAGCAATGCGTGACATAAAAGGACATTCATTAAGTAATGTCAACCAAAGTCTTATATTCACATTTCTCATCAAGACCATATTGAATACCTTACGGTAATCAATCTTAAATCGATTTGAAGAAGCATTAGGAAGAAAAATTCAGTAAAAACTTTAGCCCCACGGCAAGACTGAAACACAAACAAAACAGCAAACACAGAATAATGAAGACAAAAAAAAATGTTTTCCTCAGTGACTTCCAAGAAGCATAGCAAATAACGCTTCTTTGGCTCACGATGATGGTTAAAAAGTAAGATCCTCCGCCCTAAGTGCAACCGAAAAAGTATATTTGAAATCAAATTATAAAACATTAACTACCTACCCTTACAGTGTTTGCCTTTGAATTTTTTTTTTTTTTTTATTTATTTTGTTTGTTCTCCTTCAACTATCCTTCAGAAAATATAGCACAAGTGCACTCCATTTAATAAATGCAAATTAAAATAATATTGCTGCCCGTAAATGGTGTCGTTGACGGGAATGATTCTCGCGATATCCTGTACCGGAGTGGAGCTTCGGATACGGAAGGGATGCCATCGTTTGACTGTTGATGTCTTGCTTTGGTTACTTTTGCTGCCGTTGTTGTGTGCTCTTTTTTTGTCCTGTATAAGGATGGCTGTTGATGGGAAAAAACATCAGCAAGCCTGTCGCCTCTACCACCCACCTTTTAAGTAAGCCCAGCTCTATGGTGCCACAGAATATAATTTTTAATTTATTTTATTATTTTGATTTGATTTGATTTTTTTTTTCGTCTTTTTGGAGTTTTTTTTTTACCACCCGATCTCCGTCCAAATAAAATACAGGCGATAATGCTGATGAGGAAAACGACAAAAAAATAGCAATAGAAAAAAGACGGTTGACTGGCTCTTGGATCAATAACGTAATTTAAATTTATGGAGTGCAACGTCGTCGTCGTCGAAGAAGAAGGCAAATGAATATAGAGAGAGCCAGGATGGCAAAATGGCAAATGGCATATCCAAGACGACGCGCGTTGGCAACAAGGATGACAGACAAATTAATGCCACCGTAAAGTGATGTCCATTTGGATGTTTATTAGGACGACCTAAGTTAAGAACGATAAAATTCAATTGGACCCCAATTGAATTAGGCGGATGGTGTGGCGATGGCGTGGCGGCAGTGGCAGTGATAGAGGCAGCGGCATACTATTGGAAAAAGGCAAATTGAGTTACACGTCAGGCTGTGATTGATTGAATGATATATTTTCTCAACCATAAATATGGTTTTTGTTGTTGTTTTGGGAGTTCCTTCCAACAAGTATTCAGTTAGCTATAGGAATACTCACGGTTGAAGTGGCCGAAAGATAAAAATTATTTGTCGGGGACAAGTCAAAGTGTTTATGAGAGGGTTAAAAAAAAACACCCCTCTATTTGAGAACAAAATTGCTTACGTTTTCTTTCCTTTATCTGTAGCTGCTGGAATTGAGGGAAAATAAGTCGTTAAGATAAAAAGGTTTCGTATACAAAAATGAAACATTTTGTCTCAAATCGTTATAATAACTAACTATGACCAAAACGAATACAACAAGATGTGACATCCGTTACTATTGCGTTCTATGCGTTTGAGTTGAACTTACTTGCGTTTTCTGTTCTTAAATTTAAGGCCTTAACGAAAAGAGAGACTTAAAAAAAAAATATAAGAACTCGAAAAAGAACCTGTGTTATGATGATGAAGGCATGTACCTGCAAAAGGGTACGAAAACCCATATACAAATATGCAGCAGCGTTAAGTAAAGCAACAAGAGGGGAGCATTGAGCAAAGAGAAGGAAGAGGCCGCCGGCCGCGTCTCAGTTTAAGGAGATAGAAGAGTCTCAAGATCGAAGCAACAACTAAGAAGGTTTGTAAAAAAAGCCCAACAATTGTATGCTGTTATTAAGATCTGAAATGCAGGCTATTTAAAACAGGGAAGATAACTTTGAAAATAGCACAAACATAGATTTACTGAAACAGCATTTTTATCAGTTATTGATTGAGTATCAGGTTGAGCGGGTGAAAAGGCAAGAAGAGAACCGACCTGCAGTCAATAAGGATCCAGTTCCACGACTCAGTTAGAAGAGGTAGGCTTAGCTTTTCAAAAGTTTCAGAACAACAGCGAAGCACTTCAAATACGGAGGGGATGTGTTGAAAACATGTATGTATCAACTCATCAACCTATAGTTTTGATGGAAGGGAGCGCATCCGCATATGCCCGATAACTGACCTATGAGCTCTATATGATGTCTCATCTACGAAAAAGGTGATCATATTTCCTGCAAAAGCTCTAGCGAGAAATACAAATTTGGTGGCGCGACAGTTTGTTGAGAACCAGGGCCTAGTGACTTACAATTCTCGATCATTCCTGTGTGCGTGTGGCTGGCAGGAATGGTGGGGACCTACAAGTTTTTGCAGATTCCGAAAGGCTAGATGAGAAGCACTTATTTACGACAACAGATACTCTTGGAGGATTTAGCAGTTCCTAGCAAGCGGCAGTCTTCGGAAATAGGTAAACATTATTTGTTTATTTGTGGAAGTGGATGGGAATCGATCCCAGACCTTCGACATGACAGTCCCACTAATCATGAGGAGGTACTATGAAGGCATATCTTTGCCAAACGTCACATACAAGATCTTATTCTTCGATCTGTGTTAGTGTCTTAAGCCGTTCTGCAACACAGTAATCAGCAGGTACCAGTGTGGCTCTTCAACCTGGCAGATCGACTATATATCAAGCTTTCAATCTGATGCACATCCTGGAAAATACCAATGAATTTCAAGTTGAGGCTCACCATCTATTCATCGATTCAGCGCGTATAATAGCATTCATTGTCAGGAGTTCTATTTGGCTGATGGCTGAGCTCGGGCGGGACCCCGGGAACACTTATCCAACTATGTCACGTCACTTTGTGCAATGTAAAACTAGGCAAAAGCTTTTCCGAGCTATTTCAAGTATGCAAAGTATATATGTATTTCCAACATTTTGGATAAAGAGTATGGCCACAGATATGAATATCGACATCATCGGCCGCTCTGAACGTGACCATATTCAGCATTTCAGGACAATTGAAGAGCAGGTGAAACTTGTTGGACTGGAAGTTATTGAGAAAAAATATCATAAGATTAAAAAAACAGTCAAATATTTGTTAATCGGCTAAAAAACAAACTTCACTATTTATTGCAACAATTTTTGTAAATAATTAAGAAGTTTATCTACCTCGAGTACCTCGTGGCATGATGGTTAGTGCGTAGGACTGTCATGCCGAAGGTATGGGTTCAATTCCCAGCCGTGCCACCTAAAAACAGAAATGTTTTATTCGAGGTACTGCCTCTTGCGAGGAACTGAAAAATCCTCCAAGAGTATACTTGTCATGAAAAAGTGCTTCTCATTTAGCCGTTCGGACTCGGCAAAAAACTGTAGGTCCCCTCCATTCCTGCCAACAAACACGCACACAGGAATGGTTGTGAGTTGTAAGTCACTAGGCCCAGGTTCCCACGAGCTGTTGCGCCACCCAATTTATTTATTTATTTATTTATTTATCTACATACCTCGAACTCAGAGTAAGCATTAACAGCACGAACGAAATTTTAGTGGAGATCCGGTAAAGTATAGCTTTTTTAGGAGACTTCTACTTACTTACATACTTATACGGCTCCCGATCCACGAAGGGACTCTGTCAGAGTTATTGCGGTCTTCCATCGGTTGCGGTCCCTTGCAAGCTCCCTCCAGTCGTCGAGACCAAGCGCTCTTGCGTCTGTAACCGCCTGATCCCTGTAGCGGAGGTTCGGTCTTCCTGGTCGTTTCGAACCTGGGGGCTTGGACTGGAAGGTTTTCTTGGCTATAGCGTTGTTGTCCACTCGTTCAAAGTTCCCGAACCAATGTTCGACGTGTTTTGACTCTTTGGACTACATCCACATCTTGGTACAGCTCGTACAATTCACGATTGGATTTTCTCCTCCAATCGCCCTCCACCAAAGAATTTTTCTCTCCGAAAGTGCCCAATTTCAATTCCCAGTATTACTTATCGTCCAGCATTCGGCACCGTAGAGTAGAACTGGTGCAATTAGCGTTTTGTATAGCGTGCATTTTGTCTTTCGAGAAAGGAGTTTTGAACCCATTTGTTTGGCCAAAACAATGTGGCAGCGGTTCGCTAGGGAAATTCTTCGTCGGATTTCCACTTAGGTGTCGTTCGTGGAATTTATGTTTGCTCCGAGGTAGGTGAACTCCTTTGACTACCTCGAAGTTACTGCTAAAAACAGTGATCTTTTGTCCTAGGCAATGGACAGATGAGGCTTTGTTTGTTGATAGCATTTACTTTGTTTTGTCCTCATTCACTTCAAGACCAACGCGTTTCGCCTGTTCATCAATAGCTGAGAATGCTTCAAGTACAGCTCTCTTGGAGCGGCCGATGATGTCGATGTTGTTCCGCATAGCCAAGACATATGGAGCTTTTGACCATACTTTCCTCCTCCAACACTTGGTTGATGAGCTGATACATTCACCCTACCAGGACATCTCCTCCATACTTGAAGAGGTCCGCAGGTAGGCCATCCGAGCCGGATTTGGTGTTCTTAAGCCTGTGAATGGCTTCCTTAACCTCTTCAATACTGGGCGCTGAGATTCGATCTTACTTGACTGGTCTCATGCTTCTTTGTTATCCTGTCGCCTCCTCTACATTATGCCCATTAAGCTGTTGCTGGAAATGCTGCTTAAACACGTCTTCAATACCCTGTGCTTCGGTGACTAGGTTTAATACGCTATTTTGAAGAGCTTGCGTGCCAGTCCTAGATGCCAGTTGCTTGGCTCTCTCTTTGATATACATTAGTGGAGAGGCTGCGGATGCTCTATTCTTTCTGCGCAAGGTTTTTCTCTTTCCTTCTCTTTTTACGGTAGTCCTCTGTTGCTGCTCCTGTTTTCCGTTCCAGCATTTGCATTCGTTCATTTTCCGCCTCCTGCTTCAATACCGCTCATTCATCATCATATCACGGGTTCTTTTTTCTGATTGGTTGATAGCCTATGGGGTCTTGGCTGTCTCCTTATTGATGTCGCGATACTGATTCCACTGATTGTGGCTGGGGATACGGCAGAGAGTTCCTCGGTCAATTGCTCACTGTAGTCTCTGGCTTTCTCATTTGTGTTAAGGCATGCAATGTTGAATCTCTTCTTTTGGCCAGGCTGCTGTGTATCTTTCGCCTGGGAAGCCTAGTGCTACTTATCACTATATTACGAGCTGCAGCAAAGACGATTAGTTGGAAGCCGTTATCTGTTGTCGTTTCGTGGAAGCTGTGCTTCCCAACTAATCCGCCAGAGATGTTTTACTTTCCAACTATAGCATAGAAGCCTCCGAACACCGACTTCGACATCGTACTCCTCCTTGTTAGACTCTTCAGCTTCTTCGGTAGGGGCGTGTGCACATCTGAGGCTGATGTTTTGGAAGATAGCTTAGGTGCTACTTCAGTTTGGCAGAAAAAATGGGTTCAAAACTCCTCACGGCTAAGACGAAATGCACACCCTACAAAACTTTTAAACTGTCACTTCAGTTTAATGGTGCTAATGGCAAATGGAGGAGAGTCTTCGCCAATTAATTACTTTCTCCAGTTGCTCTGAACCGACTGTATAATATGCCTTATACCTACGGTGACCATGCGTTCATTATAATAATGAACTGTTCTGTATTTGAAGATGTTGTTAATTATTAATTATTTTGTACACGAAAACATATAAATGTTCTGTATTTTATTAGTTGTTCATTATTTGTTCTGTATTTCTTTAAGTTTGTTCAAAAACAATAACGCACACATTGGGAACGTAAAAATTTAATGAAAGAAACTGATGATACTAACGTGCCCTTAGTTAGTGAACGAAGAAATAATAAGTCTGTTCCTTCACTTTGAATTTCTGTGATTTTCTGTCCATTTCTGCGCATTTCAGTCCAAAGTTGTGTCAAAGTTCATACATATAAAAAAAATATTTTGACACAAGTTTGGACTACAAATCACAGAAACCCAAAGTAAAGGTTCAGACCTAATAAATCTAGTAGAAATTTATTTTTCCTTGCCGCCCGCTTTCGGCATCATCTGTCATGTTCAAGTCAAAAACTATTAATTTCATGAACACATTATCTTCATCTGTCTGTGAAGTGTGTGTTGTCTGCGTCTGCGCTGAAGAATTGAGATTTGTAAGTCTTATTTGAAATTATTTATAAAACAGCAATTCAAAATTGAAAATTATTTAAGCTTACCCTGATGCCACTCAGGAGGAAGTGTATATTTAATAAAGATTTGAAAAACCAGTACAAATTCTTGACCTAAGTTTTTAAGTTTTTTTTATTTCTAAGTTTGTATGTAAAGCCTAATACGATGCTGATGCGAAACGAAATTTTTAGTTGTTCTCCAACAAGACAACGAAATGCTTACGAAAACGAAGTGGAAAAATATTTATTGACAGTTGCACAAATCCAAAAAATTAAAACAAATGCAAACAAATTACAAGCAGCCATGCTGTAATGAAAGAAACAACAAAAATAAACACGAAAAAACACAAATTTAATTTTTTCACCCACAATTATGGTCTGGGTAATTAATTGTGTGCGAAAAAAGAGTGTAGACTTCTCCAAATAATCTGCTACAACTATCAATTTAGCTCATCGAATAATGTACTGCAGAACGAAAAGTAGAACTAAATGTATAGTTTATGATTTAGTTGTCATTTTTGTATGGGATTTTTCGATTCGCATCAGCAATGTACTAAGCTTAAAGCAAAGACTGAATTGATTAGAGTTTATTCTATTTTAAGTTGAGCCATTTTTCCTCAGAGAATATTTATTTATTTTATTAGTATAAATGGAATAAATGATTGAAGATTGAGTTGAATTTTGTTTCTTTTTTCTTTTGTTCATTATTCAGCTTTCTAAAATATGGTCACCGTACTTATACCCTAATACCACTTTCGCCTTGCAAGCCGTCTTTTTTGGACGTGAAATTTTCGATGGACCCTTTAATCCTTTGGTAGGTATAGAACTTTTGAACATTACCCCTTAATAGACTCTACCCATCTCGTTTTTGACTCAATCTATTCTTCTGATTTCGGTGTCCTTCCTCTTTTCTATAATCACAGTAGCTTCTGGGCTACTCTAGAGCTCTTTTAGCAGAAATATGTAGTTCTTATCTACGTTATTTACTAGTATGTCTTATTTTTGGCTTCATTTTCCAGCCAGCGTTCTTCATGAGACCAGAGGTTGCCTTTTCATGGTCTCCTATGGAAGTCCAGCACTTCAGAAGTGGTATTTCTAATTTATTGTCGGCTGGTGTTTTTCCCTTTGCACTTGATGCTAAAATTAGGCTTGCTGAAGAATTAATAGAATAGATGTGGTTGACATAAGTTTAAGTAGTTTCAGTAGTAGCTTCCTTAAGCCAAAAAAAAAAGCATCCGTTCGGCGTTGTGACGTTCACGTCATTAATATTCATACCTCTTCTTGAGGTACCATACTAAGTAGTTTTCTGAGTCTATATATTAGCCCCCAGTATGTTCGGGCATCCATGGAATAGGTAATCTTTCAGTCTGCTCCCGGACTATCACCAACGAAGAAAATAATAAACTTTGTATTTATTTTGTCTGTTTCCTATATTTGAGGACATTAGTACACAAATATGTGTATTCGAACTCTGCTATTTGAGTGCTTTTTTTTTAAATAACATTTAACAATAACACAAATCTTTTTTTGCAGCCATTTCATATAGACAAAGATTACAAAAGTAAGCGTATTTGCACGTGCCTTCAAGTTTTTTTTTTCAAATCTAACCCCAGGGACTTCAGATTTATCCTGGATTAAATTGGATCAAAATGTGGCTCCTTATAAAATCCTTTTGTTATTCATTTTAAAAGCCTTACAAAATATCAAGTCAAATCATTAATTTAAAAAACAAATCTGTCAAAAAAACTGTTCAAAGTCATTTATACTTTTAGGAGGAAGGTAAATTTACAAAAATAGAATAATACTCGTCGAAAAAAAAACCCCAAGATGTTTGTTATTCCATTAGCTAATAAAATTCAGTGACAAATCACATTTCTCCACTTTGACTCTTTTAGGGGCAAAATTACAACGGCAACAAAGAAGAAGACAAAATCCTCTTTTCACACATGAATAAGAGAATGTCACTTTTACTTTGCCGCCAGGGCACAACATCCGTTTTTGCATTAGATGTCCCATTAGAACAAAAATCAAATTTTCAAATCACTTACCTACTATAACACATATAAATTCTACCGCAGCACCATTATCACCGCAAAGAACATAAGAAAAATCGCACATCATGCAAGGAGCAGCAAGGACACAAACAATATTTTTTTCCACAAATCATCACATCATTTCTCACCGCGCGTCCGTCGCCGTCGTCTTCGTCGTCGTCATCTAAGTTCCTGCTCTTCTTCCTCGTTGTCGTTGTCCTCGTTTTGTTATTCACATTTAAAAATGAATAATGTATTGAGTGATGATGGTTGAAAAATCTTTTCGCGGAAGGATCAGAGGATCATACAGGATGATGATGATTCTCATACATACGAGTGGAATGTAATTTGTCAGCAAACATTTTCAACGGATGTGCGACCAATGAGCAACTACGACGACGATGACGGCAACGATGACGATGGCGATGGCATCAGGGAAGAAAATAGAATGAAATATATGCTCCGTATGACCTGACCAGGCGTTGCCATGTACTCAGTGTTATTTCAGTCAACTTTGAATTAATAAAATCTAACGAATAAATCAAATGTCAATTTTTGATTGAAAGTCTTCAATCCCATTTTGCAGCTTGAAAATCTGAATTTTACCCAATATCTTCATTTAAACTTCTAAAGGGTGATTTTTTAAGAGGTTTAGAACTTTTTTAAAAAAAAAAACACAAAAAATTCGAAAAAATGAATGAAATATTTATTTGAATCGATAGTTTGAACCTTGCAATTTAATGTTTAAAGATAATTTCATGCAAATGTTGACCGCGGCTGCGTCTCAGGTAGCCCATCCGCTGAGTCCAATTTTGGCATACTCTTTCACACATATCGGCCGGTATCTCACGAATGAATGCATGGATGTTGGCTTCCAGTGCGTCAATCGAAGCGGGCTTGTCCCTATAGACATTAGCCTTGACATACCCCCACAAAAAATAATCTAATGGTGTCAAATCGCACGATCTAGGCGGCCAATTGACCGGCCCGAAACGTGAAATTAACTGTTCACCAAACTCGCCTCGCAATTGCGCCATTGTTTCGCGTGCTGTGTGGCATGTGGCACCGTCTTGTTGAAACCACATATCATGCAAGTCAAGAACTTCCATTTCGGGCAAAAAAAAAGTTTGTTATCATCGCTCGGTAGCGTTCACCATTGACAGTAACTGCTGGGAACGGCGCCGAATCGACATTTCGCGGTCTTCTGTCACACTAGCTGATACGGCCGCAATATTTTCTTCACTACGCACAGTACGTAAACGTGTTGGTGGTTTAATGTCCAACAAAGTAAATTTGGTGCGAAATTTGGTCACAATCTTCCGAATAGACTGCTCAGAAGGTCGAGAATGCCGACCATAAAATGGAAGCAGCGCGCGATGAACATTTCGAACCGAGCACGAATTTTGATAGTAAAATTCAATAATTTGCAAGCGTTGTTCATTTGTAAGACGATCCATGGTTAAATTGCAAACCAAACTGAAGCTGTTTGACAGTGACACAAGGTACTAAACACACGTCAGCTGTCAAAACCAGTGTTGCCAAAACCAAACCAGCTAAAAAATCACCCGTTATGTCCTCTATATTTTAGCCTCAAAAACCTAACACCGAAGCCTTTTATTTGCTTCTTTAGTTGAACATTAGGGTGGTCGTTAAAAAGGTCATCGCGGGATGGGCCTAAATCGGCTCTTAATGAAGAAAAAAAATCGCAAATTTTGTTTCAGATTTTGTTTTCATCCCCTATATATAGGTACATATATAAAGGGGTAAATTTCCAAAAAGCTAAAAAAACACTACTGTAAGTGCTGCCGTTCTGTTATAATTCATTTGTTTCTATTTTATGCAATTCCATTATTAAATTGCCCCTCCTGTCCAAGGGGAGGGAGATATTACCTCCCCCCCCATAGTATTTTGTTCTCCCACTTACATGCTCTGAATATTTTTGACAGATTTTACCCGAATTTCTAAAAAAAAGGGGAAATTTAATTTACCCCTGAAAATAAAAATCTGAAAAAATTAGGGAATTTGTTTCTCTTAATTTAGAGCTGATTTAGCCCCATCCAAATATAAAATATCAAATTGTATAAAAACCAGTTAACTGTTGAAAAAACTATGCTCTATCCAACAAAAATTGTCAGTAAAGGGAAGATAGGACGTTTGCCTCTCAGTCTGGTTGCATTGGCTTGCATACATCTGTCTCAGGTTAAAGCTCTCACAGGGTTCCCGTGTTTTGAATTATAAATTGCCACAAATCGAAGAACAATGTGCATATGGTTACCATTGATATCATTTCAAACATATTAAAAAAAGATCCATTTATCTTTTTTTACCACAGCACACCTTTTTAAATGAATTTGATCACGTAACGCTTTGTGAATGTTTCAAAACTTAGCGCAAATAACTTTTTTCTTCTTAAAGACTAAAATCGTACAAATTTTAAGTGCATTTTATAGCTTTATTCAAATACACAAGCAAATAATAAGGGGACAATCAAAACGACAACACTTTTGGCTCTCACCTTTATTAATATTGTTCTCAAAAGCTTCAAAACTGAAAGTTCTTTCATAAAAACCACTGAAAAAGCTCTTTCGTACTGTTGCAACATGGCAAAGGCAACTCTGTTGGAATTTGAATTTTTTGTTTTATTTCACACAGCGAAGGTAGAAGCGAAAGCGAGTATACGATCAGAATGCTTTTGGCATTGAAAGACGACGGTCATGTTGGAGCGTACGAAATGTTTCAAGGAGTTGCAACAACAATTCCTGTATTTTTATCAGTGGTTTAGTATCTTTTTCAGTGGCAGGTTTGTTATTTGAGTGTTGTGATGGTATACACTGGCGCCACTGTTTTGAAAAAAGCTCGCCCATAAGCCCTGTACTGACAATTTTTGCTGGTCTGTATTACACTTAATTTTGTTTTTTAGTACAAAAATAATTCTTTTATTGTTCTAGAAACAAAAAATGGGAGAAATTGAAAAGTTTGAAAGCAGAAAATGCTGTCGTGACAAGTTTAAGTACAGAAAACGTCAAGTAAGCTTAAACCCAGTTTGAAGAAGTCTGCAGTTCAGCTCTTCAAGTAGCTTCTACAAGCAAAAGTACCCGAAAAATAAGTCCAGCTAACGCAAATACATCCTGTTGTGGATGTGGATGTGGATGGTACACTTTTGGTGTCAAATGCGAAGATTAGCTACGCAGGTGGAAGGAACACTGTTGTGCCTTGCTAAATAAGGATTTCGTTGAGCACAGTGCTGAAGTGAATCAGCTAAACGAGATGACTACAGATCTTATAGGTGTATTGACATCAAATCCCTTTCAGTAGTGGAAATCCAATCTTAGATAACTCTTCTCAAAAGTAAAAAGGCAGCTGGACAAGATGGAGTACCAGCCGAATTCCTGAAAGCTGACCCCGTCAAAACGGCTTGTATACTACACACGTTGAAACAAGCTGTTTGGGGACACGAAATCCGTTCCAGGGACTGGAAGGATAGTGTGATTGTTAAGTTGCCAATGAAAGGTAACCTTAACAATTGCAACAATTGGCGAGGTAGGTATTAAAGTTTTTCCGCTCTTCCAAAACTAATCGTAACCATCATTCTCGAGCAGATACACTCAAGAGGAGGCATCAAGCTGGTTTCCGCAGTGGGCGGTCGTGTGTAGCCCATATCAACACCTTTGTGTATCGTTCATGCGCAGCCCGCGGAGTTTCAATCACCGCTTTACCTCATGTGCATATAGATTTTGAGAAGGCCTTTGATCAACCGCGATTTTGTAGCTCGCTTGGTTTTCTTTGCATTCAGTTTCCCGCTAAAAGCTACAAATTCTAACATAAAAAAAAATGTTGTCCATTGCACAGGGGTAATGTCCTATTTTAGCGGTATTTTTTATACGAAGAAAATCAAACGAGCTACAAAACCGTGGTTTGGTGATTTATCTAGTCAGAGGAGTCTTCAAATTGTGACAAAATAAATTTTTGGATTTTGTATCTAATTGTTTAAGATTTTAAAGGCTTGATTTTTACTAGTTGGAAATTGAGTGCCAAAAAACCGTAAGAGCTACAAATTTTAAGTTTGAGCAACAAATGGTGGCATTTGTATGAAATTGACCTTAAATCACTTTTTTTTCGGAGCAGTAAAAAAACTTCAAAAATTTTTGGTATTTTACCTATTTTTTAATCCATCGACATATATTTTGACGAAAGGGACTTTCAACAACGTGCTAACCGAATCTATTCTTGAGGCACTCGTTGACTTTGTTGTAGAGGACTACATCAGAGAATGGATAATATGCATGCTCAAAGATAGAAAGATTCATGGCACGTTAGGTAATGCAAACTCGACAAAACACGTCAGTAGAGGAACACCCCATGGTCGGTGCTCTGTCACCACTTCTATGGCTTTTAGTCATGGAACAAAATCCTCGTCAAACTGGAGACATGTGGTGTGAAGGCGGTTGCGTATGCGGACGACTTGGTATTATTAGTGTCAGGGAAGTTTACTCCTGTGATAAGTGAAATCACAGAGATGGCTTTGAGAAAAGTTAGCAACTGGGCTACGAGTTGTGGTCTAGGAGTCAACCAGAGCAAAACTGAACTGATGCTTTTTACTACCAAAACTAAGATACAACCCTTCACTCCACCCTGACTTAACGTCCAAATACTCTCACTATCAACCAGTGCAAAATATCTGGGTGTCATCCTAGACCCTAAGTTAAACTGGAAAATAAACATCGAAGAACGGTGCAGGAAGGCCTGCATAGCTTTCTATGCCTGTAATAAAACCTTTGGTAAAAAGTGGGGCCTTCAATCAAAGATGATCTTATGGACGCATACTGCAGTGGTAAGGCCGATTCTAACTTATGGTTCGATTGTCTGGTGGCCTGCACTAAACAAGGCATATAACATCGACAAACTCAAAAAGATTCAAAGAACAGCTAGTGCTGGTACCACAGGGGCTCTTCTTAAGCATTTTTCTGCACCTTCTACCACTTGATCTACACATAAAATATCTAGTATCTTGCAGTGCCTTAAGACTTAAAGAATCAAATTCTTGGGTTGCTAAACCTTATGGTCACAGCAATATCACAAATTTGATTCCCACTGATATATTTTCGACTCCCACTGACTACCGCGCTCCTACAATGAGTCTCGGTAAAGATTTTAAAGTCTTATTCCCATCCAGAGAGGACTGGGATGATGACGCCGTGACGAGAGACTTCGACACAACTATCTATACTGATGGCTCAAAGATGGAATGCGGTGTTGGCTCAGGAGTCTTCTCTGAGTCTCTCAACATCTCTTAGTCATTTCGGCTACCGAATTTTGCTAGTGTTTTTCAAGCTGAAATACTGGCAATCAGGGAGGCATGCAAAATACTTAAAGCAGATCCAAACTAAAATCGTAATACT
This sequence comes from Dasysyrphus tricinctus, assembly GCA_963921185.1. Classification (NCBI taxonomy): domain Eukaryota; kingdom Metazoa; phylum Arthropoda; class Insecta; order Diptera; family Syrphidae; genus Dasysyrphus; species Dasysyrphus tricinctus. The sequence continues at coordinate 55,950,783 of OY992530.1, read as the reverse complement.
GCCATCCTTACAGACAGTCAGGCGGCTGTTAAAGCCATTGATTCGGCCACATCATCCTCTAAATTGGTTCAACAATGCCGAGATGAGCTCGCAAGTGTAAACATTAACCTCAAGGTCACTCTTATCTGGGTTCCTGGTCACAGTGGCATTGAAGGAAATGAACTAGCCAGGCAAGGATCAGCCCTTCACACAGTAGCGTAGCTAGATGGGCGAGGGCCCTGGGGCAGAAAATAAAATGGGGCCCCTTAACAGAAATTGGTTTGGTTTTTGATTAACAAAAAAAATGAGAAATTTTAGAAGAGGTATGTAATGTTATAGGAATTTTTAACAAAAACTGTCAGCCTAAGATATTTCTTAGGGATATAATTTTTAAAGCTTAGCATGCAGTTTGGTTACAACAGCAAAAAATTGGTGGTAAGAACAGAAAAGTTAGTGGAATGTTTCAAAAATCGTTACTGAGCCAATATATGTATTTGAGTGGTCTTGATTTAAAAGTTCAGTTTGGCCGTAAAAATATTTTGATAAAAGATCGACAAAAAATTTTAGCCCCAAAAATTTTATTTTTGAGTCATTCCATATAAAAACGTCTATCAAAAAAGCATCAAGCACATCTCAGATTTTGCTCAAACTTTGTGAGATGCCCCTACCCCCTTTGAAACATTTGAAATTCCTTTTTTGTTTCTATTTTGAGATGGTATTTTAAACTGAAGTATAGTAGTTTTTGAGAAAAAAAAAATAAATTCAGACAAAATAATAACAGGACCTGGTCAGAAGCAACGCTGGCAGATTTTTGCTGTTGAATTTCTCGTCAGACAATGGAAAATATGAAAAGAAAAAAGCTACAAAATAATGGAAAAAAAAGTTATAGTAAATTGTTTATTATATTTTTGAATTTATTTTATTTTTTAAAACTACTTTTTTTAGGTGTCATTTGGTAGAATCGGTGTGTTTTTTATATTGTAAAATATTTTACCAGTTTTTTATACAGAACACTCAGTGAAATATACTAATGAGAAAAAAGTATTTGAGATTTTAAAACGCTTAGTGGTTTCTTTTTTTAAAGTCTCTTATTAAAATTTATTTAATATACTTATATAGGGAATTCTATTATTTCCCAAAAAAATATGTTTTTTACAGCGTAAATCATAAAAACTACGAAATTTCAAATTTCTGTTGTTTTTTTTTAAATAACGGTTGATGGATGATGACAAATCTGGTTTTATGTGAAAGCTTATATTATGTGGAGTAAGTCCTCCAAATTTGAGCAGAATACGCCCAATAGTTTTTTTTTACCAGGTCAACCAAGTCTTAGAGGGCTCTTTTTTTACAAATCAATCATATTTTTCAAAAATCATTTAAAAAAAAAACTGGACGTGATAGAATTTTTCTGAAACCAGATTTAGATTTTAAAAAGTCAAATCTATCTTAAAAAATTACTTGAAGGCGAAAAAAAACGTTGATTTTTGTAGACCAGTGTTATTATTATACCTTAATTCCTATATACAAATCACAGAAAGAAACGACAAAAACAAACCCAAATAAAACTAAAAAGCCATTTTCTTCACATATGTATGTACATAATTAATAATTATCACCCCTACAACGGAATCCGATGAATGAGCTGCGGAGGGAATCAGACTCAATTCTGACATTTTTACTATAATCTGCTAGAATAACTAATCTCGGCCGTATTACAGAGTACCAAAAGCAAAGTCAAAAATGAAATTCATAGCAGTTAGCCATCATCTAGATAAAAGCTTTAACAGCTCCTTGGACCGGCAGATAGGCTATCTAAGATTTTATCAGTTTCTGTTGGACACTGAAAAAAATATTATTCGTAAAAATATGAAATTCGCTTCATCAACCGCAATTACATTGGCTCAACGTAAATTTCGTTGGCTCAACGAAAAGATGTAATATTTCGTAAAATGAAAAGTTCATCAGTTAACGAAACCTCTTCATACACGTTTTTTCCTACTTTTGAGGTGAGTTTAGCATTTTGATAAAGGCTTTCATTAATGTATGAACAATTTTCATCACTTATTTAACGAAAAACTTCGTAAACGTATGTAAATAAGCGTTTTTAACGAAAATTCTCCATAAATTGATGAAAATCCGTAGTTATTTAATGAATTTTTACATTTTAAAATGAAATTTCATCAAAGTATGAAAATATTTCATAAAATAATGAAAATTTTACGTAAACTTAAGAAAAAGGACATCAGACAATGAAAATAGTTCGTTTGTTAATTAAATATTTTTCGTTGACAAATGAAAAACTACATTAAATTATGAAATAAATTAGTTGCTTGATTAAATTTTTCATTGATTTACGAAAAAGTTTCCTCAAATTTTTATGAAAATATTTCGTTGCTTAATGAAATAAATATAACGAATATCTTCATCAATTAATGAAAATAATTCATTTTCTTATGAAAGTTGACTTCATATTTTACGTTAACTAATGAAAAATGGCATCAGAATATGAATTATATTCGTTGACCAATGAAATTTTTCATTGATTTACGAAAAGTTTTCCTCATTTTTTTATGAAAATATTTCGTTGCTTTATGAAATAAACGTAACGAAAACCTTCATCAATTAATGAAAATTATTCATTTTCTTATGAAAGTTGGCTTTATATTTTACGTTAACTAATGAAAAACAGCATCAGAATATGAAACATATTCGTTGACCTATGAAATTTTTCATTGATTTATGAAAAGTTTTCCTCATATTTTTATGAAAATATTTCGTTGCTTTATGAAATAAACGTAACGAAAACCTTCATCAATTAATGAAAATTATTCATTTTATTATGAAAGTTAACTTTATATTTTACGTTAACTAATGAAAAACAGCATCAGAATATGAAACATATTCGTTGACCTATGAAATTTTTCATTGATTTACGAAAAGTTTTCCTCATTTTTTTATGAAAATATTTCGTTGCTTTATGAAATAAACGTAACGAAAACCTTCATCAATTAATGAAAATTATTCATTTTCTTATGAAAGTTGGCTTTATATTTTACGTTAACTAATGAAAAACAGCATCAGAATATGAAACATATTCGTTGACCTATGAAATTTTTCATTGATTTATGAAAAGTTTTCCTCATATTTTTATGAAAATATTTCGTTGCTTTATGAAATAAACGTAACGAAAACCTTCATCAATTAATGAAAATTATTCATTTTATTATGAAAGTTAACTTTATATTTTACGTTAACTAATGAAAAACAGCATCAGAATATGAAACATATTCGTTGACCTATGAAATTTTTCATTGATTTACGAAAAGTTTTCCTCATTTTTTTATGAAAATATTTCGTTGCTTTATGAAATAAACGTAACGAAAACCTTCATCAATTAATGAAAATTATTCATTTTCTTATGAAAGTTGACTTTATATTTTACGTTAACTAATGAAAAACAGCATCAGAATATGAAATATATTCGTTGACCTATGAAATTTTTCATTGATTTACGAAAAGTTTTCTCATTTTTTTATGAAAATATTTCGTTGCTTTATGAAATAAACGTAACGAAAACCTTCATCAATTAATGAAAATTATTCATTTTCTTATGAAAGTTGACTTTATCTTTTACGTTAACTAATGAAAAACAGCATCAGAATATGAAACATATTCGTTGACCTATGAAATTTTTCATTGATTTACGAAAAGTTTTCCTCATTTTTTTATGAAAATATTTCGTTGCTTTATGAAATAAACGTAACGAAAACCTTCATCAATTAATGAAAATTATTCATTTTCTTATGAAAGTTGACTTTATATTTTACGTTAACTAATGAAAAACAGCATCAGAATATGAAATATATTCGTTGACCTATGAAATTTTTCATTGATTTACGAAAAGTTTTCTCATTTTTTTATGAAAATATTTCGTTGCTTTATGAAATAAACGTAACGAAAACCTTCATCAATTAATGAAAATTATTCATTTTATTATGAAAGTTAACTTTATATTTTACGTTAACTAATGAAAAACAGCATCAGAATATGAAACATATTCGTTGACCTATGAAATTTTTCATTGATTTATGAAAAGTTTTCCTCATATTTTTATGAAAATATTTCGTTGCTTTATGAAATAAACGTAACGAAAACCTTCATCAATTAATGAAAATTATTCATTTTATTATGAAAGTTAACTTTATATTTTACGTTAACTAATGAAAAACAGCATCAGAATATGAAACATATTCGTTGACCTATGAAATTTTTCATTGATTTACGAAAAGTTTTCCTCATTTTTTTATGAAAATATTTCGTTGCTTTATGAAATAAACGTAACGAAAACCTTCATCAATTAATGAAAATTATTCATTTTCTTATGAAAGTTGACTTTATATTTTACGTTAACTAATGAAAAACAGCATCAGAATATGAAATATATTCGTTGACCTATGAAATTTTTCATTGATTTACGAAAAGTTTTCTCATTTTTTTATGAAAATATTTCGTTGCTTTATGAAATAAACGTAACGAAAACCTTCATCAATTAATGAAAATTATTCATTTTCTTATGAAAGTTGACTTTATCTTTTACGTTAACTAATGAAAAACAGCATCAGAATATGAAACATATTCGTTGACCTATGAAATTTTTCATTGATTTACGAAAAGTTTTCCTCATTTTTTTATGAAAATATTTCGTTGCTTTATGAAATAAACGTAACGAAAACCTTCATCAATTAATGAAAATTATTCATTTTCTTATGAAAGTTGACTTTATATTTTACGTTAACTAATGAAAAACAGCATCAGAATATGAAATATATTCGTTGACCTATGAAATTTTTCATTGATTTACGAAAAGTTTTCTCATTTTTTTATGAAAATATTTCGTTGCTTTATGAAATAAACGTAACGAAAACCTTCATCAATTAATGAAAATTATTCATTTTATTATGAAAGTTAACTTTATATTTTACGTTAACTAATGAAAAACAGCATCAGAATATGAAACATATTCGTTGACCTATGAAATTTTTCATTGATTTACGAAAAGTTTTCCTCATTTTTTTATGAAAATATTTCGTTGCTTTATGAAATAAACGTAACGAAAACCTTCATCAATTAATGAAAATTATTCATTTTATTATGAAAGTTAACTTTATATTTTACGTTAACTAATGAAAAACAGCATCAGAATATGAAACATATTCGTTGACCTATGAAATTTTTCATTGATTTATGAAAAGTTTTCCTCATATTTTTATGAAAATATTTCGTTGCTTTATGAAATAAACGTAACGAAAACCTTCATCAAATTATTCAATTTCTTATGAAAGTTGACTTTATATTTTACGTTAACTAATGAAAAACAGCATCAGAATATGAAATATATTCGTTGACCTATGAAATTTTTCATTGATTTACGAAAAGTTTTCTCATTTTTTTATGAAAATATTTCGTTGCTTTATGAAATAAACGTAACGAAAACCTTCATCAATTAATGAAAATTATTCATTTTATTATGAAAGTTAACTTTATATTTTACGTTAACTAATGAAAAACAGCATCAGAATATGAAATATATTCGTTGACCTATGAAATTTTTCATTGATTTACGAAAAGTTTCCTCATATTTTTATGAAAATATTTCGTTGCTTTATGAAATAAACGTAACGAAAACCTTCATCAAATTATTCAATTTCTTATGAAAGTTGACTTTATATTTTACGTTAACTAATGAAAAACAGCATCAGAATATGAAATATATTCGTTGACCTATGAAATTTTTCATTGATTTACGAAAAGTTTTCTCATTTTTTTATGAAAATATTTCGTTGCTTTATGAAATAAACGTAACGAAAACCTTCATCAATTAATGAAAATTATTCATTTTATTATGAAAGTTAACTTTATATTTTACGTTAACTAATGAAAAACAGCATCAGAATATGAAACATATTCGTTGACCTATGAAATTTTTCATTGATTTACGAAAAGTTTTCCTCATTTTTTTATGAAAATATTTCGTTGCTTTATGAAATAAACGTAACGAAAACCTTCATCAATTAATGAAAATTATTCATTTTCTTATGAAAGTTGACTTTATATTTTACGTTAACTAATGAAAAACAGCATCAGAATATGAAATATATTCGTTGACCTATGAAATTTTTCATTGATTTACGAAAAGTTTTCTCATTTTTTTATGAAAATATTTCGTTGCTTTATGAAATAAACGTAACGAAAACCTTCATCAATTAATGAAAATTATTCATTTTCTTATGAAAGTTGACCTTATATTTTACGTTAACTAATGAAAAACGGCATCAGAATATGAAACATATTCGTTGACCTATGACATTTTTCATTGATTTACGAAGTTTTCCTCATTTTTTTAGAAAATATTTCGTTGCTTTATGAAACAAGCATTTAACGAAATTTTTCATCAAGTTATAAAAATAATTCAATGCAATGCAATGCAAAGCATATATAGTTCGATAAACACTTTTTTCTTCTACGCGTGTCTATTAAAACAAAATCATATTAATTTGTGGACTGATCTCTACAATGCAAAAAGAATTATAGAGATCAATGACTTTAATGAATTATATGTTTTTGTTGCGATTTTCGACTCGACTCCGCTTCCCGAGCGTGATCGAGTCGAAACAAGCTCATTTCAACTCGATGCATCAGCTATATAAGGAACCGGAGCGAACTTCAAGCTCGCTGCAACACCACATGTAAACGTAGTATGAATTGTGCAAATCGCAATCGGAAAATATTATGTACCTAGTATCTATAATCTGAACTACAAAGAAGCAAGTTTCATGAAAACCACCAGCACGCAGATCATTCTGAAAATATCTAATACCTAATACCTAAATCTTAAAACTTTTCAAAATATTGCATAGAAACTCAAACTCATCGGCGCTAGATATTTTTGCATAAATTACTTCATTTTCGTCATTTTATTCGAACTACCCATATCTACCCAGCAACATATTTCATTATACCCATCCCACTCAAACATTGGATTTATGTTTTGTTGAAAATATACATTATGTAGGTAAGCTTCAATTTGTAGAGGTATGTGCATAACTAGAAGAAGATGACGGAGAATCACACCATGCTTTTCTCTTTTTTTCCGTTGCATTGTGAATCTTATCATTGGGCCTGCACACATGGGATGATTTTTGCCGGCAGAAAACGGAGTTTATAGGAGATGGAAGTACCTAAGTTTAGCGGTATGAAATGGCATAAGATCTTCTACCCTGTTTGGGGTCGAAGACTGAAGTAGAAAACTAGTTGACACACAACTTTTTATACACTAAGGTCTGCACTGCTAACACAATGAAAAGAGGTACATGTATACTAGACTGTTACAAAAAAAGTTTTCTTTCAAACGGGCTCAAAAGTTTCAGTTTAGCAAAAAAAGACTTCTGTGAAAATTTGACCTCTTAAAATTCATTTTTAGACATGCCTCATCGCGGATTTCGGTTTTCCATACGATTTGTATGGGAGAAAACACCTGTTTGTTTTTGGAATTTTATAACTTAATAATAACTAGTCTTTAAACTAATTACATACGTTTTTGTTGTAGAAAATCAAACGCTCTACAAAAAAGGTCGTGACATGTTTTATCGTAAAACCAGCCGTTTTAAGGTTACAGCCAGTCAAACTCAATAAAATTATCATACATTTATTCAACATAAAATAAGCATTTTTTTAGTAATTAAATTTAATATGGTAACTAATATCACTCTTATCGAAAAATGACTTAAGACAGTTTTTGTAGAGGTCCAATTTTCCTATCAAATGACCTTTTTTGTAGAGCGTTAAATTTTCTACAAGAAAAACGTATGCAGTTAGTTAAAATACTTGTAATTCTCAAGGTATAAAATTACAAATACAAACAGGTGTTTTCGCCCATAAAAATCGTATGAAAAACCAAATCTGCGATGATGCACGTCTAAACATGAGTTTTAAGAGCTCAAATTTTCACGGACGTCTTTTTCTACTAAACTGAAACTTTTGAGCCTGTTTGCAATAAAATCGAAAGCAAATTTGCTTTTGAAACAGTCTAGTACATTTTTTCAACCAGAATAATTCATCCAGTGTGTGCGTGCAGTTAAGTATTGAAGCAGGTTTTTTCCCGGCAGAATTAACCCATGTGCACAGGCCAAATGAACTGTGTTTGCAAAAATTCACAAGGCCATGTTATTTCAGAGAAATATATTCCTCCGTGTAGACTATGATGCGATTCTAATAGGGTTTCTCTATCCAATTCAACTTTGTGCACGATTTTTTGCGTACACAGAAAAAAACTTACTCTTTCGGAACTAAAGGTAGAACTAGAATAGTCGGAAGCCAACTTAAGTGGTCGTACGAAACCGAGCGAAAACAAGAAATTTATATGACGCGCACATAATTGCGAAGTGGAACTTTTCGTTTAGTTTTCGTTAACTTTTGCCGTCGGAAGTGAGAGCGCTCAACGACCGCTCTTTCGTAAGTGGGCGAATGCAAAATCAAAATGGTGGAAGCAAACTAACAAAAACTTGGCGCTTGGTGCAAAGTTTTCAACTTTTTTTTTCTGTTTGATGAATGAATGAGAGAAGTCAAAACAATTTTCTTTTAATTAATTTATATCACATAGAATTTTAGTGGTTTTGCAAAATAAATAATTAAAAGCTATCACTCTGCGCTGTGAATAAGTATTATGAGAAAATAAACATTGAATAAACAATTATTTATTTTTTGTTCACTTCCAACCACTTAAGTGCATTATGGGTCACTTATGAAATTGACGTTTCGGGAAGCAACTTTTCGGTCGGTTTTGACATAAGCTTCCGACAGCTTCCGCCTATTCTAGTTCTACCTTAAGCCTCGGGACTAAAATTTACATAATTCGAAACCGCAGCGTGTGGATGAGATGAGTCACTTTGTTTTGAAAGTATTTTTTTTATAAAAGCGAGTTGGTGAGCAAGTGAAATGAAATGTCAGATTTGGAGTGCTTTATTGTAAGTTTTCACTGTTGGGTAAGTATATATATTTTCGTTCCCGTAAAAAATTGTCCCACGTCTGCATATTTATCGATGGATGAAATTAATGATACATTAACGTTGGCATCATCAATATGGAAAGAATATTAAAATCATAGGTAGGTATAATAAAAGATATAAGTTTGTATTAATAAAAATATGTATAATGTTATTTACAATTACAACAGACGACAAGGTGTTGCTCACAGATATGAATCGATAAAAATAATTATTGATTTGATATATTAATATAATGTACCTATGTATAAAATATTTAGTACATAAGATGGATATATTTTCGTTAACATATTCCCGTGGTTTTTAATAACAATGAAAACTTTAAGTGTAAAACCCGATTCACAATGCAACGAGGAAACGAGAATTCCTTCGACGTGATGAGATCTTGTTGTAGTTTTTCTTTGTAAAAAACGAATTTTAAACAAAGAAATAATGCATATCTAATAAAGCCTTTCCCGTCACTACATTGGGTTTTTTTAATATATCAAAACTATGACGTGACGAGACCGTGAGAAATTCTTTTTTATTTACTATATTACTTCATTGTTTAAATTTTTTTCAAGCGACAACAACTACGAAGAGATCCCGTCAACGTCTCGTTTCATCGTTGCATTGTGAATCGGTTCTGCATAAGCATAATTGAAATAATGTAGTTTGTAAAAACTATAAAGTTTGGTACCCATTATCAAACCTGAATGACACCTGTGTTGAATATCAAAAAGAACAGATAATTTATACATGCATGTACATACATATGCCAACAGAACTGATAAGTGTGTACGCGAAACTTTTCACGCAGGTTTGATATCCAACACGGGTGATACTCAGGTTTGATAATGTGTACCACGCTTAAGGGCACATCTGAGCCACCGCGCATGTACTTCTGCCGCATTTACACGAGTATCTCTTGTGTAAATGCGGCATTACAAACTTTTAACTAAATGCTTCCATAAAAAAATACGTTTATATACAGGACCAAAAGATCAAGTTGAGGCCTAGTCCGCCTAGTTCACAATGCGACGAGACGTCTGTCGACGTGATGAGATCTCGTTGTAGTTTTCTCTCAAAAGAAAAAAAAAAATTTAAAACAAGGAAGTAATGTATAGCAAAGCCTTTCCCGTAACTACATTGCATTTTTTTAATATATTGAAATTATGACTATCCCGTCACGTCGACGTGACGTCTCGTTTCATCGTTGCTTTGTGAATCGGTCCTGCATAAGTATAATTGAAATAATAATAGCCCTTCCACACTATCCCACTGAGTATTAATACATGTCAGAAAAGTTTGGAGCAAATCATGTATAATAGTGTGAAAACAAAATATAAAACTTCATCACACACAACTTTAAAGCGCATCCGACTCGGTTCGACATGTGTTTTTATTCATGCAAATATTTGGATTGGAAGCAAAATATAAAAATTATTTTCATCACACAAATTTGGCAGTCGTATGAAATTTCTTCCCACTTTATTCTGACATGTGTTAATACTTTGTGGGATTGTGTGGAAGAGCTATAAGGGTAAGGCTATCTATGCAACAGCGTAAAACTAATCTATGCAACAGCGTGTAAACTAAGTAAATATGTCTAATTTTCCATAAATATTGTGACAGATTGACGAAGTCTAAGACTTTACTAAGTTTACGACGGTTTTACGCTGTTGTATGAATACCCTTAATATAATTTGTAAGAACTACAAAGGCAAATCTGAGTCAACGCGCATGTACTTATGCCGCATTTACACGAGTATCACTTGTGTATATGCGGCATTACAAATTTTCAACTTAATGCTTCAATAAATAAAAACGTTTATATGTGGGACCGAAAGATCAAGATGAAGCTTGATTCACAATTCGACGAGGAAATGAGACGGCGATGTGACGAGATCTCTCTACAGTGAAACATTGAAACAATACATATTACATAACCACATAAGAAAGCCTTTCTTTTTCCTCTCGTCATGTCATAATTTCGATAGATTGAAAAAAACGAGAGGACGGACACCAGTGTCTCTTCTGTCAATGCGGCATTACAAACTTTCAACTACATGCTTCCATAAAAAAAATACGTTTATATACAGGACCAAAAGATCAAGTTGAGGCCTAGTTCATAATGCGACAAGGAAACGAGACGTCCGTCGACGTGGTGAGATCTCGTTACAGTTCTTCTCTAAAAAAAATAATAAAGTCTTCCCCGTCACTACATTTTTTTCAATATATCGAAATTATGACGTGACGAGACGGTGAGAAATTTTGTTTTATTATATTATTATTTCATTGTTTGAAATTCTTTTTCAAGCGACAACAACTACGAAAAGATCCCGTCACGTCGACGTCTCGTTTCATTATCGCATTGTGAATCGGTTCTGCATAAGCATAATGGAAATAATGTAATTAGTAAAAACTATAAAGGTAAATTTGAGTCTCCGCGCATGTACTTATGCCGCATTTACACGAGTATCACTTGTGTATATGCGGCATTACAAATTTTCAACTTAATGCTTCAATAAATAAAAACGTTTATATGTGGGACCAAAAGATCAAGATGAAGCCTGATTCACAATTCGACGAGGAAATGAGACGGCGATGTAACGAGATCTCTCTACAGTTAAACATTGAAACAATACATATTACATAACCACATAAGAAAGCCTTTCTTTTTCCTCTCGTCATGTCATAATTTCGATAGATTGAAAAAAACGAGAGGACGGAAAAAGCTAGGTATTACGTCTTTTTAAAATTGATTTTTAAGAGAGAAAAACTGATAAGATATCTCATCACGTGCGTCGTGTCGTCGTCTCGTTTCATCGTCGCATTGTGAATCAGACTTCAACTTGATCTTTCGGTCCTCTTCCTCTATATCTGCATATAAACGTAGTTAATTCAAGTTTGAAGCATTTAGTTGATAATTTGTATTGGTATCGTAAGTGCGTGCGCGGTGACTCAGAGTAAAATTATTTTAATAAAAAACCTAAACTAACTAATTATTTTAATAAAAAACCGAAACTAAAAGTTTCCTCGTGGTGCCGGACATAATTGAAAATTAAAATTAAAGGCGATTGTACGTTGCCTAATGAGTGCTTCCCCCACCCAAAATAATTGGTAAGATATTTCGCTTTTTAGTAAAATTATTCTTAGGTAGGTATATACTCAATAAAAGCAAACCGAAAAAGTTTTCTCGTGGTGCTGGAGGCCGGACATTTCGAGAAAATAAAATTTGGCGGCAATTAAGTTGCCTATAAGTGAGTCTTTTCCCAAACCCATTGGTAAAGATATCGCTTTTAAACAAAATCATTCTCTATTTCTGCCTATAAACTTAGCTATTTATTCAAGCATTTAGTTGAAAATTTGTTAGTTCGTGAGTGGTGACTCAGATCCTCCCCTCAGAGCTTATTAAAAAACCTTAAAAAAATTGCCTCGTGGTGCCGGACATCATTGAAAAAATAAAAATTGAAGGCAATTAAGTTGGCTATAAGTAGTGTTTTACCACACAAATAAATTGGTAAGAAATTTCGCTTTTTAATACAATTATTATTATCTAAAGTTAGGTAGGTATAAACTTAATAAAAGCAAACCAAAAAAGTTTTCTCGTGGTGCCGGACATATCGAGAAAATAAAATTTTCGGCAATTAAGTTGCTTATAAGTGAGTCCTTTCCAAAACCCAATGGTAAAGATTTCGCTTTTAAACAAAATTATTCCATTAGTATTACCTAACTGACTTAAACTTATACAAAACTAATATCGTCGGCTTTCTGTCAGAACCTCGGAAGTCTGATTTGAAAAATTGCGTAGAAGACATGACAAAACTGATTTGAAAGGTAATAAAATGGAATTCCTTGATCGTAAATGGTTTTAAAACCGGTTGGTAGAACCAAAAGGAACCATTACACAGTTACAAAACATTTATGTATATATTAATTCAGTGATTTTTTTATATCTGAGATACATTAAAATGACCTTGCGAGAAAAAAAAAAGACTTACGAGGTTTTGACAGAAAGCCGAAAAGTAGTAGTAGTAGAGAAATAGATAATTGCATAATTATAAGGCAAAAATATTACATAAGCCGTCTTCCTTTGAAAGTGGCGAAGTACTTATTACCTACATAATGTAGGTATGACAGCGAAAATTCTTATAATAATTACAATTCCATCTCGATGGCAAAAGCAAATGTTGCTATAGTTCGAATTTGCCTTTAATATCTATTTTACTTTGGTGGTGGCGAAGTACTTATATGTACTTTGCTGGTCGTTTGTAATGGAACAAAAAAAACCTACAAACCTTTTCTAATCGCACACGGAGCATAATATGTGGTTGGTATTTGGTAATTCTAGATTAAGCGGTCCCTAGACGCTCAATATTATTGTGCAAAATATTGCAAAATGTTATTGGCTAGGCGCCCCATACGGTTCAATATCTGTACAAGTTGTACCCACAGACCATACAATATTTTATATTGTGCAATAAATATCAAAAGGGTTTTGATTTTCTGCAATATATTGCAAAACCTTGCAATATTATCCATAAACGGACAATAATATTGTGCAATATCAAATATTGCACAATAATATTGAGCGTCTAGAGAACGCTTTAGATACCGATTGGATTATTTTTATTTCTACTCATAAATTGCAAACGAAAACGGCGTTGATTCAGATTTTCCTTTTAAATTGTACGTATCAAATCCCACATCAGCTTATGAAAAAAATCGTTGCTCTACGAAGTTCATCATTGAACCATGAAAATATTTCATACTCTCTAACGGTAACTTTGGATAGCTAAAACCTGTAATTGAATACAAAAAATAATTGCTTCAACGTAAATTTTCATAAACTTATTAAAATGTTTCATCAGTGGATGAAAGTTTTCGTTTATTAACGGAAAACTTCATTACTTTATGAAAATAAATACATTTTACATCTAATAACGAAAAACTACATCAGCCTATGAAATTAAATCGTCGCTGGGTGAAAAATAACATCGCCACATGAAAAACCTACATCAGCTTATGAAAAAAATCGTTACCTTATGAAATTCATCATTGAACCATGAAAATATTTCATACCCTCTAACGGTAACTTTGGATAGCTTAAAACTGTAATTGGGTACAAAAAATAATTGCTTCAACGTAAATTTTCATAAGCTTATTAAAATGTTTCATCAGTGGATGAAAGTTTTCGTTTATTAACGGAAAACTTCATTACTTTATGAAAATAAATACATTTTACATCTAATAACGAAAAACTACATCAGCCTATGAAATTAAATCGTCGCTGGGTGAAAAATAACATCGCCACATGAAAAACCTACATCAGCTTATGAAAAAAATCGTTACCTTATGAAATTCATCATTGAACCATGAAAATATTTCATACCCTCTAACGGTAACTTTGGATAGCTTAAAACTGTAATTGGGTACAAAAAATAATTGCTTGAACGTAAATTTTCATAAGCTAATTGAAATGTTTCATCAATCGATGAAAGTTTTCGTTTATCAACGGAAAACTTCATTGCTTTATGAAAATAAATCGTGTTTTTATGAAATTTTCCATCGACTTACGAAGAACTACATCAGCCAATGAAATTAAATCGTAGCTTTATGAAAAAAAACATTGCCAAACGAAAAAATTTCATATGCTCATGAAATTTTTACATTGATGTTACATAAATCATTGCGAAAAAGCGCACGCTGCAATAGTTTAAGATTAGTCTGCATTCTGCAATAAGTTTTCGTGAGCGTCGGATCTCGAATGTGCGTGTACAAAAATAGTTTAGCTTATTAAAAGTTTTATTGATAGTTAAATAGTTTAATTAATGCAATAAAATATTTCAACTGTATAAGGATTTCCAGCTTCAGTTATTACATCATTTAATTTTACCCAGAATTCCATATAAAGGTAAGCTTGCAAGAATTTACATACATATCTAATAGTATCATAAGTTGAGCATTTGTATTCAGGCAGTGTTGCAGTAATTTTAGATTTATGAACTCGGAAAGCATTTTCATAAAAAAAACTTTATCAGTTCTTTTTAAAAATTCCAAACCTTTCAACATATAATAATGTTTTTCAAAATTATTTTCGCGTCTCCTGAAATTTTCCATCGACTAACGAAGAACTACATCAGCCAATGAAATAAAATCGTAGCTTTATGAAAAAAACATTACCAAACGAAAAAATTCCATACGCTCATGAAATTTTTACATTGATGTTACATAAATCATTGCGAAAAAGGCACGCTGCACCTGCAACAGTTTGTCTAGTCTGTATTCTCCAATAAGTTTTCGTGAGCGTCATATTTCGGATGTGCGTGTACAGTTATCTTGTAGCATCTTATATATAGTTTATATCATTAAAAGTCTAACAAATTCATAGCTAAATAGTTTAATTAATGCAATTAAATATTACATCTGTATCAGGACTAGATACCCAGCGTCAATAATTCAACTCAGTTATCACATCATTTAATTTTACCCAGAATTCCTATAAAGGTAAGCTTATCAAGTAAGAAAAATTGCGTCGAGTTTATAGATTTAAAAGTTCGAAAAAACAGCCAAATTTGCATCTCATTTCTTCAGTTCATAATTGTCAATTTTTTAAATTTTTCGCTTTTTTTAATGTTTGAAGTCATGAATGAATTTATTTATTTTTATATATTTATTTTATTTTCGTTTTGCCTAAACAGTAAGATACAAAATCTTATAAAACTTAATATACAATGTGTTCTCACTTATACGTACCTTCAGATATTTTTATTTGTTCTAAATTTGATTTCAATAATGAGTGTAAATTTAAATACATATCTACATAAAACAATTGAGTAGATGAGAACCAAAACTCGTCATATCCACTTTTGTCAAAAATTGAGATTTTGATGCCGAATTGTTAAGCAGGTCATATTGAATAGTTTTTAAAGAAAATCTGACAGCCTTACCCCTTTAATCTCCTTTTAATATTGATGTCAAACATTGTAATTGTTTCTAAAACTCTCCATATTTACAGTGCGATTTGCTTCAAATCTTTCCATATCCATTTTATGCAGTAGGTTTGCTTTCAAAACTCTTCTTATCCATCATATGCTATTGATTATGTCACATAAAAAGGAACTAAAACGTTGTGTTTTTATTGTAATCATTTTTAAATGGGTAATTGAGGATTAGAAAGTAGTGGAGTGCCTTTATATTAGAGGGTGCAATTGTGAGGCGGGGGGAATGGTGTGGAAACTGGCCATATACAATGATTTGCAGCAAAACTCTTCATATCCAAATTTTATTGGTAAATATCTTTTAAACGGAACATCCAATATATTTTTGCTCTTAATCATAACAAATAGATTTAAAAATATTTTATTCAACAACATAAAATCTTTTCTAACTATCATTTAGCCGTATTAAGTTTTTTTCATTTGCACCAAAAGCAAATTTCGGTTATGACTAGTTTTGGTTCTCAACTACTCAATTTGTGAAGAATTTTTATCCTGGCAGTGTTGCAGTAATTTTAGATTTATGAACTCAGAAAGCATTTTCATAAAAAAACTTAATAAGTTATTTTTTAAAATTCAAAACCTTTCAACCTTATGTATTTCAATATTATTTGAAGCAGTAGGTAATGCTTGCAACATCAAATAAAATGAATTTTTGTTTTGTTTCCTGAATGTGACCCGAGACATGCCAACAGCATGACGGTGTCTTAGTGTTTCAGGTAGAACATTTTACATTGTCACTATTGTCTCCCCAAACATTGACCAAGTGGTTTCAGTAAATAGTTTTTGAAATAAATTGTTTTCAAACACAAAGCTTCATTTTCTAAGGATTTGAGTTCAACAACAGGGTAAGGTCGGGATAAACATACTGTAGGAAATATATAAAAATTGCATAAGACAAAATTAATTATTTTTAGAAAAAAGTGTCAATTCTTCTTTCTATGAAAGATGAATTGACATCTCCGTAAAGAGATTTTAACAGACTGCCTATTGCTGCAAAGAATACTACATATACTTTGCTTTTGTTGCTAAGGCTAGACTAAAGCTACCGTATATTATAGTTTTTGAAACAAAGACAGATGCAGTTCGTTGCACTTCTAATATCTAAAACTACTCAGTACAGAAATCGCAAATTACAACAAAAAATCAAATTTATTTAATTCTCCAACTAATCCTTACAATGGTTCAACTTTCCATTAAGGTAGCACGAATTTTTACAAGCGGATACTTTTGTTTTGTAGATCTATAATTCAAATGTGAACTAATTTCAACAAGGTCTTTTCGAATTTTAGAGGGATTCACATTACTGGAACCTTTTTAATTCTAATAAAATTGATTGAAACAACTTTCATATACATTCATACCAACACAAATAATTAATAAGCAGTTTCAACATTTAGTATGTACCTACTGAAAAAAATAAATAAATATATGTAATACCAGTAATTACGAGTAGGTACACTACTTCATTTCAGAAAATCAAAAAAAATCATAAGAATCGGTATATAAGAATCAATTATTCATAATATAACTTGCTATTTTGGGCTGGCGATTAACCTGTCTCGATTTTTCTATTACAACTGTTCTTAACTTTAGTACACAGGAAATCATTTCTGCTCCCAAATCATTTTGATCTGCACCTCACTGGAAAATGATAACCTGAAACTGATCATAAGACATAACATAGCAAAAAGAATGCAAAATGTGAAATGCTATTTATTTGTTTCGTTAAGACAAATGATTAAAAGTACCTTGCCCGGTCCCCGTTGCGGATTATAACTCTCTTTTTACGTCCTCTGCATTATGTATACAAAATGAAAACTTTTAAAAATAATTGAATAGCCAATTTCGAAAAGGGCACATCTCTGAAAATTCAAAATGTTCAGGAAATGAAAAAAAAACTAACTATTTTCTAAAGTAGTTTACAATTTCAAGAATTTAGTTTTAATTTTTAGTTACATTTTGGGGTCAATAAGCAGTTGAACATAACAGAAATATTTGATGTTAAAGGTTTTATATTTATACGTTTCTAGACATTGTATATTTATGAGATGTCCCTTCTTAGAAATTTACGGTATTGAGTTCACAAAATTTAATGAATAAAACAATTTAAAGCTAAAGGACTATCGGAAAAAATTTATGGAAACTGGGCCTATTTCTGCGCTACTACCTAACATTAATAATTACATAAACTACATTTTACAACTCTATCCTACAATTACATCAGTTCCATTTATAATTTATTAAAAATATTTATTTTTTATTTCATAACACCAGTTGTATATGTTTGAATCAGACAAATGTAACTGATGTTGTAGGATTTTGGATTTAGATGTACGAAGTACGATTTACTTGATGTAACCAATAACAACGTTTCTAGACATTGACATTCCAACATTGGAACCCGTCAAAAGTATCCTCCTTTTTACTATCCTTACAACACGAATATTGAATATTATGGTATGCGTGGTGTTTGCCAAGATTGTATGAGAAAGAGCTTTTCTCTTAATTATTTTTTTTTCGTTCTTGTTATTATTTCGAAAAGAGCTTTCGGAATCGGATTTTATTTAAGATCCAGATAATACTTCTTGGTAGCTTTATATCCTTTGGTAATAACTATTTTCACACAATGATTTGAAATGAGCTACCGCATACTAACTATTTTAGCAAATAAAACCACCTTTCCAACAGCATACTGTCTTCGTAATTGGTTTGATAAGCTTTCCCACATTTTTAACCATACAAAATATATACCTTTTTTCATACTAAAATACACTAAAATATCCAATGACATATGAGGCCGTGAGTGCAATAGTAGCCTGACTGCAATTTTATTCAAATTGAGTAAAGTACGTAAATTGAATATGTATGTATTAAACAATATTTCTGCATCTATATTTTCGATCATATTGCAAATAAAAATCAACACAATACGTATTTCTTTATTTTAAAACTGTAAGTTTTTGAAAATTTTTAAAACTGCAAGCGTTTGAAAATAACTTGTTTCTTATAAAAATTAAAAATACAAATAGGCCACTATTGCACTCACTGCCTGATTTGTCTTTTCCTTATTGGTCTATTTAACATATATAAACTAAACATAATACTTAAATCAAACATAATGCTACTATGTACTTTCCTTTTTTAATATTCTTTCTTAGGCTGTCTTTAATTTCAGGTGTGTTTAATACGATAAATTCAAAAAGGATACATCTTTTAGAGTTTTGATCTTTTTTAAAATTATTATTATATACATACATAATATAATAGTAGAATAAATACTAAAGATGTAACTACTTAGAAGCGTTAAGATTACATTGATATAAACAAAACTTACTTGTCAAAAAATGAGGGATGTGTCTTTTTCGAAATTATGTACATAGTTATTCAATTAAAAATATAAATAAAAGCTTCCTCGCATGAAATTACGATACCTATGTATTTATTACTTTCATCTCAAATCTACCAAATAAAAGTATCCGCTTGCAAAAATTTGTGCTACCTTAAAAATGGAAAGTAGGACCAAAATTTATATTTATTTGTATGCCAGTCAGAAAAGGGAGACTTTTCATAATAATTTGTTTAGTTTTGTATGTAGGTACACAACATACATTATTTACTAGCATGTGTAATATATTCATGAGCTAAATTTTGTTTCAATTTATTCCTACGACGACGTTAACTGAGTGCTTAACTGAGCATTGAAAAATATGTTCTAAAGGTAAGAAGTGCTTCCTTTTTCTAACCAAAGTTAATTATAGTTAGCTTTCATTGTTTCTTTAATTCAAAAAGTGTCTTTAGGTAAATTATAAATTCGTACAAAATATTTTTTGGAAAATAATTTTATGGATGGATAGTTAAAAGACTTTTTTGCTCATTCAATATATATACATATATGTTAAATGCATAATGAAAAAATGTACACATCGTATAAATAATATAAATAAAAACATTATATTATCATAATTTAATAAGAACCTTAATATATTTGAGACAAAATTCTAAACGCATTTATTCAATTATTATCAGTCTTCAATTATTATAAACATTTTGATAAAATTACTCTGAATCTGTATTTAGAAAATTATTTAAAAGTTTAATCAAACTATTTTCTGATTTACATATTTACATATGCACTCGTATGTAAAATTAAAAAAAATATAATTAAAACATTTGTTGCTTGCCTGAAGGTGAGGATGTACATAATTTTTTAGAAGATGTTGCCAAATAAAAGCAATATATTGTATGAAAATAATGAGTCTTTTAACTATCTCTTCATATTACTCTAAACAATTTAATGACGACGTATACCTAAAGTTATTCCTGAATTCAAAGTGAAAGTAACTTTGAGTAACTTTTTCCAACTTATTTCCTTGAATCTATTACAGCTGAAATTACAATGTTTTTATTTTGTGAAAAGAAAAAGTCAATATGTAATATTTTGGTAACTGATTCAATTTTGCGCTGAAATGAAGTAAAATGAAAGTTAGTTTGGAAATCGTAGGTATGCATTTTTGGAGTGCTAATAAAAATTCCTTTCAATAAATTACATACAATTATAACTTTTTCATTCCAAATAAATTTCGATTTTTTTTCAACCTATTTCATGTGATAGATTTACAATATTCTGAACTCGCTCCTTATTGAAAAGTAACCCAAAATTACTATTTTAACTATGACATTGTAACTCTTCATTTTGACACATAACCCATAGTTAACTATATAGAAACATAAAAGAACGCATCATAGTTCAAGTATGGTTCAATTTATGAATTCGGCGGTTGTTCAAGCTTGAAGTCTTTGTGAAAGCAAATTGTATGTTTAAGCCACCGTTGAATCTCAGCTTACACGCCAAATCAAATTTTTGTAAAACTGGTCCTTACTATGACTTTCATAAGAAATACTACTTTTTGTAGTAAGTTTTTTGTTTGTTGAACTTCAACCTTCCGAAAAAAAAACTTATTTAAAAAATGTATGCACCGTGTTAATTTAATAAATTTAAAGAATATTTATACAATTACAGGAAATAAACCCGGACATACAGTGAACACTAAATTCATTACCCAAGTTGCACAAAATCAATATACATCTTCAGTTCATATCAGGTAAATTATATTAAAATAAATTTGAACTTTTTGAATGAATCTCTACTGAAAGGGTGAATTTTCTTAAGTAATTTCTGAAACTCAAGATATTTCACCTTTTTTGTCGAGAAACAGTCAGTGTGATTTACATATAAACTGAACAAATTCTTTTCGTAGATAGTTTTTCCTTGCAAAAATGATTTGCTTTTTGTGTAGGGAATGTTTTTCTACAGTTGAGACTCTTATTAAACATTTTAAGATAAAACACTTTCTCAACACTAAAAGCACATTCAGATGTATTGAAAAGCCATGTTATCAGGCTTTCCAAGATTTGGCAAGCTTTAAAAGACATGCTCTTCGAAAGCATATGTTTCAAACTGTAGAAATCCGAAATAAACAGAAAGATAGAAATGAAAATGGCGAAATCAAAGTCATTGAACTGAATGATCCTTCTGGTGAATGTAGTAATGATTTAGGTCAAAGTCACTTAGAAGAATCAAACAAAAATGAAATTGATACCAAATGCGTAGAAAATTTTTTAAAGTCAGCTGCAAAACTATCCTTAAAATTGCATAGCAATAACAATTTCACCAGGAAAAACGTATGTGAAATTCAAGATCTTATACGATTTTACATAACAGATCCACTTTTGGATATGTTTAAATCATTGTCAACTAGAAAATTACAAAATTCTTGCCCAGAGACTCATAATGAAATTCTAAGTTTGGTCAGCGAATGTAGAGAACCATTTCAACTATCGAAAACTGAATATCGCTTATTTCAATGGCTCCGAGAAGAAAATTATTTGAAAAACATACATGAGTTTACAATTGACGAATCAATAAATACTGTTCATCAAAGTGGTGTCTTGACTTATGATGAACAAAAAGTGACGGGTGTGTTAATGCCCTTGTCTTTTCAATTTAAAAAAACATTCGAAAAAAAGGGTTTACTTACAGATGTTCTAGCAAACATAAGGGAACTGAAAACGGCAAACCTTATGACAAATTTTGTTCAGGGAGAATTATGGAAACAAAAAGCTAATATGTATCCTAACAAAAATCTTATTCCATATTTTCTTTATAACGACGATTTTGAGATTAACAATCCATTGGGCTCTCATAGTGGACAACACTCGATAAGTAACATATATTATTCATTTCCATGCTTACCAAAGAAGGAATCAATGTTGGAAAATGTATACTTAGGGGCGGTTATTAAATCTAAGGATATAAAATCATTCGGAAACGAAAAATGCTGGAAAAGCTTAGTTGACGAACTAACTTCCTTAGAAATCAATGGAATTGATATTATGACAGAAAATGGTACACAACATGTTCACTTCATTTTGGGATTGATACTTGGTGACAATCTAGGTCTTAACTCTTTGCTTAATTTCAACAAATCATTTGTCAGCACAAGCTTTTGCCGATTATGTAAAATGCTAAGAAATGAAACCCAAACCGCAAGTACAGAAAATGTGTCGTTGATGCGAAATCGAACAAACTATGAGAACGACATTCAATTAGCAAATTCATCTGAAAGTGGGATTCAAAAGATGTCAATATTTAATGAAATACCTTCGTTTCATGCAGTAGAAAATTATAGCGTTGATGTTATGCACGATATTTTTGAAGGAGTTTGTCACTATAATATGTGTCATTTATTAAAATATTGTATAGAAACAGCAAAATATTTCTCTTTGGAGACTATGAATTCAAGAAAGAAAAATTTTGACTATGGGCCCATTGAAATAGATAACATTTGTGGAGAAATAACAACAGTTCACTTGTCTAAGAAACATTTAAAAATGTCTGCTCGTGAAATGAAAACATTTGTTTATTTTTTTCCGCTTATGGTTGGTGACTTAGTGCATGAAGACGATGAAGTTTGGGCTTTTCTTTTAAATTTCTTAGAAATAATTGACATGATTCTCTGCTATACCATTAGCCAAGATTTTATAACACTTTTGAGTGAAAAAATCGCTAGACACAACTTAGAGTACGTTCGCCTTTTTAATGATACGTTAAAGGCCAAGTTTCATAATATGACTCACTATCCAACAGTAATGAAAAAATCAGGCCCACTTAGAACGTTTTGGTGCTTTAGATATGAAGCAAAACATAGGCAATTTAAACTATACTCTAATACTACGACATCACGCAAAAATATTTGCCTAACCTTAGCTAAAAAGTATCAGTTACAATTCGCTTTTTCTTTGACAAATTTTCACCTTGAAGAACATATTCATTTGAATACTGAGCCCGATGAAAATGTCAGTAGCTATAACAAAATAATATCTCAAATGCTTAAAATAGACACTAAGTCAATCAAATCTTTTAATCAATGTAAACATAATGGATATTTATATAAAAATGGATACTTTCTTGCTGTTTATACTAATGACATTGAACTTTATATAGTTTTAAATATTTTCAAATCAAATAATTCGCAAAACTCGTTATTTTGTCAAAAAATTAACTCAGTTCAATATAACCCGCACTTTTTGGCCTACAATGTAAATCCTGATATCTTGGGAGAGTTCTCTATATTGAATTTTAATGATCTTGTTGGACCGCCTTTAAATTGCATAAGAACAGCCAAGGGGAAAACTATGATCAAGATTAAGGAATATTTTTCCCTAAATATTTAAAAAAAATTGATTTGTTTCAGTCTGTCAATATCAAGTCATTTTACGGGAACCATCAAAATGAAGCAAACCGATCAAATAAATTTAGGAGGACAAAGAATTTCTTCTGAATCACTTACAAGTTCTGAAAATCAAAATAACCAGCCATCCAATCTGCCTAATTTTTCCAATACTACAAGCAACAATAATAGTATTCTTATTGACTCCAATCAACAACAAGACCTATGTGCTGTACAAATAAGCTTAGACCAATTAATAAATCAAACAAATCAAGAACAACAACAAACTAATTTCAGTCCTCTCAGCTCACAAACCAGCACACAAACCATTACTCTGGTTGGATTTCAAAACAATTTACAGGCCAATATGATCGGTTCTCAAATTTCCTTGGCAGACAACGATAAGGAAGAGGAGTTAAGGCAACTTCTTACAAGCTGGAACTTAGATTGTTTGTTGTATCAGTTTATAGGTAAGATAAATTGTAAGCAAATCTCATTTTAATAACTTGAACAATGATTTCTGTTTTATATAGAACAAAAAATATTCGTAGACGTACTAAAAATAATGAAGTTGAAGCATATTCACTTATATTTAAAAAATATTTCCGTCGGAGACAAAATTCTCTTTGAATATAAGTTGGAACAGTGGAGACAATCGATCGATCTTCCTCTTGAAAGAGATGAACTGACCAGCTTTAGCCAAGAAAAACCTATGATTCAAACACTATCTCCAAACACTAGTAGTTTTTCATCGCCAAACCGAAATCCTTGCAATCAAGATGAGGAATATGAAAAACAGTTCATAAACCTCTCTATGGTCCTTAACAATACAGCAAGAGGGCAGTTTTTGGCCAATCACTACAAAACCTTCCAAAAGTTTGGAGAAGAGCAAAGAAAGATGCTAATAAATACAATTGTATCTTATTTTGAAGAGAACCATTCCGTTTTCTCTCTAAGGGATAGCCGTAGGATTGAAAAGGAGATCGTGGAAAGATTCCCCACTGAAAATCTTGTAAGACAATTATTTTTTTTACTTTTATACACTTCGAATTTTTTAGCAACTGCGGTAAATCTTGGTAAATGAGGTAAAGTTTTAAAACCGGTAATCCTGGTAAACTGAACGGCGATTTTAAGCAAAACCTGCGATATTAACTTTATTAGTACTTATGATAAAACCGAAGTTCGAATAATTGTAAAATTTTATAAATTTAAGCCCAGGGAAAGTTATATGGTTGCAAAAATATTCTTGCTTCGTAAAATACTAGATAAGTTTACGATTTGGTTAAGTTTATCATTTGGTTAATGAAGTATCAAATTTTATATGGGAAATGGTTTACGCAATTTTTTTAAGATTGGGTTCTTTTATATTTTGTATCGTTGCAAATGATTCGCTCTGATTTCGTACTGGTTTGGGAGAGCCTTTAGAAAAGCTACTTTTCGTAAATTATTTAGATAGAAAAATAAAGCTGGCCATACACGACAGAGCCAAATGGCCCCGTGCCTACCCAAAATCGGCCGTTTGTGGAGTGCATCGGCTGCTGATCCATTTGGATTTTCAGCCAGTCTGAAATCCAACCCATCCAAAAGGATCGGATGGCTCGGTCGTGTATAGCCAGCTTAAAGTCTCACCCAAGCCAATGCGAATCTCTCGTTGACATGTTTGCATGTTTTAATTAACTTTTATACATTTTTTCACGAAAAATTTTGCACAAACAAAATTGACTTTTAAAATTGACTTTTAATATTTTACGTTTAACGAACAGCTGATTCAATTACACAGCATTTAACCAAATGAATAAACTTTTGCATAAACTCATCATTTTACACTATTTGTAAACTTACGTAGTTGCATGAATACCTTTACTATAACTTTTTCTTCTGTGGTACATTTGCTTTGTTCTACTTTTTTCATTCTACTCCACACTATTTCTTTCATCTGATATATTCTGCTGGTGTTTTTCCAGGAATACTACAGAACGTCAACCAGAGGCCGAATATATAACAAATTTACAAACAATAAAAGATCCTTCCGCCTATCTTCCAGTCCAGTTCTATCAGAAACCGAAACAAAACAACAAACACTTGGTAATTTCATTTACAATATAGGCAATACTATCTTATGAAAGTTTTAATTTTTAATTTTAAACATCCGCTTCGTTTACATATCATAATAATCAATTGAAATTTTTTTTAAGATTCAGAAGAAAACGCAGACGAAATTGTCCGAGCAATAAAATTCGACACTTTGGCTCCCGAAGACTTTGATCGGTATTGGCAGGCTTGCTCAAACCACCGCCTTAATGAAATCAAATCGTGTGGTTCAACGGCTGAGGCCTTACAAAAGTGGCCGGAGTATAAAAAGCCCCTTGGTTTTCGACTGGTAATAAAAACTTAGTAGTTTTTTGTTTGTATTTAAGTAGATAAGATTTATTATTTGATTTTTAAAATACAATTTACATTGGTTAATATAAAAGTTGTCGCAGACGAAATTCATTGCTTCCTGGGGTCATTTTAAATCGAAAAAATTAACAATTTCTCGTTTTTGCTCTGCTCTGGAGTTATGACAGTTTTTATGATTTTGAATTCCTTTTCTGTTAATAGGTTCTACCTTTGTCAATCTACTACGGATGCTAGAATTCTTAAATCCTCAAAAATTTAAAAACGCGTGTTTGGTAAAAATTGCAGCAAAATCATTTTTTTTTTAAAATTAAAGCCAGGATTGAGAGATCAAAAATCATAGTTTAAAAAAAAATATTTTTTTAAAAATCTAAAATTTTCTTTCAAAATTTTGGTATTCAAAACTATTAACATCTTAAGGAGCTTTTGCATACAAGTTTTGATTGAGATCGGTAGAGCAGTAAATTAGAAATTAGAATATCAAAAAGCTGTCATATGACAACCTGTTGTTCAAAATTTTAAGAAAATGCTTCAGTTATTTAGACTGTAGGTCGGGGTATAGACAAACAGAATTGTGGGACCAACTTTTTTTTTGCATATGCATATCGCAAGTAAAATCATTAAAGCATGGCTTTGCCGTCTGCCTAATGCATTTAATTATAAAGCAGTTTTATTAATTACAGATTGATATGGACTTCAAGGCACTTCAGCCTAAAGCTAGTTCACTTCTGGACAACTGGGTGGAACATAGAGAAAAAATAGCTATGTACTTATCAAAGGAGCAAAACATTAAGGAAAGGCGGTTGGTTCAACTTCTTGAGGAGTGGATGAGCAACAAAATAAATGAAAGTAAGTTGTCTTTCACCGTTTTATCCTAAAATTTTACATGAAATTGTGGCACATAATTTTTACACACTATTCCCACCAATAGTTTAGTTCTTGTGTTTCTCGCTGGTTATCTCGTTTGATATATTTCCCCGCTTACATAAGTGATCCTTAAAAACTGTGGCTGACAACCGTACATGTATTTTTCGACTAACTGAAAAACATAATTATAAATTGATCGAAAAATCAGACCAAAGGGTCGGGGCAATTAAGGGGGAACACTGCGTGAACCTTTCAAAAGAAAAGAAATTGAAACAAACTCACAACAAATTTGTTTTTAAAGTTATTTTTTATAATTGAATCGGCAGTTTGAAAAGGGAATAAGTCCAAAAATGACATTTTTGGGAAATAAAACAAACTTTACAACTTTTTATATAATTTTTTTTTTAATTCAAAATGTATACTCATCTCTTTTTATTGTGGTCATAATGACTTTCAGTTCTTATCAAAAAAGTAAATGCAAATGTGAAATAATTACACAAAAGTACGATGGATTTGTTCCCTTCTTCAAACTAATGCGGTGCTAATGTGGAAAGGTTAAGTTTAATAACTCAAAATCTTTATGAAACTGGTATATAATAGATATTAGTTTGTTCAAACAGTATTCTCAAGAGTATGTACAAAATTAAAAAAAAATACTTTTCAATACTCTACGTCAATTTTCGAATGTTAAGCTGGTTTCTTATGAAATTTTGGGGCACCACTGCGTTAATGCTTTTTAATCCTATTAATGTACATAATCCTGTAGATGACGATGATGTTAAATGCCTAGACTATGAAAATTTAAATTTCACTATTTTATCTGTGAAATTGGTAAATAGTTTGAAGAAGGGAACAAATTCAGGAACAAAATCACCTTATAATGAATTTTCGTTTCCCTGATGCTTTAACGTCATGTTGATTTTCGTTAATTTATTTGTATTTACAAGTGTATCTGTGCTAAAATTAAAATAAAATAAAACGGTTTTTCAATTTTTGGCCCTTATTCCCTTCTTCAAACTGCCGATTCAATTATTATGCACGGTTTTTTAATTCCATCACAAAAAGTTGTTGCTAAGGACAACACTGGGAAAAAGTGCACGACAAAATACATAATAAGGTATTCTCAAGAGGCATTTTTGTTTGTGGCTAAATCTCCTCAAGAAGTTGAGGCCCACCTATTGGATTTAAGGAACAAGGCTGTCAACATCCAGTCTTTCCTAATTGGCATTGGAGAGAGCATCAAGGAGATTAAAGAGTACTTTATCTATATCGATGGGATAAAGTACTCCCTGAAATCTTGCCTAAGGGGGGTTGATGTAGTTTTTTTTAGGGTTTTTAACATTTTCGATTTATGGTACCCAATTGAATGCAGTAATTTTTGGTGCTTCATGCAAGAATATAGGTATCTATTAATTACAGTGTTCAAAAAAGAATCAGAATCAGCATTACTGGGAAGCCTTTTTAGTTGACCTGTATGAAACGTTTACCTTTAAATCCTGGTAGTATGGTTTGCAAAATGGGTTTCAAGTGAAATAAAAACATATTTTATAGCATCACAACGTTTAGTCGATGTATATAGACATCGTCAGGTGCGAGCAATGGTTTAATTATTTCATTTATATTGTAATTAAAATAAATATAAACAATTTCCATTCAAAAGAGCAAAGATAGATGTTCTTATGTAATGACCAAAAATTAAAGGAAAGGCGATTCGTTAAACTCCTTGACGAATGGATAAACAATAAAATAAATTGAAGTAGTTCTCCTTCATCCTTTTTATCCTGAGTTTTACATGAAAACGCGGTACGTAAGTTTTACACATTGTGCCCACAAATTGCTTACTTCTTGTTTTATTTTGGTTTTGAAGATTTTTGTGCTAGTGTCTAATATCCCGCATACAAATTTTGTTTATTATTTTTATTCTTAAGCGGCTCTATTAGTTTAATCAATTTTGTCACCAAGTTCTTTATATTTCAAGAAACACTGAGTACAATGTTCACCGCCTAATTGCGACTTGCTTAACTGATTTCCCCGCCTAATTATTGATCTTTAATATCTGCAGCTAGCAACCCAAAAACATGTTACATGTATATTATAAATGAAAAACACAGTTAATTGATCGAAAAATCAAACAAAAGGGTCAGGGCAATTAAGCGAGGAACACTGTACACACATTCAAAAAAAAAATTTTGTTTGAAACTTATTTTTATACACTGCACGGTTTTTAAATTGTGACACAGAATGGTAGCAATGGACAACAATGGGAAAAAGTTCACCATAAAATAAATCTCAAGTAGCATTTTTATTTGTGGTTAAATCTCTTAGCTATTTCGATGGGATACAGTAGGGAACAGTCAGCAATTTTCTAAATTGCTCCATTTTAGCATTCTTAAAGAAATGTTGATAATATTTTAAGATCCACTTTGCCTTCATAGGGAGAGATATATATACTTGTTAAGCTGCAATGAATGAGCAGAATTATATTGAAGACAAAGTCAAACCCTACACCCTACATTTAAAAAAAAATGCCCAATGCCTACTCACCAAGAGCACATGCTTGGCTGGATTAAACGAGCAGTAAGCAACTTGAACTACAAGAGCAAGCTCGTGCGATCCAGTCGTGCATTTGATTTAATATGCAACCGTTTCATTCGTTTTTTCAACAATCTTTATACTCACTTTTTTCGTTTTTATTTCATATTCCATATATTTCATATTTATGAAGGCTTAACAAAATTATTTTAAAGATATTTTTATGATGTATTTATCAAGTTTATTTTTTATTTTCAGATTCAAAAGATGCGGTTCTCTTTCATATAATGCACGGCTTTTTAATTCCATCGCAAAAAGTCGTTGTTAAGGACAACACTGGGAAAAAGTGCACGACAAAATACACAATAAGGGACTCTCAAGAGGCATTTTTGTTTGTGGCTAAATCTCCTCAAGAAGTTGAGGCTCATCTATTGGATTTAAAGAACAAGGCTGTCAACATCCAGCCCTTCCTAATAGGCAT
Organism: Dasysyrphus tricinctus; assembly: GCA_963921185.1. NCBI lineage: Eukaryota > Metazoa > Arthropoda > Insecta > Diptera > Syrphidae > Dasysyrphus > Dasysyrphus tricinctus. The sequence continues at coordinate 55,920,752 of OY992530.1, read as the reverse complement.
TGGAGAGAGCATCAAGGAGATTAAAGAGTACTTTATCTATTTCGATGGGATACAGTACTCCCTGAAATCTTGCCTAAGGGGAGTTGATGTAGTTTTTAAGGTATTTCACGTTTTCAATTTAGAGTACCCAATTCAATGTACAAACTTTTGGTGCTTCATGCAAGAATATATTTATAAAATAAAGTGTCCAAAAAAGAATCAGAAGAATGCATTACTAGGAAATGCTTTAAAATATGACCTGTAAATAACATTTATTAGATTAAGACTTAGACCTAAGATATAGATTAAGATTAGAATTAAGATTAAGAAAGTATTTAACACTAGATTTAAGTTATTATTATTAAATCAATTTAAGATTAAGTTTAAAATTTAGTTTAAGAATAAAAGGAAGTCAAAAACAGGACAGAATAAAACAAATCTACATATAAAAATTAAATTAAATCTTTTATCTTACGAAATCATCGTTTTCATAATGCTTATTTATGTCATTGGGCTCTAGGTCGCATTTATCTTCTTTTTTTATAGGTTTTAGGTTGTCAGCCGTTTTTAAAAAGGTAAGTAAAATTTTTAAATAAATCTATTTTAAAGTGTCTTTTCACTTTCCAAAAAAGTAGGGATTCCAGTCAAAAAGTTGGAAAGAAATTAGGCGGGTTCTAATATTCTCTCCAAATTTTGTACTTGTGTTTCAACTTTGTGGGATGGTGTTAAGCCATTTTATACATCGTAACAACGTAAGTTAATGAATGCATTTTACGTTGATTTATAAAAAAATTCATGACTCAACGAAAAATTTCGTTAGCTAACGAATTCATTTTACGTTGATTTATGAAAAAAAATTCATTAATCAACGAAAAATTTCGTCAGTTCAAGAATTAATTTTACGTTGATTTATGAAGAAAATTCATTATTCAACGAAAAATTTCGTCGGTTAACGAATTCATTTTACGTTGATCTATGAAAAAATTTCGTTGATTAATGGAAAACTTCATAGTTCTACGAAAAAATTTCGTTAGCTGACGAATCCATTTTACATTGATTTATGAAAAAATTCATTTCTCAACGAAAAATTTCGTCAGCTAACGAATTCATTTTACGTTGGCTTATGAAAAAAATTCATTACTCAACGAAAAATTTCATCAGTTAATGAATTTATTTTCGTTGATTTATGAAAAATTTTCGTTGATTGATGAAAAACTTCATAGTTCTACGAAAAAATTTCGTTAGCTGACGAATCCATTTTACATTGATTTATGAAAAATTTTCATTGATTGATGAAAAACTTCATAGTGGTACGAAAAAATTTCATCAGTTAATGAATTTATTTTACGTTGATTTATGAAAAATTTTCGTTGATTGATGAAAAACTTCATAGTTCTACGAAAAAATTTCGTTAGCTGACGAAACCATTTTACGTTGATTTATGAAAAATGTTCGTTGATTGATGAAAAACTTCATAGTTCTACGAAAAAATTTCGTTAGCTGACGAATCCATTTTACGTTGATTTATGAAAAATTTTCGTTGATTGATGAAAAACTTCATAGTGCTACGAAAAAATTTCATTAGTTAATGAATTTATTTTACGTTGATTTATGAAAAATTTTCGTTGATTGATGAAAAACTTCATAGTTCTACGAAAAAATTTCGTTAGCTGACGAATCCATTTTACGTTTATTTATGAAAAATTTTCGTTGATTGATGAAAAACTTCATAGTTCTACGAAAAAATTTCGTTAGCTGACGAATCCATTTTACGTTGATTTATGAAAAATTTTCGTTGATTGATGAAAAACTTCATAGTTCTACGAAAAAATTTCGTTAGCTGACGAATCCATTTTACGTTGATTTATGAAAAATTTTCATTGATTGATGAAAAACTTCATAGTTGTACGAAAAAATTTCGTTAGCTGACGAATCCGTTTTACGTTGATTTATGAAAAAATTTCGTTGATTTATGAAAAAATTCATTACCTAACGAAAAATTTCGTCAGTTAACGAATTCATTTTACGTTGATTTATGAAAAAATTCATAACTCAACGAAAAATTTCGTCAGCTAACGAATTCATTTTACGTTGATTTATGAAAAATTTTATAGCTCAACGAAAAATATCATCAACTAATAAAGGCATCTTACGTTGATTTATGCATAACTTCATAGTTCTACGAAAAAAATCGTTAGATAACGTAAGGTTTTACGTTGATTTACGAAAAAATTCATGGCTTTACGTAAACCATCGTAAGTTAACGAAGTCATCTTTAGTGGATTTATGAAAATTTTCATGGTTCTACGAAAAATTTCGTCAGCTGACGTATGCATCTTACGTTGATTTATGAAAAAATTCGTGGTTGAACGAAAGATTTTACATAAATCAATGTATAACTTCATCAATAAATGAAAAATATCGTTAGCCAATGAAGTGTTTGCGTTAATCCACGAAAAAATCGTTCGAAATTGAACTTCGAAATTCGAAATTCTTTATGTAAATTTACGTTGGCTCATGTATTTAATCGTATAAATCAACGAAAATTTCCGAATTTTAACAATTTCGTTAACTGATGAAAAATTTCATGCTTTAATGAAGCGCTCCATTGACGTATGAAAGCCATTTCGTTGGGATAATGAAATATAGCATCGGCTGAATTTTAATCAAATTTTCGTTGGCTCAACGTAGTTTTACGTTATATTGACGTAAGGATTTGGTTCAGTGGATATTATTGTCAGAGATATTTGAGCCAAAAGTAGAAATTTATCTGGCAAAAAAGGTCCGGATATGCTATCCAAGACATTATCCACAAGTCTTGTAACTGACCCATAATATTCAAAACAAACTGAGCCAAAAAATTCTTAAAGATAAGAAGAACTTTTATTTTCGCTTTGAAAAATTGTTTCGTCAGGCTGTCTCTGGGGCCCCCAAACCTTCGGGGCCCTGGGGCGCCGCCCCAGTTTGCCCCTGGGTAGCTACGCCGCTGCCTTCACATCTCACTTGCGGAAAGAGTCTAAATCCCTCTTGGGTTTGTGAAGGGCAATATATTGTCAATTTTTCTTAGGGAATCCAATTGTAGGTGGAGCAGTTTAACCAACTGCAAAATATCCAGAACGATCTGGCCCGCCTTTAATAAATCCCGAACAATTGATCTCATTTGTAGACCCATGCGGGGTATAGCCAGGGTCTTAGCAACCTGTACAATACTCACTGTCACAGCTGTGGAGACCAAGAAGAAAAGGAAACAGTCCTTCATTTTCTCTGCAAATGTCCAGCTCTAGCCAGAATGAGAGCACAATCGTTTGGAATGGCTTTTTTTGACGACCTAAACGAACTTTCCGAAATGAAGATCAAAGACTTGATCTCTTTTCTTGACGCCACGAAATGGATCTAAGAAAAAATCGGTTGCGTTCTGCATCATGTTCCCCCCCAGATCCAAAGTCCGCGAGTAATCGGAACCCGGGTTTCTGAGGGACTTCATGATGCTCAATGGCAATGATGATCACACGGTCGGATCGATCGCGCTTCGTTGCTATTCTACAACCTGCCGAGCTCGGCATAATGTGGCAAGCTCGGGCGAGATGCGATCCAATCGAGTGAGTGTCCTATGACCCAACTCACAAGGTACCTCAACCATACTTCACAGCCGTCCTATTTCAAACCAAGGAACGCTTTAATCTGCTTTCATACACAGGTCAAACGAGTTATGGTATCAAAACGGCGCAATCCAGTGCTAATTGGGCAAAGAGCGAGTGTAACGCTCTTGCCACCATTTCTACCTACCTACGAAGAGGAGTCTTTAATTGTGGCAACAAAAAAATTTGGGTTTTGTCAATTTTTTTTAGATTTTAAAGGCTTGATTTTTAGCTAACTTCTTAGCAAGCGGAAAACTGGTTCCAAAAAACTGTTAGAGCTACAAATTTTTAGTTTGAGCAACAAATAAGCAGGATTAGGACATGCTACACATTTTTGCAAAAAAAAAAAAATGAAAATCTATTTTTAAACGATTTCGCTGGCCTTTTCCGGTCCTATGGTAGTGGAAACGGAAATGCACTTTTTTAAACCTAAATTGTAAATAAAAAGTTATCCATACCATAAGAGACAAAAATTTTTAAAATTTTTTTTTAAAATTTTTGGGCATTAACAAAATTGATTTTCATCCGCTAACTTCAGTTTTATTTTAGCGGAATCTCGAATATTTGAAAAACCGTTAGAGCAGAGCTACAAAATCGGGGTTTGAGCAACAAATAAGCATTTAATTAGCTACAAATTCAGTTATCAAAGTTATTTGATTCCGCTAAGATTAGGGACGTTGTAAAAAGTCAAAAAATTTGAACTTTCTTGACTGCTTTGGAAAAAGTGATTTAAAAGCAATTGGGTGACATTCGCATCGAAATATACTTTTGTCGGAAAAACTTAGTTTGTCTTTCATTTGTCATGCCATGAACTGTCAAATTCCTTTGAAGGATGGCAACTATGTCGACGGATTAAAAAAGGGCTAAGAGTTCTGAAATGTTGGGAATTTTTTTTACTGCTCCGGAAAAATGTGATTTGAGGGCAATTGGGTGACATTTGGATTGAAATATACTTTTGCCGCCGAAATATAGTTCGTCACCCTCATCTATCCAGCCATCAACTGTCGATGTATTAAAAATCCTCAAAAATTGCCAATTTTTCGATATAGAGATGAAGATCAACGCAGGGTACCTTGACATGGTAGAAAAATCCGGCACGTAAGGATACAGTCAACATGTTGGTGATTAAACGGTCAACGAAAATAATCAAGGCATTGACCCTTAAATTCATGTCAACGAGAGTGTCAAAGCAGCCGTCAACGCATGGACAGTATTCTGCGTTGACAATCACCCGACAAGTCAACCTTGGGAAAGAATTTTACGCCATTTTGACGTCAGTTTTCAGCCGAAATAAGGGTTAAAATGGACCATTGAAATTTTGATCCCTTAAAGCTGATGCTTTCCATAATTTCTCCATCTCATGGGTTGATATTTAAAACTGTTCCTTCAATGTACTATGTTAATATAAACCTTAAGGTTTCCGATGAGAAAATAATTTACCCCATTTTTTCGATAACATCGAAAAATCTTATCAAAATTTGGACTTCGGGTGTACTTCCAGACTTGAGTAGCCATACAAAAAATCTTCACCTGCCTAGAGTCTGTTTCAGCACTTTCTGTTAGTCCTGGTGGTAATGAAGATCCTGTCAAAATTTCACCACCAGATTCTACAAGTTTTGGGATCAGTGAAATTAATTTAAAAAATAAGATAATTTCTGATTGAATATAACCGGTTCAATACAGACATGATTTTTTCCACAAAATTTGTTACGGAATCAAAAAATCCTATCTTACTTCTTCAAAAATAACTTTGAATCACTCCAATCCGCTTTTTCTTTTTTGAGAAATCGTTATTTACTTCCCATTTACTCTGATCATAAAACGGATGATACCATTCAATTTAGTGGTTGCAAATACATACGAAATGATACTACTTGAAGCTTTATTCCCTAAATCGCAGGTTCGGCCCCACTGTGCGATGCCAAAAATTTACATCTGGCATTGCTGACCTGACCTTTTAGCGGCTTTCACTATAGCAGAATATATGGATTTAAGGCCATTTACATTATACGTATTGCATTTTTTCCCCCTTTACATAGCTTGAAGCTGATGATGGTCTAATGCGAAGCTTCCGTTACCCTCTGTATATCTAACTTTAGAGTTAATGTCCAGAAATAAAAAAAAGAAAAATTGCGTCCGAATATATACGTAATGTTCCAAAGTAGGTTGACTTTTTGTTTGCGGAAAGTGCACATTTGAATTAAGGATTATTTACGGCATTTCTGTTCTCTCTTAGTTCCTAATGCTGCTGCAAACACACATATTCACCACAAAAGGGGGAAAATTGTTCCATATTATATATTCCTTGGAAAGCGGAAGTAACCGCATGCAAACTAGGACACCTACAATAATTCATCTGCTTCGCAATTAATTTCCTTTAACATTAATTTCACTCACACATGTGGACTTCCTAGTTTAATTGACAACGCAAATTTAATTTTCTTTTACTCATCCTTTGTAGAGAGCAACTCTCAACGTACCGGACGTATAGCGTCGTCGTGTCGGTCGGCGTTATCAAGAGCATTGGTGATGGTTCGGGATGCGTTCCGTCGTCGCGTCGTTCCGTGAATGAAGGACAAACTTTCCATCAACTTATTATTTATTTAATCTTTTTTTTTTTATTATTTCTTTCATCGTGCCAACCAAAGGAATTACCTATTTAAAAAGGAATTTATTACGTGTCCTTTTTTTTATTCGCACAATTTTGTTTCGTTGAACTAAATACATTTCTTGCTGAGTGAACAAGCCAGTCACTTTTTTTTTCTTCAAGCCTTATGCTTGGCATTAGTGTGGTTTGTCATCAACTCACTGTTCCGAACCAAAGCAAGAACGAGTAGAAAAATAAAAAAAAAATTAAATTACTAAAAAAGTTTGAACTTTTATAAAGTTAATTAATTAGTCGACGGTGCCCATTATTGTTGATGGCGTAGTAAACTTAGTTTTTTTTTTTTAAAGCTGTCAACTTTTTGTTTTCGTCGGTATATTGAAATAAAAAAGATGACAAGATGTTCAGAAATATGGCATTTTAAAAGGCTTTTGAATTAGTTATAGTTTTTTTTAAGTTTTAGTTGTAGGTAATTTCAATTATGAGTTTAGCTTAAATTGAATGACACTTCACTTTACTTACTTAAGATAATGATTTGAGTCAAGAAATTGTATTAACGGAAATGATTTTAACACTACTCTATCTGGAGTAGAAATATTTTTTAGTTTATTTGGTCAAGTAATTCATAAAACAAATTTACGATTTTATTTTAAAAGGCATAAAAGACGATACTCCACTGGCGCTGTGGGAACAGTTTTATTAAACTTGATTCGGTGTAGGTGTTGATAGTTGATGGTAAATATATAAAAATGACAACAATTATACAAATTAGTATTTGAAAGATCCGCCCACTTCAACACCCATCACTCTTTTTTATTTCTTGGTTTCACGAAAACGAGTACCTATTTGCTCTATTTCTTGGAAACAATTCAAATGATGAAAAAAAAAAACAGATCAGAAAATGGTTTCAGTACAATCCAGATCCACCCACCTCCACGCCCACTTTCATGCCTTCTTGTTTTAGTTTTCGAATTTCATGAAATTTTCGGAATCTATTGTTATGAAAGAAAAAATTATTAGAAAGCTGTTTAAGTTTAAATCGCCCACTACCAGTCTCATTTTTGTATTTCATTGATATCAAAAACAGCTCTATTTCTTGCAAACTAATACAAATAAATAATTTAGTATCTAAAATTAGTCCTTTTATTTCCAAGGAAACGGTTCTAACGATTATGATGACATTATTTGAGTTTGGTTCTATAGTAAAGAGCAAGTAACTTAAAAAAAATTAGTTTAGTATGGGTGGTTTTCGATGTACCTATATGTTCTATCTAACTCCCTAGATTTTTGGCTGGTAGAAAATTTTGGGTTGTCAGCCATTTATTAAAAAAGGGCATTGAAAAACATAAATGAAGTGATTTTATCTGCTCCTTTTGGGCGTAGAAAAAAAATGTTTATTTGATATTGTAGGTTAGAGTATCTTATAGAATTTTTGTTTGTAAGCCTTTTTGGCATCTATTAAAACAAAACTAATATAATTCATTTATTTATTAGAGTATAGATTATTGAAAAGGGAAGAATTTTATATAGAAAATATTAGATGAGCTATTTTTTTAATGATTGTTGCTAGGTGGTGGGAATACGAGAGTCAGTTGTAACTATCCATTGATCATCAGTGTTATTATACGGTGTGCTGGATGTCATAAGGAATTCAGTAAACTGCATTTCCTTTCATTCAATGAAAGAATCAATACAAAATTTGTAATTGGATGATCGGTCTTCGATGTCTGTATAGGAACGTCTTGGTGTTTGCAAACTCGGAATCACTCTCGGCCTGACAGCTGCACTCGACACGGTTTCTTTGAGAACAAACTGGCCTACTGCTGACGAGACTGAAGAAATGTTAGTATCGACAGAATTTGACTTGACTGATTTGTAACAGAACGCTTGACACATTTACTTATGAAAACCTCATCAATTTAATTTTTATTTGAATCCTGGGACACAATTATTTGGCGGCCGTAGTCCGAACGAAACAATTATAGGTATCTGGTAGTCGTTCCTGAGCAAAAATTCCTTGAAGAATTGAAATAGTATGGCTATAGATGTTGTTTTGCCCATTTTGTAGATCAACCACATTGTGCCAGAGACCGATTGACGGACCAGCAAAATCCAGATGTATACATTAGGATTTTTTTAAGTTTTTTTTATATTTGGATTGACCTAAATCATGACCTAAAGGAAGAAAAAACAAATTCCCTTATTCTTTCAGTTTTTGTTCATCTATAGCCGCTGTACGGTTTAATTTTATAACATATCTTTGTTTGTTTTTTTTTTTTGTTGCATAGGTACTAATTCGCGTAAAATTAGCCAAAAAAAACAGGGCATGTCAAGGAACTGACAAATTCTCCAAGAGTATACTTGTCATGATTTAGTGCTTCTCATCTAGCCGTTCGGACTCGGCAAAAAATTGTAGGTCCCCTCAATTCCTGCCAACAACCAGCCCCGGATCTACGATTTTTCCGAACCGGGGCAAAACTTGATTTTGGCGCCCCTGCAGTTTTTGATAGAATGAAAAAAAAAACATATATCTACTTGGTTGGATTTTTTTTTTACTGGGAGAGTAAAACTTTTTAATGGATGTGCAGTCCATATCTACTCAGAAAATTTCATTAAAGATATAGAATTGACAATGCCTAAACAAAGATCATACACAAACAAGGTTTGTAGAACGATAAAATATGATTTGTTCACACGTGCAAAATTCAAAAGTGATTTTTTTTATATGCGATCGCGAATCTCAGTTTTTGGTTCTTAATAAAATTCGTTTTCACTCGAATCAAATCTGCAAGGTCTGTAAAATATGATTCATTCATGTACTTATCATGGGAGAACTATTGAAGATTTATTCACGAGCCATTCAAATAAGAAAGAAAAATGTAATTTTACAAAAGGACAAAATTTCGCAAATCCAAAGATACGATAGATAAAGTATCGAAGTACAAAGTTGCAAAAAAGTTTTGAAACCCTTAGGACTTCGTTGTTCCTTGAGCGATTTAAACTAAATTGACAGAGGTGATAGCTGAGATAGAGTTATACCGGAAAAATATATTTTTAAAATAAGACGTTTCAAAAATATAGCAACATTTCGCAACTTCGTTCTTCCTTGACCGATTGCAATGAAATTTCCACAGGTGATAGCTGATGCAGAATTGTAACTGAAAAAAAAAAAATCAAAACAGGATATTTCAAAAAATGTTGTTGTTCCTTGAACAGTTTAAATGAAATTGACACATACAATTTCAATCTTTAAAAGTCGAGAGCTAAACAACGTCAAAACACAAGTCATTTTAGATTGGCTGGTTCTATGATACGCGTGAGGGCAGTCATTGTCTGGTGGAAAATGTTGTGTAATCCGCCATTTTGAAATAGAGTGTTGAAAAAAAGTAAATGCATTTTATCGTCTCCTACAAAACTAAGAGTAAAATTTTGTATTTGATTTTGTAGGCTAAAATATCTTTTAATTTTTTTGTTTTCAAACATTTTCGATATCATGAAAAATTGTTGTCGAAAAACTGTAAAGATGGTTTTTAGCATTTATCTCACTTTTTGTTCATCTGAACGAAAACATTTTTACTAAACAGTTTTTTGTAGAGAACCTGATTTCCTACATTTGTTTGTACATATTAAGATATTTTTTGTTGAAATATCTAAAATACAGTTTTATAAAGTTGCTTATCCAGCAAATAATTCTTTAGACAAGACTTCGATTTGTACGGCATGGTGCGACGATTGTAGAGCGACACAGTTCAAGTGTTTTATTATTTAAAAAGGGGGATCTATCATCTATAGTTTTGGCAGGAGGGGAAGTTTTTTAAAAATACGTACAATGCAAAAAACAATTGTTAAAAAACCACAGAAAAACTTTCAATAATGCTCGTTTCTTTTATTAAATTTTTCAATCAAGTTATAGTACCTAGTCAAAAGTTTCCAAAAAAATATTTTAAATGGTGAAATAATGATAGAAAAAACTGATAAAGGTTGATGGAGAAATACAATTCGATATTCCATTGCCGTATCTCAATTCCTTTAATTTCAATAAGCGTCGTCGCAATTCTCAATTTTTTCAGTCAGGATTTGGCGCCCCTGTAAGCTGCCGCCCGGGGCACAGGCCCCGGTTAGCCCCCCCATAGATCCGGGGCTGCCAACAACGCGCACACAGGAATAGTTTAGAGCTGTAAGTCACTTAGGCCCTTGTTTTCCACGAGCTGTTGCGCCACATAATTTATTTGTATATGTACAATAAACGTCTTACACTTGGTCCACTTGAATCTGCTAGGATAGTTTACTATTTTGTTTTTATTCATGGCCCTATAAGCATTTTATCCTTAATACAATTTGGCAGATAAATTACCGATTTCCTCTTGAATCCTTTTTTCTATGTTTCTGAAACTACGCACTATGTCATGCCTCGTTGAACAAACAGGTTGCATTCAAAACACTATTACATACGCCGACAAAGAAAAACTATTATTGTTATAAATATTATTAAAATTAACAAAGTTTTAAGTTCTTCCATTTATAATAATGCATTTCATCGCTCCCTCTCTAATCTAACAACAAAAAAATCCTCTAAGCATTGCTCCAGTTTTCAAGAGTTTATTTTCATAACGTTTATACTTTTTCTATACGTGTGTATAGGTACCTTCACTGGCTGATCAATTGCACTGCAGATGCAGAATCAAATTCAAAAGCTAAACTTTTAGTTCTGCATGGATATTGCTTCACTTTCAACATAATAATTTCCATTTAACCAAAATTAGAAAAAAGTTCACCCACCCATATTCATTCCATGGCAAAAGGCGAAACTATATTAGCTGCGCTCCTTATTAAAGTCCTTTTGTGTGCGAAACACTTTGACGTTCGTTTAACTTCCGCATCATATATCTCAGTCCATTGAGTTCAAAGCAAATCGATCGAGTAATTTCTCTATAACAAATAATTAACGCTCTAGCTGATGTCAAGAGTTTCAAACTTCGTATTCATTTCTCTTTTTACTTTTTTTCTTTATTATTTTGTTGAACCATTGCAATACGGTTTATTTTTTCCAATTGGAAAATTGCACTTAGAAAAAAAAAAAAAATAATAACAAATATGAAGAGAACGTTTGCTCGAAAGCTGATGCCTATTCCTAGGAACCACCTAGCTATAAAGAATATCTGCATTCATTTGCGCTCAATTGGAACAAACTTTATATTTGCTAACCACGCCATAGAGAGTGTTCGTCCTGATGTACCTACATATCATCATCATCATCAGCTCCAGTTCTAAAATAGATAAACATCAACATCGCGAAGGCGTAATAAATCGCCGTTCACGATCTCTTCAAAATGCATATCATAAGCTTTTCGTAGCAGGATTATAACATCAGGTCCCCAGAGTGCTGCCAATTCAAATCATCATCGACGCGATGCCGTTGCTGCTATATACTATTGCCGTTACCGGCGACCGACAATGGTGGTCGACGTATAAACGAGTATATTCGTAGCATAATGGCAGATTCCCCCCCAGGACAATAACTTCCGTCGAATAGAAAATTTAATTTAAAATTCCTGCTACCCCACCTCTAGTCGGCCTCATTTTAAAATTCCCAAAAGGACCCAACTAACAACATAGGCTGCCACTCGCTCGCACTCTTATTGACTATTTGTTATGTTTGTTTATGTGTTAATCTTGTGGCAATGTTGCCATAATGCTATTTTTAATCTTATCAAATTTGAATATTCGAAGATAACAAAACAGCTATGGCTCGCAGTATAAACAATTATAGCAATAATCTTATTTAAAACGCAAAATGAATTTTAATTTATTTTTTGAAATTCAAGAAGTTCGAAATATTAAGGTGCCAATGCAAATTAGAATAAAATGTATGGAAATAACTTCTTTTTCATGTTCTGGTAATGAATAATCTATTAGCCATAAAAGCGCAGTTTAAAAATGTACAAATTTACCAACTAATAGGTAGTTAGAACTGAAAAAAAAAGATTGGCGTGAAATTTTAGGCCGTTTGCATATTTTAAATATTTTGTAAGAGTATAGAATTGTAATAGCTAACTCAATTAAAAGTTCAAATATGCTCTCCCTGAAATATGTTTTGACCAGTTAGATGCTGTCGTGTCCTTCCTAGAATTTGGATTGATATATTTATGTACTTTTGTACAGAGAGTTTTAATATTCTAGGGAAAAGAGAAATGGTTTAATAGGCTATTGAATAGACTTTTTAAATGAGAACAATTACGTGCAAGGGTTTTTACCATTATTATTAACATTTTTCTGCCATAATTTCCATGTCTTTTTATCCAATTTTTAAAACGCTTAGCCCCTTAAACATAAAAACATGTAATCCCATTTGACCCTTTTGTGCATTTTATTTTTAATTTAATTTTATTCAATCGTTCCACCAAAGAATTGTTTCCAAGAAAAAAAATTGTTTCTTATTTTCTTCAAATTTATTATTATAGAAAACATAGAACATGAATAATTATTACTTGCGATATAGGTGCTATAAGGCAAGTATTGGATTTGTGCAAACAAAAATTGAGATAACAATCAAACATGATATTACGATGATAGAGAATACCAAAAAAGTGGGTGGCACAATTCTGTCTGACGGCTCGATCGATTATTATACAAATTTGGTACATATAGTGGTTTTTGGTGACTATGGCCAACCGTTTTTATCATTTTTTTTAGAACTGAAAATAATGGTACCTGCCAACAATTTTTTTTAGCAATTTTATATAATCGTATTTTTCTCAAAAACGGCTCGACAACCTATCTTCAAAAAAATTCAATAAATTTATTTAAGTAAAGGCTTCCTTTGGTTGGTAAACCATTTTTTAAAAATGGTTATTAATGGTACCTTTCAAAGAACCATTTTTTCAATTTTTGATTTTCGTCAAAACGATACGACCGATTTCAACTATTTAGTTTTGTGTACCAACATTTTTGAAAAAATATTTTTTGGATTTTTAAAAAATGTTTCAATTTTTTTTTTTTTGGAAAATCAAATATTTCAAAACGTGTTGAAAATTTTTATTTTCTTTAAAAACCGCTTAAACGATTTTAATTTTTTTTCCCCATACAATCATATTCAAGCAAGTATTAAGATGACATTCTTTTTTTCCCCTCAAACTGTCAAAAAGGGGCCTATTTCCCCCCCGTTTAGACGGGAGGGCAATTATCTACTAAAATGGACGTAAAATAGAAAAAAATATTTAAAAACAACGGCAACATTTATATTGCCATGCTAAAGCTTTTCTTAAAGCTAAAATTACAATCTTTAATTTCTTTTTTAAATAAAGTTGTTTTTGTAAATAGTATTTGAATACAATACCCGCATGTAAAGGGGGCCATATTAGCTGAACGAAAATATTTTTATAAGATGAAGCTTAGTTTCTACGCTCGCACTTTAATTTTAAGTATTTACCTTAATTTTATTAACAAATTAACAATTAAGCTACACCCAGAGAAAAACGTCGAAATAATTAACCTGAGCCTTGTTGAATTCACGAGGTGAACAATTCCATACAAAGTAACAATTATTTCAAAAATTTACCTGATTTAAGTAACCTTTTATTCACTTTAATATCAACCTGGTGGACTTTCTTACCATATTCAATTCAGGTTGATTTAAGAAGATGATCTGTTATTTTAACACTAAATTCTTGTAAATAAGAAATTTTAACAAGAATTATTGTTAGTTTTAACTGAGGTCGCTTTTTTCTAATACGGTATGTTATGAATTTCTGTTTTACGACATATCAGGTTGAATTACCATTTAATGTGGTTATTTTTAGCTGTTGTATTTGTGGTTATTTTTACCTGTTGGCTTCATGTTAAAAAAGCACTCTGCCAGTTAACTTCAACGTGACAGCAGTGTTAGAACACACACACAAGCCAAGCAATAAGTTTGAATTAGGTGTTGATATTTGGCACCAGTTTTTGTGTAGTGAATTAGCCCAATGGATGAGTGCTATCTCCGTGTGTGAAAGGTCTCAGTTCAAAACTGAAGTAAGTATCACAAATTATTTTTAAGTTAAAATAAATATATAGTAAATTTCTAGGTATATCTACTTTTAGAATAATGCTTAACGAGTTGAAGCAGCACAAGAGACAGCTCTTAGACGTATAGATTCATGAATTAGATAAGGGTTGATTTAGCATTCAAACCTGTTAAATTACCTATAGATTTTCAGGTTAAATTAACCAGATTTTCATATTAAACTTACAAGACATTGAATATTGAGTCATGTTAAACTAACTATATTTACGCGAAAAATTTACATAATTGTTAAATTAACAAGGTGTCGAGCAGATAACCATCGTTGATTTAACATAACATTAAAATCAGGTATCTGGTTAAACAGTTAACCTGATCTACCGAGTTGAAAAATATAACCACCTGAAAATCAGGTATAATTGACCAGAAATTGGTTGATAATACCTGCTTTTTTTTCTGAGTGAGAGTTTACAAAAACAAAATATTCAATTCAATTCAATTCAATTCAATTATTAATAACTTTTATTATTCAAAGTTTTTCTTACAACTAATTTGTACAAATATTCATTTTACAGCATGGCTTACGCCGTCTGCCAAAGTCATTAATAATTGAAAAACAAAACAAAAACTTTTTTTAGGGCACAGAATTTTGATTTTAGGGGTTTCTGAATTAAAAAATGATTTTGGGAAATAACAGACACCCTAATATACATTTATATGACTTTTATTGAAAAAAATTAAATTGCCTTTTTTCACTAATTATTTAATAACTTCTACATTCATGATCCGATTTTAAAAAATTTTGGCTCAAATCTTTGTTAAAAAGATTGTTTTTCACTTGAGTCCTTAAAATTATTTTAAATATTTTTTTCTATTCATATGGAGTAACCAAAAACCAGAAAATTTTCAAAAATACTCGTTTTTCCATCTTTGAACGCCTGTAACTTATACAATTTTAGTCCGACTTATACAAGCAGTACATCGTCGGAAGGCGACAGATCAGATCATTCAAAAAATACACATTTTATGAAAATTAGCCAAGCCATTCACGAGATTTATGGCAATATCTGAAAACATAGCTGAGAAAATGATTTTTGCGCATATCTCGAAAACGCTTCTTTGGAAAAAGAACCCTATTTTGATTTTCGTGTTCAGTGACCCAAAATTAGTCTAGAAAATATATTTTTTATAAGGACCCTACCATGACCCAAAATCTGGTAAACTAGTGTAATTTGTCAATACAACCGTTAGCTGTCATATTCAATTTTTTTCAAGATGAAAAAAGTTTTTTTTTGGCTTAAACTTCAAGTGGAAAATTTAATGCCACCTAAGCACCTTAAAAGCCAGTTTTTTTCAGATTCTACAGTCCACAAAAACAAAAACAAAAATAGCAAATTTTCTTTTATTTACGTTTTTATTCCTCATTCCCTTTCTACGTTAACTTTGATTAAAATTTGAATGCATCAATTGTTTACCAACTAATAAAAGATACCTTTTGGTATTTTTTGTTAATTATGCTCACAATCACAGCCCGGGAAAAAAGTTGTCCCAGCACGGGTCAGTTGAGTCTATGCTTAAAGTCCGGGATGTCTCGGGTAAACCGGGACGTCTGACAACGCTAGTCAAGACGTCCTCGCACAAAACAGAGTTGAGCACCTCCGGTTCAGTAGGTCTATGTCCGATCGGGACTGAAGAGATAGGGTAAAGCAAGAGAGTCAGTTCTGGTGGTTGAAACAGTGGAATGAAGCTACATTTCCACCTGACACTAATCTGAGATTTAATAAGATTTACCTCAAATCTCCTTCAAATCTCGGAGATTTACCATACAAATTTATTTTGTAAATCTTGAAGATTATAAATTAATCTTGTTAAATCTTCCTAGGACAAATAGTTTTACAAATCGAACTAACCTTTTCTTAAATGGTGCTGAACGATTTATTCGAGACTCGCATTCAGTTTTTCATTAGCCGTTTTCCTTTGGAGGTGGCAAAGTACTTGTGAGTAGATGAAAACCATAATCTAGTACTACCAACTGCACATGCTCTCATGTGCGAGTAGATACATTTAACATGGGGAAGCAGTTTGATGTGTTCCATTGAAAAAAACTGGCAAAGTACTTGCAAGTACTTCGCCACCTCCAAAGGAAAACGCCTATTGTTTCACACGAATCAAACATTCTGTCTCATTCGCACTTCATAAGAAAAATTGGAACGCCATTTGAATTTTTGAAGGTGCTGTCAAATTTAATCTTTTTTAAATCTTTTTGTGCGGTGGAAACACCAAAAAGATTTATTAAATCTAATCTGAGATAAACCTTTGGTGGAAACATAGCATAAAATTGATTGCATTTTTTTGTGCCATGGCCGACTTTTATAGGTCTAGGTATTCAGTTGCGGATCCAGAGGGGGGGCTATAGGGGCTGAAATTGAAAACCGAAATTCAGATATGTAGGGTAGGTGTTGTATTATGAGTGACAAAAGCTACGTTTTGCCTTTAAAATTCCTTTTCAGGTACAATTTTGAGAAGAACACGCTATTGCCTTAAGCTGAATGAAAGAAGCTAAGGGTATCGATAGAATTTATCATTAAGGATCCTATTGAATTTGACCACAAGAGCAAATATCATCTTTTTTCATAAGCTTTTCTGTTGATATCTTTCGGGCTTATAACTCTAAGAATTAAACATTTTTTCTAGCAACCGAATCAAACAATTATTGTTTATTACAATCGGTGTCCTAGAAATTGAAAACTAAAAATTTGCATTTCGTAGACATTTTGATTATTTCATAAGTTTCCATAAAACGATGCGATTTTTAATCTAAGTTTTTCTTTTACTTTCTTTAAAGTAATAAATTAATAAAATTAAATAGTTTAATAAATTTATAAATATTCATTTTTTATGAAATGGTAGGATCATTTAAACAAAATGGCGTGGCTGTAAATGGTTGCTTTAGCGTTTAGCCAATATCAATAACAAGTTTTAACCAATATCTTTGAAACGTGATACAATTTTGCTCCCATACAAAATTCTCCCCAAAATTCTGCATAGTATTTTAGATGAGCGATACGCACCTCCAATTAAAATTTCGTATATCAACAAGATACCTGTCAAAATTTAGTGCATGAACTAATTGTACCCCACATTATTCTCGAGCTAAATTGTTACAGCTTATTTTGTTCATTAGGTTTAGGTGGACTTTACTTTGTTAAAATGAAATCGAAAACGAGCAATATTCGATAAAAACCCATTTTATTTTATCACGTTTACTTTAAATATTAAAGAAAATTCTTTGAAATGGTTGAGTTAAATTTGTATTAAGAAAACAGCTGTTTCATATGTGATATTCTTCACAAAAATGATATAGTAAAATAGAGCTAGCATTTTAACTGGTGTTTGGAGAGAAATGTGGGAGATAAAATTCAGCACGATCTTCGTACTGCCTAAATGTATAAATTCTACCAAAATCATTCAGTATAAAAAGAAATACATTTGAACTATCCTAGCAACTTTTTGCTCAGTATGGTGACGTTCTTGAAATATACGTATTTGTCTTGTACCTGTCTACTGCTACTCTGCCAACTGGCCTACATTCTGAGAAAAGAAAATTAATATTGAGAATAATTGTGCCTTTTTTAAATGATATGTCTAAGATAGGAGAGCCTCGAGACCCCCCCACAGCCAAATCCTGGATCCGCTACTGTAGGTATTTACTTTTAAACAAGGACAGTCAGAGTGGCACAAAAAAAAAAGCAAACAAAAATACAAAACAATTATAAAACCAACAAAAACAAACAAATGGTAAAAACTCGAAAAATGCTTGCTGTGGCTGTTCTAGTTTGTAAGTAGTTTGTAAGTTTTATAAAAAAAAAATAAAGACAAAATAAAGTGAAAAATAAAACCGATATGAATAGTATTAAGATAGTTCTTTAGCCGAAAGGCATTAGCATTAAGTTATTATAGTTTAACTTAGAGCACCCGACTGGGGCCAGTAAGTTAGTTATACGATATTGGATCTTGTGAATAAAAAAAGAGCTAAAGCTAAAGTCAAAGCTAGGTTTTGTGTGATTAAAAACAAGCTATAGCTAGAAACTCAAAGATGTCTTCTAGTAATAGCTATTTTAAAATAGCTTAATCTAGATTCATGTAGCTTTAGCTTTTTTTCCAGCTCAAGCTCCAAATTGTGTGATTAATAATAGCTAATGCGAAAATATTATAGTTAAGCCTACACAAAGGGTCTTATGTGAATAAAAAAAAATCTAAAGCTAAAACTTGGATTTTTAAGTCAAAGCTAGGTCTTGCGTGATTAAAAACAAGCTGTAGCTAGAAACTAAAAGATGTCTTCTAGTAATAGCTAGTTTATAACAGCTAAAACTATATTCTTCTAGCTTTAGCTTATTTTTCTAGCTTAAGCTCCAAATGGTGTGATTAATAATAGCTTAAGCTAGAATATTATAGCTAAAGCTACAAAAATATCAAGATTCCTGGACCCCTAACTAGAAAGCTTTGACTAGTTCTTTTTTATCATCATCATCGTGTCCTGTAACCCCGGCTGGGGCATAGGTCGTCAACAAAACGTCTCCATCCTTCACGGTCTGCTGCAAGGTACTTTAGCTTTGGCCACGTCTTTCTCTGGGATTCTGCTTCCGCTAAGACAGTTGATTTCCATGTTGTTCCTGGTCTTCCAACCCGCCGTGCACCCTGAGGATTCCATTCAAAGGACTGTTTTGCAATTTCATCGTTTGGTTTCCACCTGTAACAAAACCGAGGTGTTATCGGCTGGACTCCCTAACTGGATACTATGGCTCACCACGGAGAATGTGAAAAAACAACGAAAAGCGCATAGTCCAATCAGGGAATCCTAAACCTCTCCCTCCCTTACTACCATTATAACCCCATGTGTACAGGAACATGAGGCTAATCCTGGCAGCAGGAAGAAGAGGGCGTCCAGGCAACGGCAGCGTGGCATGCTAGCATTGAGCACGACCTAGCTCGTCGGAAGGGGGGGTTCTTGCTACCGCCGCACTGGACTGTCGTTACGACTTCATGCCGGAAAAAAAAGAAAAAGAAAGAATCTACTAGGTTTTGTGAGACCCGAATTCGTCCTGAAGAGGGAAGGGGATTCCTATAGGGGGGGGGGAGGGGGGAGGGTCGATGGTGTAGTAGACCCTCTGGAGGATTTAACCCACCCATTGTATCCTAAGGATACCGCCATGGCTACTGCGTCCTCCAAAACTTTCGCAGTAACCCCTAACCGTATATCTATACATAGCTTACCGAGTCTTCATCTTCTCCATCCCGACTTCTAGTGGGTGATCGTCACCTCCACCTCTGACCGTTCAGGTTTAAGCCTGTGTGTGACCAATCCATCGCCATTTACGCTTTCTTATGTCGACGTCCAGCAGCTCTTGAGTTGTCCTGCGCCACAATTCCTCATTTGATATTATTTGTGGCCAGCGAATCTTTAGGATGTGGCGAAGACAGCGATTCACAAAAGCCTGCAATTTTTTTCTAAATGGTAACTTTCCAGGTTTCACAAGCATATAACAGCACGGATTTGACATTGGATTCGAAGAATCTCAACTTAGTGCCTAAGGAGATTTGACTGGATTTCCAAATTGGGGACAGAGTACCGAAGGCAGCACGAGCTTTATTTATTGTACTTTTGACGTCCAGATCTGTACCACCACCGTTTGCAGAAACAATACTGCCAAGGTAGTTGAACTGTTCCTCTTCTTCAACTGGCGTCTCCTGTAGAATAATACGCTGCTGTGTGGAGCGGCCTGTGAGCATTATTTTTGTCTTTTTGCTATTTATTCTTAGACCACTCGACTGTCCCTTCACTTGCAGTGTTTGGCAAATCCCGTTCAGCCCACTGATGTTATTTGCCAGTAGACAGATGTCATCGGCATAGTCTAAATCAGCGGTTGCCAAACTTTTTAAGCTGTTGAACCCTAAACAATGCCCAAATATATTTTGGAACCCCATCCTGACAATAGCAAATCACATTTCAAAATCAATTTTTTATTTAGTGTGAAGAATGTATCTTAGCAGCTTCCAGCCTCGATCTGTATTTAGTTTTTGTGTAAGTATACGCTGAAAAGCCTACTTCACAGCGGTACATTGTAACAAAAGGTAGCAAATTCAATAAAGCTTTCTGGGCAAGCTCAGGGAAATCATTCTTAATACCAATCCAAAATTCGTTTAATGATACAGAATCAAATAACAATTTTGATGAAGAGGAGCTCTGCAGATCTATCAGGGATTCGTATTCCTGTAAACTCAGGGTCATAGGCTTGATGGTTTTCATTAGAAATGGATTTTGTACCCACTCGATGTCAGTATTTGTATCTGGAAAGTAATTAAGCATGGGTCTTTCGAGACTAACCAAATGAAGAGCAATAACATTGCTAATATCCGCTCTGAGTTCAATCATGTTTTCTTGCAAGAATTCATGTAAAACTGGAAAACACTCAAAATTGTTCTTTTGTACACATAAGATAGTCACGAATGCATTTTTTTGGGAGTTTTTCATGAATGGCTCGAAAACTACCAACTATTCGTAAATGACATCAAAGTACCATTGAAAGTATACACATTCTCCATTGATAGCCCTGTCTCTCAGCTGTACCAACACTGGCCGTCAATACGTCATCCATCGCCAGCAGGAAGAGAATTGCCGATAGAACATCCCCTTGTCTCACACCCTGTTGCACTACGATGGAGTCGGATAGCTGCCCATTGTGCAAAACAAAACACCTTGCGTTGTTGTAGGACTCTTTAATAATGGCAACAATTTTTGGTGGAATTCCTCTACCAAGCAACGATCTGCATGTATACATTCTCGGTTGACTCGATCAAAGGCTTTCTCAAAATCCACGAACATGAGGTAAAGCGGTGATTGAAATTCCATCGACTGCTCGAGGACGATATGCATGATGTTGATATGGTCGACACACGATCGACCACTGCGGAAGCCAGCTTGATGCCTCTTGAGTGTAGACTCGATTCTATCCTTTACTGGCTGAACAGAATAGAGTGCTGCAACTGGAGCTGCAGCTGCAACTGGAATAGCTGTCAAAAAGTGTCGTACATGATTTTTTATACGCGCCCACAATGCAGCTGTACAGCTTTCTGACATTTTCGTATCGAAAATAAAAATGAAAACAAAAATACAAATTAATAATGATGAAAAAGAATCTAAAATTGCTTTACGTCCTTATGAGACATTGAAAAGAGTTTAAAAATTACCTTAACCCACATGTAAACACTGTGTTTTGCTCACAATTTCGAAACGTCAAAAAAGCTGCAAGCAAAAGTTAAAAGTTGGCCAACTTGTCCAGTTGCGTCTGCAGCTCCGTCTGCAGTTGCGTCGTGTTCTGTTCGCATCATTGAATTTGTGGGTATTCAACGTTTTGACAGCTATTCCAGTTGCAGCTCCAGTTGCAGCTCCGTCTCCATTCTGTTCAGCCAGTTACTCGCTCGAGAATGATGGTGGCCATTAGTTTTGGGAAAACGGACAAAACGGTGATACCACGCCAATTGTTGCAATTCTTTAGGTCACCTTTCTTTGGCAACTTAACAATCACACCATCCTTCCAGTCCCTGGGATAGCTAGTTCTTTTTCCATGAAAACAATGGGTCTTGTAAATAAACAAATAGCTTAAGCTAAAACTTTGTTCTTTAAAAATCTCTTTGCGTTGCTTTTTGGTCCCAAAAAAATAGTTTTAGCTTAAACTTAAGTCAAAACATGTGAATAAACAAATGAAAGCTAGAAATATTAAGCTTAAGCTAGAATTTTCTATCTAAAGCTATTAATTGTAATCTTTTTTTATTCACATGAAACAAAGCTTAAGCTAGAACTGTCTAGCTTTACTAGTAATACAATTTCTTACTTCACATTTTTTTCAAAAACATGATAGATTCTGAGAGATTTGCAAAAAAAAAAACTATTTATGCCCTTTCACCCCTCACACATAAAATTGTTTGCCCTGATCCAAATGTAGTGTTCTTTTTTGCTCAAGAACTCAAAATAAAGCTCTCCATATACTACATTCAATCTGCTTTGTTGGATTTTTTTGATGTATAAGTCTACTTTTACTGTGCTAAATATCCTTGAATAGAATTTGAAAGTTAATTGCTTGAAAGATGGATAGTGTGAAATATTTGATTTAAAATGTCATCAAAAAGTCCATAAATCGCCTTTTTTCGGAGCAGAAAGAAAAATTTGAAATATTATAAATTTCAGATTTTTTTTTTCATTTTCTTTAATTAACAATACATTTTTTTGTTAATCTCTTTTAACTTTTGAACCATTAGAAGATTATCTTATGATGTGACCACGTACGATTCAGTAGTTAATTTATTTCATTCTTTTTAAATACCTTCGCAGATTTGTTCACAATTTCCAGTTGGATTTTTCCTGAATGCTAGACATACCTACATAACTCAAAAGCCTATAGACTGACTGGTATCTCAAAACTCGAATTGCCAGATAATTTTCCTTCACATACAAATTGGCAACACTGTTCCTTGTTGCAAAAAGAGATTTATACCTCAACCAAGCCCAACAATAGACAGGAAATATGACAGGCGGATAAATTTATTAGATAATGTGCCATGTTTTGGTCGATGATTATTTATCGAGTGAGAAAGGAGTGAAATTAAAAGAAAATTAAATTATTGATTCGTCGAGAGGGCCTATAGATAAAAACCCTGAAAAGAGAGCCTCCCCTTATATGTATGTCAGTTTGGTAAACGTAATATTGTCCCAAGATCAAAAAGATTGCACTTAAGCCATAAATCTACCAAGTTGATGTTTTAAAATGTAATTTATCCGATATAAAATACGAAAAGGGAAATATAATACATCTACATAAATACAGTTATAGGTATCAAAGAATTCACCTTATAGGCCAGCACACCATCAGCATTCAAAGTAAAAGCATATACATCTCTGATAGTTCGTTCGTTGCATGAGGCTCATATATCAAAATCCCGCAAACGGAAGCAGCCTTCATGCATCATGCCTGAAAGACAGATAAATTAATTTGTCTTGATTTTTCCCAAATGTATTGAAAAACAATGTCTTCTGTCTCTCTTGGGCGCAACAAAAGTGTTGTTTTACTTTCATTGTTATTAAATATATATTTTTTTTTATTTTGTTTAATTTTTTGTTTTGGTTTTGGAAATGAACTTACAACTTTGTTCATAGACAAAGAAGAAGATGGATGATTGTTCTTATGTAGCCACAAGTATTGTTTCGTGGTTTAAAGTTAGACAAGAGGGCCACACACAATAAAGACTTTGCAAGGCCATGCAAGGAAGCTAGGAGGATGCTGGCAAAACCAATTTAAGTAAATTTTGCAAAACGAACAAGGTCCATGGGTAATTTTAATGGAAATATGTGTTAGTTGTTAGCTGTCAAAGAAGAATTATGTTTCTATTTTGCATTTATTGCCCAAAGATAGAGACATTTAAAAAAATATATTTTGTATGTATATATTTTAATCTTGACTTCAACTTGCCCTTGTCTTACCTTGTTCTCTATTTCTCTATAAGTTAAAATGATGAAAATGCTTTGAGAACTAGGATGAAGTAAAATAAACGTATTTTGGCTAAGTTTAAACTTAAACAAAACCAAGAACCAAGTTGAATTACTTTATTTTGGGAAAGACCCTGGTTATGGTAATCCACCAGCTTACCATAGCCACGATACAAAAAATCACCAAAGATTATAAAACACGTATGGTTGATATGTTAGATAAATTGAAGGAAGCAATACAAGTCCGACACAGGATAAGCCAAACATAACATTCAGAAATATCTAATGCGCCACTTGCGGCTTCCATTACCTTAAGGCCCAAATTTTTGCAAAAGTGGCCGACTAATCTAAGGAATGAACAAATGTTATCAACTATTCATCAGAAGTCTTCTTCAGAAATGGGTTGTTACAGTGAATATATTGGAGTTCCATTAACAAAATTATTAATATAAACCACCATCTGTCATCCTCCACCGTCAGTTCTTATGAATTGTTAAGCAAATCCAAATTAATTTTGATCAGTTCTGATTAAGTCATGTGGCTTCTGACGAATCAAATGCGTGCACTGTTGCAATAACTTTCATTGCATTGTAATTTTCGAGTCTGACGTGTCTCTTAAAACAATAATAATTCGTCAGAAAAATAAAACCAACTGCAACCAAAGCTTACTAATATTTAGGAAAAAATTTGCTTAATAGAGAGATCGTTATTTAGGCCTTCTGCACACGAAACGTCGCGTCATAGTCGTGCACAAGATTCATCATGCAGCGATGACTTCTCTACGCCCAGTCTTCTGCACACGAATCCAAAAAAATACAAAGAGAAAGCTATTTGCTGCTGCGAAAAAGTTATGGGGAGACTTTTCTAGGTTTCAAACATTTAAGCTACACATATCTATTGGATAATTAAGCCTTGAAGTGAAGTTTTACGATAATTGATATAAGTGTAAAAAAACAAATAAAAATATCAAAAAAGTGAAAAGAAAGAAAAGGAAAATAAAAAAATAGAAAAATAGGTAGGTATAATAAACATTGTAAAATAAATGATTGAATTTATTATTTCTATAAACGCACAACAATGAACCCAGCCCTTACAACAAGAAGCATCTGTCCTTAAAAATATATAATAGTTAGATAAGATAGTCCAAATTATGTTGGTTCGATTTAAACTTGGAATTCAAAAGTTACTGTCCCGAAAAGTATTTGGTTAAGTTTCTCTGAAAATTTTCAGATTATCTGCTCTTCTGAATTCACGTGGCAACGAATTCCAAAGACGAGTCGCGCCAATGAAAAACTGTCAAACTGTCGCTTAGAAGTTTGACATGTGAAAGATGGAATTGATATTTGGTTTGTTCTGTTAGAAAATAAGAATTGTAAATGGTTATAGAGTTCAGGTGGCTGTTTCGTTGTAATAATTTTAAATTACATGTAAGCGTCCTAAATCTTAATAGATTTTCAAAACTAAATCCGTACAAGCTTTTTGAGTAGCTAGAAAATTGATCAAATCTATGGAGTCCAAAAACATAACGAGCAATATTGTTGAAAGCAATTTTAAGTTTTCTCTGGGTTGCAGCTTCTTAGCCGCAAAAAAATTTCACACCCATACGTTAAAATTGGGACAACTAATGTTTTAGCCAACATTTTTCTTTTTTCTATTGGTGTAAACTTTTTTGCGATTGATAACGTTCTCAGTAAGCTTTTCCTACCACAGCATTTACCTGGTTGTTCCAAGTTAGATTCCGATTAAGTGTTATGCCTAAATTTCAACATATTCAACGAGGATGTTATTAAGGACTACTGTAGTTGGAAAGTAACTTAGGTCTAAAACCTTTTTTGAGATGACAAGGCATTTAGTCTTCACTGGATTGAGAACAATACTATTGGAACTAGACCATTCCAGTAATGTATTCAGATCTCTATTGATATTGTAAGCGCAGTTATCAATAAGACCCAATCTTGTACTCCCAAGGTATTGGAAATCATCAGCAAACATTCACGTTTCACCGTGCTTTAAAAGACTAGGTATATGTTATTAACATAGGAAGTGAACAAGAGTGGCCCTAGTGTGGATCCTTGTGGAACATCGTGTGAAACTAAAATGAAGTCTGATTTATGAGTTCCAGACACCACAGATTGGCTTCTTCCAGATAAATAGGAATTAATAAGGTTAACTGCTGCAGGGGAAAACCTGAAATTAGTTGACAGTTTTTGATACATTATGCTATGATCAAATGAATCAAATGCCTTAGAGTAGTCAGGCAGAACCAAGAACGAGACTTTGTCATCATTCAAAGCCTTTCTTACTTGTTCAACTACATCCAAGAGAGGAGACAGCAGTGGTACTACTATGCTGATATCGAAAACCTGACTGATTTGGTGAAAGGAGAGAACTTAAGTTTAAAAAAAAAAAAAAAAAAAAAAAAAAACACAGTCATCGGCTGACCTTCCAACCGTTCAGACCTATCCATTGAGGTAAAGAGTGAATTTTTTCCGTCTCTCTTATTTTTTCTTGCCATAAATATATAACTTTATTTTTTCCCCTCTGTACCTTGTACTAAAATAAAACATAAACAGTAACTTCTCTTAACCAGTTACAAATTTTTTCTTTCGGGATGGCCCCGAAGCCTAATCGCTTATCGGGCAACCGCTACGGCATTCTCGACGAGTGTGCACTTTCCGACCCTCCTGATCCCCCTCCACCCCCTCCTCAAAAAAGAATTAAAACCTCCAGTAGTGTTTTTAGTGATTTCCCCGACCTACCAACAAAATCCGTCTTTAAAAATCCACGTTTTGTGCATATTACATCAAAAGATGAGAAAAATCCCCTATCCAAAATTAGCGTGTTCATTTTGAAAAAAACCATTGATTCAATAAGCCTTCAATATGAAAAGATCTCTCAACTAAGAGATGGTTCAATTTTAATTCTGGCAAAAGATCAAAATATAGCCGAAAAATTCATCAAATCAAAAACTCTCGATAACATCTGCCCGGTTAATATAAAACTTCATGCCAACCTTAATCTCTCAAAAGGCATAGCCTATGCGCCTTGTCTGATTGATGTTCCTGAAGCAGAAATCATATCGGAACTTAGTAGTCAAAATGTAACTGGTGTATATAAATTCACCAAACTTCATGAAAAAGTGAGCAAACCTACTGGTCTAATGATTTTTAGCTTCGATGCGTTCCAAATTCCCAACACAATTGATATTGGCTGGTACAAAACTAAAATTTCTGAATACGTGCCTAATCCAATGCGTTGTAAACAATGTCAACTACTTGGCCACACATTAAAATGGTGCAAAAATGCTGCCTCATGCGAAACTTGTAACCTCCCCCCTCACAATGATAGTAACTGTACTCGCACTCTGTGCGCCAATTGTTCCGGTCCCCACTCCGCTTCCTCTAAAACCTGCCCAAAGTTTGTTCAAAGCAAACAAATTTTAGAAATAAAAACCAAAAACAAATGTACCTTAGCTGAAGCCAGGCGCATCCACAGAGAACGGAACCCAATACGTTCCACTTTCTCCTCTGATCTCTACTCAGAAAAACTAAGACAAACTACCACGCCTAAGCCTTCCAGTTCCTTCTCTACCAAAGAACAAAATATTATAAATAACGAAAAAACCACAAACCAAAATTCTCTCAACCACCAAACCGCACTTAAACAACAAAATCTCAATACACAACCCATAACTCAAAAGTAAGACAAAATTGATCTCATTAAAGTCACAAATTATGATAACTCTACTCTGACTCAAAGAGAAAACCTTCAAAAACTCTCAAGTATAAGCACTGATATCGTAAAAACTCAAACACATAACACCCACTCACACTCAATACAACATCTGCAACAACCTGCAAACGATAACAACACTGAATTAAACAGAAACACTTCAACAGCTTCTACGTCTAGCTTAGACTTTATTCATTCTATCAATTCTCTTTCAAATTCCGCCTTATCAACTAAAACAAGTCTCTCAATGAATATTGATGATGACAGCTCCTAATAATAACAATTTCCCACCCACAACCCGCGCCCCCAGTGGTGATGGAAGCCCCCGCCAAGTTGGCGTGGACTCCCATCGCCGATGGGGGCGCGGGAATAGCACGAAACCAGGTGGAAATCTGGCTTCTGTCTGTACATTGAACTGTACAGACAACAAGACAGATTCCACCGCCTATAATGAACTCAAAATTTTGCAATGGAACATGAATGGTTATTTCAATAACTATCATGGACTCCAATTGCTTATAAGCGAACAAAAACCATCCATAATATCTCTTCAGGAAACGCACATTAAACATAACCAACAACCTCTTCCACCAAAAACATATTCATCTTTATTCCACAATTTATCTTGCAATAATAGATCCAAACAAGGTACATGTCTTTTTATTCACAAAGCAATTCCACATAGGTTCATCAGCATTAACTCCAACAAATCTGCAGTGGCAGTCGAAATTGAGTTAAGATATAAATTCACAATTGTTTCTCTTTACATACCACCGGAACAAAAATTCGATATCAGCGATCTTGAAAACATTTTAATTGACATCTCAACTCCTATTATTTTGACAGGCGACTTTAATTCTTGGAGTCCCTCTTGGGGTTCTCCCACTTTAAACAGCCGTGGCAAGATAGTTGAGAATTTCATAGCAAACACTGGTCTCGCAATTTTGAATGACGGTCGTCCCACACATTTTTCCACACACAGTACATTTTCTCATGTTGACCTTACCCTCATTTCACCACATCTCACCCCAAAATCAATTTGGAAGGTCTCCGATGACTTATATGGCAGCGACCATTTCCCTATTCTTACCTCAATAACAATAGATAACAGCCTGAACCTTCCAAAAACTCAACCCAAATTTCTGACAGACTTCGCCAATTGGGATTTATTCCAGGCCGAAGTCGCGAGACAAATACTACTTAGACCAACTTCCCCTAACATAAACAAAGAAGCCGCTTGCGTTGTCAAGTCTATTCGAACCGCAGCAAACCTGTCTATTCCGCAAACTACAGTTAAAGCCCACAATAAAACTGTCCCCTGGTGGAATCAAAATCTTAGTGAACTACGAAAAAACAAACAAGATGCGTTTAAGACTTTCAGGAAGACACCTTCTGAACCAAACCTTATTCGTTACCGAAAGGCCAATGCCGAGTTCCGTAAAGCGGCAAAGATTGAAAAAACTGCCTGCTTTAATAAATTTACTTCTCAAATCAACCAAAACTCAACCCCCAAAAAAATGTGGGCTGATATTAAAAGCTTGACTGGCAATTATGTTCCTCATATGATAAAAGTTATTAAAACGGAAACATCAAATCTTACTTGCCCATTAAAAATAAACAAATACTTCGCAGAATGTTGGGAGAAAAATCAAGAAGATTTTAATTTTCATCCAAATTATTTAAAAGAAAAATACGAATCACTAAACAGGGATGAGCAGCATCCTACTTTGTCACCTTCGGCAAAATTAATCGAATCTCCCATAAATACACTAGAAATTGAAAGTAGTTTGCGTTCTTCAAAGGGTAAAACTCCAGGATTCGATAGAATTTCTTATGCTATGCTAAAAAACTCTCCATCTTGTCTTAAAACAAAGTTATTGACTCTATACAACAACATTTTCGACAAAGGAATAATTCCTCAAACATGGAAAGTTGCGACTATCGTTCCTATACCTAAACCAAAAAAAGACCACTCTACAGTATTAGGGTACCGACCAATATCCCTTCTCCCCTGTTCTTCAAAAATTTTAGAAAAAATCATCTCTAAACGTCTTTTTTGGTTTCTCGAAAGAAACAATTTAATAGACAAAAAGCAACTAGCTTTTAAAAAAGGAAGAAGTACTACAGACTCACTTCTACATCTGGATACCTTCATATGTTCAGCTCTTTCCGAAAAGAACCATGTTTCAATTTTTACAGTCGATTTTGAACAAGCTTTTGACAAAATTGGTGCTCATGTCATCTTAAATCAACTTAGGCAATTTAAAATTGGACCAAAAATATTTAGCTACGTTAAAGCTTTTCTAACAAATCGCAAATTTCGGGTAAAAACCAATAATATTTATTCCTCAATTTATTGTATAAAGAATGGCATTCCACAAGGATCGCCACTATCAGTCACTCTGTTTATAATTGCTTTTAATGAAATAAGTAGAATCATTCAAAATCACTCACAAATATCTCACGTTCTCTATGCAGACGACTTAATACTGTTTTCAAAATGTAAAGACTTAACACTCTTAGCAACAATTTTCTCAGATATTATTAATAACCTGTCAGAATGGGGAGACACATCAGGCTCCAAAATATCAATCTCAAAATGTGAAATCTTACATATATGCAAAAAATATAGTTGTCAAAAATGTATTGAAGGTGTAAGCCTGAACAATGATTGCATTAAAAATGTAAATTATTCAAAAATATTAGGTATTATATTTGATTCAAAGTATAGCTTTAAGGAACATTGTACATACATAAAAAAGAGCCTTACTACCAGGGTTAACTTAGTAAAGTATTTATCCTCTAAAAAAAGTAACTGTCATATTAATACAACTATTAATGTTGCTCGGTCTATAATTCTTTCAAAAATCGACTACGGTCTACCAATATATGGAAAATGTTCTAAATCATCAATGCAGCTTATAAAAACACCATACCATTCTGCCTTAAGGACTTGTCTTGGAGCGTTTCGCACAACTCCCATAAAAAACATTTTAACCGAGGCTGGACTCCCACCACTTACCAACAGAATAGAGTTTCTTACCTGGCAGATAATCCAAAAAATCAACTCACCATACCCTACACCTATTCATGACGATACCAAGAAATTGCTGAAGCGTAAAAAAATTCCAAAATATCCATCAGCTCTTCAAAATGCTCTCCAAGCAGCTACTGACCTCAACATCCCAATCGCCAGAGAAAACAAATCGAAAACCAATCTCCCTCCATGGAATTTACCTTACCTCACCATAGTTTCTGAACTTTCGGAATATCCAAAAGCAACTACAAACAACGGAGTATACAAAGCAATGTTCCTTGAAATAAAAGAAAACTATAAAAAATTAGGTTGGCAACTTTGGTTTTCTGACGCATCTAAAACAAAAGACGGAACTTCTTTCGCTGTAGTCAATGAAAACGGCTCTATCATCAGCAAAGGCTTGCTTCACTTTACCTCATCCATTTTTACTGCAGAAGCCTTTGGCATACTTAAGGCAATTGAAGCTGCAAAAAACAAAAAAACAATTATTTTCACTGATAGCTTGTCATCAATTAATGCCATCAAAAACATTAATAACAATAACAACTCCACCATTGTTGCAGATATCCGTGACAAACTTATAACCAAAGAAAACAACCTCAGATTGGCTTGGATACCGGGCCACGCAGATATCGTTGGCAATGAAAACGCAGACAGAGAAGCCAAAAGCGCACTTAAGGAGCCTCTGATGGAATTTTACCAATTCAACCAAAAAGATTTAAAAAAATATCTTTCAACAATTACCAAAAACAAGATGAAGGAGTCCTGGTCCGAATATCAACATCACTATTCAATGATCAATCCAGCCGCTGAAACTCCTTTATATCCTGTACACCTACCAGCCTCGATGACTAAACTCTACATAAGACTCAGAATGGGACATACCAATTCAACCCACAAACATCTAATCACCAAAGAACCAGCCCCACTTTGCGACTTCTGTGACGAAAGACCAACATTTACAATATCTCACATGCTGCAATGCGAAAAAATCAATTCCATCTCCAAAACCATCTCTAATAAAGACCTTCACCACCTTCTAACGAACATATCCGACACTAATATAAGATCAGTTTATGAAATTATACTTAAGCTAGAATTACTTATATAAATATATATACATATTCCTTCATTATAAAATAGCGAAAAGTCCTGGTAGCTATCGCTCTATCTAGTTTTAATTATTGATAATGTAATTTATTTATATTTCAATAAAGTTATAATAATAATAATAAATAAAAGTTAAAAAAACGAATAATCTGCTTATGCATCAATTTTTCAACCACTTTTGAAAAATGGTAAAGTGGAAAATGGACGATATTCTGTTTTTTGGCTGTTTTTAGATACTGGGATGATTTTAGAAAGTTTCTATTTAGAAGGAAAAATACTTTTTGTAATGATAGTGTTTATAGTATGGGTTACAAATGGTAATATATATGGCATTATTGCTTTGAAAAATGTGGGATCCACATTATCAAAGCCTACCACATTTGAGTTTATTAAAATCAAGCTTTCTATAACATCTTCAGGGTAACTCCTATGAAATTAAAGACACCTTGGGGTCTTAATGACGAATGGTTAACTTGGAAGGCAATCGGTCTGTTTAAGATTTGAGGTTGGGGAACTGATGCTATGAACCCTTGTTTAATTCGGTACAGTTAACATCGAAATCGTCATGCTTTTGCTTCCCAATTCCTAGTTCACGTTGATTTTTAGACTAACGCATTATTATTTTCGTTTCGCTTCTCACAGACAAGCAAAAAACTGTTACATTAGCAGTACCTTCATACAAATTTTTTTATTTTGACTTTCTCATTAATTGCTCCAAATTCAAATTCAAATTCTTGCAAGTTGTTGTTACAATCGTTTCATGACTCTACTCAAATATTTTTAAAAAATCTGAAGTTCCACGCAAGTTAAACTGGAAGAGTAATTACTTATGTTCATAAACATTGAAACTTGTTAAATTAACTATAGGTTTTCAGATTAAACTAACCAGATTTTCATGTTAAATTTACAGGGCATTGAATATTTTGTCATGTTAAATTAACTATATCTGCAGGTAAAATGTACAGGATTACAGTGTTAAATTTACAAATCAGGTATCTGGTTAAACAGTTAACCTGATCTATCGAGTTGAAAAATAACAACCTGAAAATCAGGTATGATTGACCAGAAATTGGTTGATAATACCTGCTTTTTTCTCTGAGTGCAGATGTCTCTCATCAGTTTTGTAAAGTATACGGATTTTCAGCACCATTTTCGAAAAAGGATCATACCAAACTTATTTATTTTTGATCAGCCGCATTTTGTTGCTTTAATGCATTTGTTTTGATAGTAATAATATGAGCGACTGAGTCATAAGTTGTTCAAACATTGAACACTAGGATAATTAGAAGTGATAAGATAAGCGATATGCATTATGTTTGCTTAGGATATCTTATCTAGCAAACATGAGCACACATACCAATTTCGATAACAAGTAACTGATTGCCTGCGCTTGGGTTTAGAATTTGTGTGTGTAGTGTGTGTCTTTATTATCACTTATCGATATCACGAATAAAAATAGTATATACATATGTATAATAGACTAAGTGCCCACAGCAGATTTTGGGTGTGAACGATAGCAAAAAAAGAAGTATAGGCGTCGAAAGTTTCATTAAAGACTATTAAAAAAATCAAAGTCTTGCAGTCCACAACTGGGGCCTTTGCGAGAAACAGTGCATCGAAAAAAAATATGAATGCAACTTCGAGGAAAATCGTGTTAGCCGAAATTGGTTTTCACCCCTCCCTAGATAAGCTCCGCGGATCCCATATCACGAAATTTGAGATCATTTGAATGTTTAATTCGCCCTGCCAGACTGTTTAAGAAAACCGTTTTGAATTTTGAATTTTTTAAACGGTCCGATAGAGCAAACTATACACTCAAATGGTCTCAGATTCTATGATATGTGATCCGAGGAGCTTCTCAAGGGAGGAGTGAAAACCAATTTCGGCTAACACGATTTTCCTCGAAGTTGCATTCACAAAATGCGGCTGATTAAAAATAAAAAAGTTTGGTATGATCCTTTTTCGAAAATGGTGCTGAAAATCCGTATACTTTACAAAACTGATAAGAGACATCTTGGCAGAAGAAAATGAGTTTTTTCTTTAATTTGCAAGCAAGTAAAAAACTTGGTAGCGAAAATTTTACAAGTGCCAAGTACTTGTGGTAAGTGATTTCAAGTAATTTACTTGCTTGCACACCGTGCAAGTATTTCTTGCGCAAGTACTTGCTAGCAAGTAAATCATTTGCAGCAATTAATTTCTCAATAATGATCTGGATTGGCATAACAAACATTTTTTTTAATGTAACCAAAATTTGGTATACACATAAAAAATTAGTTTTTAAGAAAACTGATCCAACGATTTTAAATTTTGATTTCAAGTAATTAAATGCAATAATTGTTTCTGAATAAATAAATTGTCTTCCATTTTAAAATTTTGAGGATTTATTTGAAGCAAGTCGTATGCCAAAACAATTACATAAAATTGACTATGCAAACAAGCATTTAAAAAAGCACTATGAATACAGTAAAATAAAAAGTGAGTATACGCCCAAGTGCACGTTTAGTTCAAAGTTTCACCTTCACTGTACGAAATAGTATTTTACCATTTTGATAAGCGACATTATTTTTCTTGAATTATGTAGGTATGTGTTATCAATTTGGTTTTGTAGCTTCGGGCAGACGGCATTATTCTAAGTCCAATGCACATAGATCCTTTGTATAGACTATAATTTTGACACGAGTACAAAAACTTTGACAATTGATAACGTTTTTTGTAGAGGCGTCAAAAAACAAGTTTTTCCGATTGAAGAGGGCTTATCTCGAACCTTTTAGGAGGTAGGGGTATTTTTAGAAAAAAGAAATACATAAAATTATAATAAAATTATTAAAAAACATTGGCAACACTTACAATGAAGTATAATACCGGTTTTGAAAGCCAGAAATCTATGTTTTAATTCTTAATTTAAATTAAATTATTTTCTTAATTTTTTTTTAAATTTTGATACATGAAATGAAAAACAAATTGTGTAGGCTGATTTTTTCAAAGTTGTGAAATGAAGTTCAAAATAAGCTGTTTGTGGTCAATGCTAATATCAATTCTGATTCTGAATCGAGGACAAACAATCGAATGGTTTTATATATTTTAGTTTCTGAGAAAATTAAAAATTACTAAAACTCTTTTCTTATGAGATTTTTGTTTTTTTGGTATTTCTAGTAAATTTGGATTAAAAATGTGTATATGTTTTTAAATTAAGTACATTTTCAGATAAACGTTTTTTTTTTGTTTTTATCTTGATCAGCTTTGTTTTGTTGGTGAATGTTTTTCTGTCGTATCTAAAAGTAAATAATTTTGTTTCCTATAGATTATTTGACAGACATACAGCAGCGGTCAAAATAATAGTAGTTCTCCTTATCAAAAAATCAATATTGAAAAATAGGTGATACCATAATTTTAAACAAATAAATACCCATGTGATTTTAAAATTGTTGTTTTTCAGCTTTTATTAAAAAAAAAATCAAAATTAATTTCATCCGATATTTTCAAATTTATAGAAGAATGTTTGAAATACAGCTGTTACAAAATAGTATAGCGTAGAAAATCCACCTTACATATTACAAAAAAAACTAAATTCGGGCAAAATTTTTATCATAAGATGTAGTTGAGGGTTTGAACTTTAAACTTACATTTAGTTGCAAGTCCATCGTTGCATCGAAATTTTCAGGTGTTCACACCTTTATACGCTTATCGAACTCTATGACTGCTGTGAAGCCTCCCAAAGGGATTTATTGTTAGTTGACTGGCAACTAGCAACTTATTTCTTTGCATCGCAAAACAGGTTCTCAATGAGATTTATATCCGGAGACTGTTTGGGCTAGTCCCTCATATCAACACAATAGAAGAAAAAACATGCCCAAACCATTATGCCGGATCCTCCGTGTTTAATTGTTTTTGCTGCGAAACGTTGATTTCTGTGTTTGATAGCCTTCCTACATATTGACGATGTCTATTTCCACCATATAAAACAATCTTGGACTCGTCTCACCACAGAATATTTCTGCAATTTGATACTGGCCAGTCAAAGTGGTTCCTTTGCAATTTTCAATATTTTAGATATAGTGTTTGTTCGTTTTCTCGCAAACTTCTTCGAACCGTTTCATTGCTGGCATAAACACAAAATATGCCTTTAATTTCAGAAGCTGGCTTGATGACTTGTTTTATTAACTTGGGTCCTTGGGTAGAAATAGCCGCTTCCGCCCCCCAATTTCTGCCTTTGGCAGTTAAATAATGGCTTTTCTTATCATTTTCGGTGAGCATTCAACTAGGCATTGAACCTACGCATAAGAATTAAGTTTGGCCTTCCAATATTAATCTTTTAATTAGAGCACGCTTTTCCGGTGTGCAATGTTTGCTCTCTTCCCATTGCTGGCAAAAATATGACCAGTTTTTCAATAAAAGCTTTGAAGGTGTAATGGGTAAATAAAAACCAAGGTTTTTAAAATGTTCAATTTTAGAAATAATAATTAGAAATTAGAAATAATAATTGTTAATCAATTATCATTAAGCGGTTGCTTTTTTCCCATATTACCGTTACAACAAAAAATGTATGTGTAGCCGATCATTAAGAACATGTTATTAAGTCAAAGTTGTTTACTCTCAACGCAATATAAAATTTACGAAACCGAAGTTATGCAATTTTTTTACTTATACTACTATTATTTTGACCGCAACTGTACAAGTGCTTGTATGGCAGTCACTTATTATTTTTGTTCATATATTTCTCTGATCGAACATTTTTTACCATTCACAAGCAAGTAAAGGCTTTTGTAGGACTGTCATGCCGAAGGTGTGGGTTCGTGCCGTGCCACCTAAAAACAGAAATGTTTTATCCGAGGTACTGCCTCTTGCGAGGAACTGACAAATCCTCCAAGAGTATACTTGTCATGAATAAGTGCTGCTCACTTAGCCGCTCGGACTCGGCCAAAAACTGTAGGTCCCCTCCATTCCTGCCAACAACACGCACCACAGGAATGGTTGAGAGTTGTAAGTCACTAGGCCCTGGTTCTCCACGAGCTGTTGCGCCACCCAATTTATTTATTTATTAAGAGCTTTTGTTTTAAAAGAAGAAAATAGTAAACATATCAAAGACTCCAAAGCTGGCCTAACTCAAAACAGCCAAAAATTCTTCTTAACGCAACAGTATGTAGGTACTACATAAAGGGCAAGTTTTGGATTATTACATGGAAGAAAAAATTGGGTCAAACTTGACATAACGATGATAGAGAACCCGGAGAAAGTGTGTTCCACAAATCCTTCTAGCTACCATCTGTTTGTATGTGTTATGTTCCACGATCTAATCTATACAGCCATGACCACTGAAGACATTTTCTTCGAAAGATTTTAGTGATTTCTTAGAAAAAGGATTTCAAATTAGTTTTTAGATCCAAAAATAACAGTAACTCCTATACAACCATTTGAGAATATGTACTTGAGTTGAGTTGAGTTGAGTTGAGTTGAGCTGAGTTGAGTTGAGTTGAGTTGAATTGAGTTGAGTTGAGTTGAGTTGAGTTGAGTTGAGTTGAGTTGAGTTGAGTTGAGTTGAGTTGAGTTGAGTTGAGTTGAGTTGAGTTGAGTTGAGTTGAGTTGAGTTGAGTTGAGTTGAGTTGAGTTGAGTTGAGTTGAGTTGAGTTGAGTTGAGTTGGGTTGAGTTGAGTTGAGTTGAGTTGAGTTGAGTTGAGTTGAGTTGAGTTGAGTTGAGTTGAGTTGAGTTGAGTTGAGTTGAGTTGAGTTGAGTTGAGTTGAGTTGAGTTGAGTTGAGTTGTGTTTGTGTTTATTTTTGGACGTTGAAGGTGAAATTATGCGTTTTTTTTTTTCTTTTTCGTTTATTGCCGCACATAGTGCATAGTGAGAATAAAACAGCACAACTTTCAGTTTTAAGAAATTTCAAAAATAAAAAAAATATATTCGTAAAATTTTCAAACTTACGAAATTCAAAAACCCACACTATAATTATTAAAATTGTCATGTTATAGTAGCCAAAACGTACCCAATTTACCTACTAGGTCATTTTTATGAGTATTTACTTTCATATGCAGACTTTAAAAAAAAAAAATTCGTAGAGAAATATAAAATCATGCAAAAGACTTTTCATGATTGTCAATTTTTTCTTAGTGGATATTTGCCTATAAATTTTTCCAGTGAAAAAAAGTAGCCTTAATTTTTGTTTGAAAAAATATAAAAGTGTTCATTCTAAATAGGTCCTGGGTCCTTGAAAAATCAAAAAATGTTAATCTTAAAAGTGATACTATTTATTGTTCGTATTAACTCGTGAATAAAAATCAATTTCTTATCGATTTTCCTGATACACAAAGCTACCTATTCATATCTTTTCTATAGCTTCTTACAGACCTTATTGCGTCGTTGAGCCCAGCTTGCAGGTTATATCGATATATTCATATCGCAATATATTGCCTCTTGTCTTAATCCCTAAAGCGAATTTATGTAATTTCCCTCTCGTTATCCATGCTGAATTTTCGAAAACAATTTCCATGAAATTTATTTAAAAGTGTTTTGTTCCTAATAGCCGTCATGCGTTATGGTTCATTCAAGGATATTAACGTTTGTGTTGAACAATAAACTTCCCTATGGCCGGCAGCAATTATCGATTAAATGCAAAAAGGACGATGAAAAACACTTCCTTCGTCGATCCGTCCATTGATGCAGGATAAAGGTATGGGAAGTAGCTTGGTGGGGGTGTATATATAAAGGTCGTGTAGGTCTACCACACCCAATCGCGTCAGATGCCCCATACTTGACCAAGCTAAGATTGGCCTTATTCTCTTCCGACATCAATCGGTAAAGAGGATGCCAGGCTGCTGGACCAGCCACTTTCAGTAAGTCCCATGTGCTTTTTATGGGGAATTCCTCCTCCTACCATTTTCAATATTTTTTTTTTGTTTCTTTTTTAGATTGAATTGGGGGAGGTGAAGAAAATCAGCATTTTTATCGAAGAATAAATACAGGAAATTCTGTAAAAGAAAAAAAAAATGCGAAAAGGAAAAATAAACCAACACTTAAACCAAGGAAAGTCGTTCCAACGTCGTCATCGGTCGTCGTCGGTCGATTGGGCGCTCCACTTCTGGAAGACTCACTCGAGGATTAGAGTGGAAGCCCAGGACAGAGCTGAGTGGTTGCCCTAGGGAATTAATCGACTGTGGTTGTAGGATAATTAACACATGCTCTGATTTATTTATTTCTTTTTCCTGTGTGTTCCTTGTTCTACGTATTTATTTATATAAAGACGTCTTCCTAAGCGACCTGTGATATCATCAGTTCAGGGTCCTCTTTTGTTTTTATAACCTTCCCGCTCTTCCAAACAGACCAGACCCAGAACAATTCGTTTGAAGCGCGCGCCAATATAACCTAGGGGGTCTGTGCTGGATGGTAGGAAGACATAGTACAAGATAACAATATCACACTTATACACACATACCCACATACATATATGAAGGCGGATGATGAAAATGGAGGATTTAATTTGTTTCATTGGCTCGGGCCAATAAATAACTCTGAATTAGTGACGCCACCACGCTTACAAAGCTGTGAATAGTCTACATTTATAGGAAGAAGCCCAACGGCAGGTGGTGGTGGCCTCCTTGGGATTTGGGTGGATTTTGATAGCTAATTGTTTGATCGACGATTAGTTTTGATGATTGGGCTGATGATATTGGTGATTTATTGAGTGTGGCAAATACCAAAATACCAATGTTAAAGCCAAACGCACGTGAATATCGTCAAGAACATGAGAAGAATTTAAAACATTTCCTTATTTATTTACACAGTTTTGTTTAAGATAGATTTGATGATTTAATTTTTCGAACAAACAAAATTAATAATTTGATTTTAGTTTTTGAGGCTTACATTGGGTCTTGTGAATAAAAAAAGCTTAAGCTAAAACTTGGATTTTTAAGTCAAAGCTAGGTTTTGTGTGGTTAAAAACAACCTTTAGCTAGGAACTAAAGGATGTCTTCAAGTAATAGCTAACAAAGCTACAAAAATATAAAGATTCCTGGACCCCTGACTAGAAAGCTTTGACTAGTTTTTTTTTTACATAAAAACAATGAGCCTTAGGTTAGGTTAAGTAGACGTCGCTGTCAGTGATCAATACTGACATACTTAGACCAAAGTTGGCCCGTTGTGATACCACATGAATCTTGTAAAAATCTTCCCCACTCGTGAAACTATTTAGAGCTCCTGACGAAGCGTGCAAGACTGTAAATGTCTTTGCTTGCCAGATCACTAGGATCATTATAGTAGTTATCCCCTAACTGGAGTCTACGTCTGTGGGAAAGAGCAGGACAAGTACAGAGAAGGTGAGAAATCGATACTTCCTCCTCCTCGTCCATACAGCTTCTGCAAAAATTATTTGAAAGTAAGCCAAGCCGCGTTGCGTGCCTGCCTATTAAACAGTGCCCCGTTATGACACCAACAATAGAGCTGATGTGCAGTCTGCTTGGAGATATTAAACACTTGGAGCGCTTTAAGTCAAGGCTTGGCCAAATTTGTTTTGTTGCCAAACAAGTAGTAATGTTGTCCCACCTAATATTTGTTAAGCATCTTGCTTCAGCAAAAGTTTACACGTAGCGATGGGTATACCAATATCTAGCTTTTCAGGTAAAATGGGTAGTAAAGTAATGTTCCACTTCTAGCGAGTTCATCAGCTTTACAATTGCCTGGAATGTCACTATAACCCAGCACCCAACAGAGGTGAATATTAAACTGTTGCGCCATCTCCAACAGAGATGATAGACAGTTAAAGGCTGTTCTAGAGTTTGTAGAGACACAGTACAGAGATTTAATAGTAGCTTGGCTATCAGAGAAGATACGGATATCCGAGGTTGATATCACGTTTTCTTTGAGCCAAGATAGTACTTCTTTTATCGCTAGAAGTTCCGCCTGGAACACTCTACAGTGATTAGGAAGATGTAATGAGAGACTTAAATTTAGTCTATAGAAGTACACACCTCCACCAACCCCATCGTCGGTCTTCGATCCTTTGGTGTAGAAGTGAATGATTGATTTTCAAAGAATTCCACATCCTCCCAGGTGGATCTGGAAGGTATGTTTACTTCAAAGATTTTATCGAAATTCAGTAGTGGGATCGTGTAGTCAGTGTTACTTGGAAGTGATCCGAATGAATTCAGAATAGCAGAGTGACCATGACCAATCTCATTATTGATCCACTGTGAAGAGGCTTTGAGGCAAATGGCTGTGCTCGCAGCAGTTTGTTTGCTGAAAATATCGAGAGGTGTCAGATGGAGTAGAGTTTCTAGTGCAGCGGAAGTCGACCGAAGTGCTCCACTTATGCATGCTGTTCTTTGAACTTTGCTAAGCTTGTCACAATGTATCGCTTTATCCAAAGCAGTCCAACATACTGCCACACCATAACTTAGAATCGGTCTTATTACCGAAGTGTATAGCCAGTGAGTAATGTGAGGTTGGAGGCCCCATATTTACTACCAACGGCTTTTTTGCACTGTGGCTTTTTTCACTCTTTCTTGTATTTAAGGTATCCAGCTTTACTTCTTATCTGAAATGAGACCCAAGTATTTAGCTTCGTCTGAGAATGTTAGTGGAACACCTTTAATAGAAGGGGGTCTATTAGCGGAATTTTGTATTTCCTGGAGAAAAGGACAATATCTGTTTTATGGGGGTTAACTCCAGGTCTGCACTGATCTGCCCATTGTGTAAGTTTGCTTAGAGCGTTTGGTAGGAGATCTCTTAAAGTGTTTGAATACATTTACCGGCTTTTGGTAATAACACAACTTTGACTTCTTTCCATAGAAGTGGAACATAGACCAGATTCAAGCAACCATTGAAGATGACCTCCCTGAATCCGCAGAATTACATACTTCTGAATTCATCTGCAGTTCTGTGCCCATTGTAATTTTTCCTTGAGCGTATAGTTCGCTCTACCGGACCGTTTTAAAATTTCAAAATTCATAGTGAAAAAAAGTTTTTGTAAACAGTTTGGCAGGGCGAATTAAACACTGAAATGATCTCAGATTCCGTGATATGGGACCCGCGGAGCTTATCTAGGGAGGGGTGAAAACCAATTTTATCTAACACGATTACCCTCGAAGTTGCATTCATATTTTTTTTTCGATGCACTATTTCTCGCAAAGGCCCCAATTGTGGACTGCATAAGACTTTGATTTTTTGAATAGCCTTTAATGAAGCTTTCGACGCCTATACTTCTTTTTTTTGCTATCTAAATCAGACAAAGTGCTTTTGGCTCGATTAAAAAGTTTCCTACAATTTTTTCTGAGCGGTTCGAGCCCTGGAGTCCACTAATGTGGCTTCCTTTTACCCCTTATTTGAATAAGAGGACAGGAGGTTTCTATTGATTTGTTTAGGGCTAAGGTTAGATCATTGACTTTGTTGTCAAGATCGTTAATGTTGGATGGAACACAATGAGCCTTGTGAATATAAAAAAAGTTAAGGCTACTTGCCATATAGAACAATTAAACAGTTTTGGTAAATCAACATCAAAAATCTCCTTGCGTTGCTTTTCGGTTCCAAAAATAACAGTTTCAGCTTAAGCTTCTAAGATCGAAACAGGTGAATAAATAAACGAAAGTTAGAAATATTAAGCTTTAGCTAGAATTATCTAGCCTTAGCTACTTGTAATAGCAATATGACTAGCTAGCTTAAGCTTGGCCCAAAAAACGCTTTAGCTTTTTTTTTATTCACAAGGCCCTTTTGTTCCCGAGTGCAAATAAATTAAGTTGCACATTTCATCCTTCTTCCGATATTTCATTGTTTTTTCAACTTTTTTGGTGTTTCGCTATTGTCAAAATATAAAAAAATTAACAAAAACTGTATTATTTGTGTTGAAGCAGGAATATTTACACAACCTAATCGAAGACATTTTGAACGGTAAGTTTGGAAAACCATGAGAACCTGAAATTTCATACTTTCCGGTGGTTTGCATCGGAAGAAAATAAATAAATTAAGGAATTCCAAGCGTTTGGCTTAATGGTTATAGTAGGGTCGCTTAGCAAGAAAACCTGTTTTTGCCGGACAAAAGCACCAAATTTTTTTAGGTACTACTTAGGTCCATAGCTTGAGATTTAGGGTAGGACCCATCTCGGCGGTCAGCCATCTTGGATTTTATAGCCGGCATTTTGAAATTTAGGTATATTATTAATATCTCGGCTTCTAAATCACTAAGGATAAAACTTGGTGTCTAGGTATACATTTTTGGGGTCATGACCCCCTTGCTCCAAGACAATCATATATAATATTTAGGGTCGGATAATATACCTATATAAACAAGTTAAAAATGTATCTGACTAAACTTATTCAAGGAGGGAAATGTGGGGTCATGAAACCCCCCCCCCCCTCAGAGCCCAAGAAAAAGTATAAATAAGAAACAAAATTCATTTAAACACACAGAAGTGCAAAAACTGACGCGTCGTACGGCTAGCCCATATTATTTCATAACCGTAATGTTACCTTTTATGAGACCATGCACCATGGTAATATTATTCGCGAACACTGTATGTTTTGTCGTATCGAGTTTTTCTGAAAGGAAAATTAATAAGTTAAATGCAAATACAAAATGCAGATTTTCATCATCTTGGACTCCATTCAATATGAAAACAGAAATAGAAAAAATCTTAAAATATCATATAGATGATCATAAATAAAATTTAAAATTTAATTTCTTTGTCAGCTGTTTTAAGCAATATCTAAGTTTTGGTTAGTTGTCTAAATGCGACCATTTACGCAAGATTTTTCTAAGTCCCCTATTACACTATGATTCTTTGCCTCTGACTCTTTTCGAACATAATGAAGAATAGCTGTAGTATGGTTCGTACACTCAGAGAAAAACGTCAGGTAAATAATTAACCTGGGCCTTGTTGAATTCACGAAGTGCACAATCCCATACAAAGTTACTGACATTTCAGAAATTTACCTGATTTTGGTAACCTTTTATTCAGTGCAAAATCAACCTGGTGGACTTTCTTGCCATATTCAGGTTGATTTAAGAAGATGACCTGTAATTTTAACACTAATTTCTTGTAAATAAGAAATTTTAACAAGAATATAGTGTCAATTTTAACCAAGGTCGTGTTTTTCTAACACTGTATGATATGAATTTCTGTTTTACTACATATCAGGTTGAACTAACACTTAATGTGTTTTTTTTTACCTGTTGTATTTTACCTGACCTCATGTTAAAAAAGCACTCTGCCAGTTCATTCCAGCGTGACACAAGTGCTGAAACGCACACACACTGACAATTTTAAGTAAAACAATTTGAATTTAACCTGGTCTCCTGTTAAAGAAGCAATCTGCCAGTTCATTTTAACGTGACATTATCGTTGAAACGCACACACACAGGCCATTTAAATAAAATTATTTGAATCTTACCTGGCCTCCTGTTAAAGTAGCACTCTGTCAGTTCATTTAAACGTGACACTAGTGCTGAAACACACACAAGCCATCCAATGAGTTTCAACTAAGGTATTGATATTTGGCACCAGTTTTTTGTGTAGTGAATTGGCCCAGTGGATGAGTGCTATCTCCGTGTGTGAAAGGTTCCCAGTTCAAAACTGAAGTAAGTATCACAAATAATTTTTAAATTAAAATAAATAAATAATAAATTTCTATATGTACTTTCAGAATAATGCTTACGAGTTGAGCGATAGACAGCGCAAGAGACGGCTCTTAGACGTATAAATTCATGAATTATGCCGGATTTACTCGATTGGAAAACTGCCAGTATAATGACAAAAGCAACAACAAAAGAATGGACAAATTAAATATTTTTGTCATTATAGTGGCAGCGTTCAAGTCGTGTAAATCCGGCATTAGATACAGGGTTGATATAACATTGAAA
This sequence comes from Dasysyrphus tricinctus, assembly GCA_963921185.1. Taxonomy (NCBI): domain Eukaryota; kingdom Metazoa; phylum Arthropoda; class Insecta; order Diptera; family Syrphidae; genus Dasysyrphus; species Dasysyrphus tricinctus. The sequence goes on along the minus strand of OY992530.1, from coordinate 55,876,264 downwards.
CCTGTTAAATTAACTATAGGTTGTCAGGCTGAACTAACCAGATTTTCATGTTAAAATTACAGGGCATTGAATATTTTGTCAGGTTAAATTAACTATATTTGCAGGTAAAATTTACAGGATTACAGTGTTAAATTTTCAAATCAGGTATCAGGTTAAACAGTTAACCTGATCTACCGAGTTGAAAAATAACAACCTGAAAATCAGGTATGATTGGCCAGAAATTGGTTGATAATACCTGCTTTTTTCTCTGAGTGTACTGTTGACACGGACGTGGTGTATGATCTTGTGTACAAATTTGAAGATTTCTGTTGCCTTTGGTACGGGAAGATCATTTAATTATAAAGACATCAATGCTATTAACGAGAAACTGGGCGTAGAAAAATCCTTGGCCTCCCCGTATTTCACATTTTTACGGGTTGCGATACAACATCTTCATTTTTCGGACGAGGCAAGAAATCTGCGTGGGAGGCATGGAATTGTTATTATGAGGTGACACATACCTTAATATGCATAGCATTAAATCCTTACACAGAGCTTGAAGGTGAACATTTAAAAGGCTGGAACGGACAGTGTGAATGATGTCAGCAAAGCAAGGACCTGTTTTGCCAGAAGACTAAGACAATGGAGAAACTTCCACCTACAAAAGATGCACTACTTCAACACTCAAAGTGGGTTGTATACATCATGCAAGAGTATGGTGTACCAGTGGGCACATTCAACTCCTAGTCCAGAAGGCTGGGGCTGGGCTCAGAAAGAAGAAGGTGGATCATGGGTTCCTGTATGGAACATATTACCTATAGCTTCAAAGGCATGTACTGAATTGGTGAAATGTAATTGCAAGAGTCAAAAAGGATACACTAGTAGATATGCTTGCAAAGCTGCTCGTTGAAATTGTACTGACCTTTGAAAATTTCAATGCTTGAAGACGACATAAGCAATCCATATAGATAAATGTAATTCAACATCTTTCATATGAGATTTCTATTGTATTTAAATTTTATAAATTAATATGTATGAACATGTAATAAATAAATAAATAAATTGGGTGGCGCAACAGCTCGTGGAGAACCAGGGCCTAGTGACTTACAACTCACAACCATCCCTGTGTGCGTGTAATTGGCAGGAATAGAGGGGACCTACAGTTTTTTGCCGAGTCCGAACGGCTAAATGAAAAGCACTTTTTCATGACAAGTATACTCTTGGAGGATTTGTCAGTTCCTCGCAAGAGGCAGTTCTTCGGATAAAACATTTCTGTTTTTAGGTGGCACAGCTGGGAATCGAACCCACACCTTCGGCATGACAGTCCTACGCACTAACCATCATGCCACGAGGTACTACATGTACATGTATGTATGTACATGAAATAATTTGGGCTAGCCGTACGTCGCGTCAGTTTTTTCACTTCTTAAATGAAGTTTGTTTTTATTTATGCTTTTTGTTGGGCTCTAAGGGGGGGGGGGTTGTCATGACCCCCCATTTCCCTCCTTGAATAAGTTTAGTCATTTAAAATTTAAACTTGTTTATATAGGTATATTATCTGATCCAAAATATTATATATGATTGTTTCGGAGCAAGGGGGTCATGACCCCTATGCCCCCTTCGTATATTTGCAAACTTTAACATTTGAAAAGTATGTGACCCCAAAAATGTATACCTAGATACCAAGTTTGGGAGCCTAAGTGATTTAGAAACCGAGATATTAATAATATACCTGAATTTCAAAATGGTGGCTATAAAATCCAAGATGGCTGACCGCCGAGATGGGTCCTACCCTAAATCTCAAGCTATGGACCTAAGGTGTACCTAAAAAAATTTGGTGCTTTTGTCCGGCAAAAACACATCATCTCGAAATTTGACGCTAAGCGACCCCACTATTAGTGAGTTGGACTATCATGCCAAAGGTCTGGGTTCAATTTTCAGCCGATCGGACTGGGCAAAAAATTGAAGGTCCTCTCCATTCCTGCCAACAACACGCACACAGGAATGGTCCTGGTTCTTCATGAGCTGTTAAGCCAGCAAATTATTTAATTATTGAAGGAATTCCAAGCACTACGGATTTTACACTAACTAGCTAATTTTGTCCTTCTTGAAAATGGGATTGTCATCAGATTACACTCACAGAAACACGTTTGACTGCTGAGTAATATATTCCATTTCAGCCGCATTGAATAGCTCAGGCCATCAGCTCCAGCAACTTTATTGGACTTAAGTTTAGATATAGCTATTTTTACTTTGTCAAGATTGGGTGGACCGAATTGTTGGCCAACGTGTCGTTCAGGTGGAAGAGTGCAATGTGCATGGCAGCGGAATCCGCATTGTCATCGCGGTTATACAACAACTGCGATTCTACTACGATTTTCCCTTGATCGTCGTTGCAGGCTTCGGTTCTAGCTTTGAAACCCTGGGAGATTCTTTTTGCTTTTTGGTAAAACTTCCGAACTTCATTCCTGCAATGGCATCCCTCTAACTCCTCGATTGCACGCTTCTCATGCTTTTTGTTTTGCCTTCTGAGAAGCCGGTGTTCTCTTCTTCAGCTCGTAGAAATCGCAAGCAGCTCTGGTCCTTGTGCCGCTTTGTATGCCTGTTGTTTGGTTGCATGTACTTGCCGGCATTCTTCGTCAAACCAGGGGTTTAGATGTACTGGTCGTGCGAGGCCCAGCACGTCAGAGGTGGCATCTCTGATGGTTTCCTGGAAATTATTCCACATGGTCGGCAATGCTTGAAGTTGATGGCATAGGACTGTTTAGGAAGGCGTGAGAGATTCAATGGAAAAAGGACCTGGCACCTTCCTGCTACTGTAGCCATCCGACGTCGAACATCCTCACAGTATTTCCTTATTTTGCTTTGTTCTTAATTTCCGTGGCATAACCTTGGCTGAACAGAATGCAGATGGACCTGCAACTGGAGTTGCAGCTGGAATAGCTGTCAAAATGTTGATTACACACAATTTCAATGATGCAAACATTACACGATGCAGCTGCAGATGGAGCTGCAGATGTGGCCAACTATTAACTTTTGGTCGCAGCTTTTTTGACTTTTAAAAATTCCGAGGGCAACCGAGTATTTACATGAGGATTGAAGTGAGTTTCGAACTCTTTTCAAGCACTCATAAAACCGTAAAGTACATAATTTGCGTTTCTTGTTCATCACTATCCATTCTTATTTTAGTTTTTAGTTTTAATTTTGATACTGAAATGCCAAAAAGCTGTAGATACAGCTACATTGCAGCTCCAGCTACGGCTCCAGTTGAAGCATTCTGTTATGTTCAGGCAGTTAATCTACCGAAAAATTTAGATCTGCAAAATTGATTTAAATCAGAATAAATCAACAGTTTACACAGTGGGAAGTAAAATTGTCAAAATCATGGTTTTGACAGGTCCAGACCAAAAAAAATTGGTAAGGCGTGTTTAGGAGAATGAGATCTCAGAGCCCTCAGCTATCTCAATCTCGTGAACAGGATTCCTCAGAATTTTTGCTTTTAAATTAGTGAGGAAACAAAATATTGGATTCGCTTGCTCAGTTTTTGACACTGAGTCCTCTGGAATCGTGCCACCGTGTGCACCAACGCTGAAAACGGTTCCATTTCGAAACTCATTATCCTCATAGTTGCGGTCTTTAAATTTATTGGACATCTAGTCTAGATGAAGCAAAATTAGAAATATGTACCTCTATCTCTCTCTATCGGTTTAAATAGTTACTATGTTAACCACAGTACACATATTAAAGGTAATTTCATTAGAGTTTTGATTTTTGTTCAGTTCTGCGCAAAATTTGTGTCAAATGTCAATATTTGTTGTTGTTTTACGTGTGTTTTTGTCATCACATTCACAGAAATTTTTTATTTCAGTTTTGAAAACGTGTGCAGTTACCTTAGATTTGTGTACTGTGTTGTTTACTATGTTTTTGATTGAAGTAGATTACATTTATTAAATATGAAGCTGAGAAAATATATGAACTGTAAAAATGTCAAATTTGATTTTCAATAAGACTTACATAATCTTATATAATGTACATACTACATAAACCTAAATTGAAAGATTCTTAACTTAAACCCCCAAGAGGAATCCTGGAAACGTCTCATAATCTTAAAATGAAAATCATACTTCAAAGGTAAATTTTAGAATTTTAGAATTTTCTGAAAGTAAAAAATCAAGCAATCAAATTACTCGCACGATTTTATTTATAAACTACTCAAAGGAATATTAACTTCATCCGTTATTTAGGCACTTTAGAAGATTCTACAGTTTTTGCATATTCAATGATGAAAACAAAATGTTATTTTTAAAAATAAATAAAACCTTCATGCATATGTAAATACTTTCATAATTTTTGTAAACGAAAATAATATTTTTGTTGGGGATTTTCAAGGACACTTAAGGAATAAATAAATTGTTTTGGGGATTTCATTTTTTGGGCACCTGTCCCTATGATGATAATGTCTTGTTGGTTTATATATTTCTTGGGGGTAAAATTTGTATCCCCTCTGCTTAGAGAAGAATTTAAAAAATTTAATGGGGGTGATTGTTTGCAGATATTTTTATATTAACCTTTTCATAGTTTGCCTTGAAAGCAGGCACAAAACTGAATTTTATTATATAAAGTTGCCGAGAAAGGACTATAATCGTCTAACATTTGCAAGTTGTATGAAAGTGTTCTCATTTGATCATCATCATCATCAATTCCTGTAACCCCGATTGGAGCATAGGGCGCTCATTTGATACCGATTTGAAATTTTATTTTCAAAATATTTTGACTCCTATAAAAGTCCAATCAAGAATTATTTGCTGAAAGTACCTATACCCTTATATCAGTGCCACTATGCATGCTTAATGGCAGTTCATCTTTCAGCTTATCAAACCATCTGATGCATGCGCAATTGGGAAAAAAGGCTTAAAGTACAGTTCAAAGTAAACGTAAGTTTAATGTGTTTATCCATGCACCTCTCAATCGCTCATGGCCTACACACGAACACATAATAATAATTGCAAAAGGACACACAAAGGACCTGCCACATATGTATCCTCATCCTCGTAAGGCGAGTATAGCTATTTTTCCATCCATAAAGCGTTGTTTTTTTTTTTGCTTTTTGCTTTCCTAGAAACAAGATAGACAGAATACGGAATATGAAGGAGAGGAAGAGGAAAAATTCTAAAATATGATGATAGGATGGAAACATTAATTTCAATCTGAGGATTTATTGGGGGCCGAGGTTGGGACCTGCATGCCTTTTGCTTGCTCCTGCTCCGGGTCCAGGTCCTGCCATGAATTGTGGTGCGAAGAGCATGTTTAGAGGTCGTGTGCTTTGAATGTGTGTCTGTGTGTGTGTATTTGCGTGGGGAAAATGCCAGTGTGCCTAATAATTCACACGGATACATTTTTGACATTTATCGTGAGAAATGTGAATTAACAATTTAATTATATTTTTGCTCGGACATTTGTAGCGTGCGGAATTTTTCGTCGTCGCTGTTTCGAAGAATGGATGTTCATTTTTCTGTTTTTTTTTTTTTTTTTTTAATATTCGTTGCTGCAACGAGTTTTGTACATTTATTTATATTATTTATTTATTTTTTTGTCAAAATGGTGGAATGATTGCAGAGTGCATTCTTTTGATTTATTAGGAAATTCGATTTGAAATGTGAAATGAATTTTTGCTGTGCTAGCATGAAAAGTTATATGGTACGAGTTTATGGCAGCGGCGGTTTTGGTATGATGAAAAATGTTGGATTTGAATAGTGGTTCAATTTAGAGTAGTTGTAGAATACTGATAGTCATGTCACTGGAAGTGGAACTAGAAATATTTTTAATAAAATAAAATAAATTTGTTTCGATTTAGAATATTTCAAAGGTTTTGTCTTTTTCGGAAATTTGGGCAATTCATCAGAAAATTATTTAATTTATTTTGTATTGGTAAGCGACAAAACCACTTTGATTTTTTCCCTATACATGTGCCAGAAGTGAAAGAAATATTGGTATAGAAACACAGGTTTTTAATAACATTTCCTGGTTATTTTTTTTTTTAATTCTATATAAATAAAAATGTAAATGTATGTTTGTGCAAAACCTAGGATCTCTGAAAGTTCTTCATCGATTAGTTTGAGATTTTGACACATGGTATAACTGGAATAGGAGCGTGTTGTTACATACTATTTATTCCAAAAATGCAATGTGTTAGAGGTAAAAGTAAGAAAGGCTTAATTTCTAACTCAGCTGTCTGAATTAGAGTTTATAGAATAAAATTCCTTAGCTTTTTTTTCTCAGTTTTGATATGTGTAAAAATACTGAGGAAAACTATGTGAAATTGAGTTGTCAATTTGATTTGAATACATTAGAAAGATTTAAGGATGCACGGTAGCGAAAAAGATTAAACTGGCTAAAAATGATCAATAGACGTTATCGAGGAAAATCAGATCAGCATCAAAGAACAAGAACGAACCGCTGATGGTTATAGTTGTATCCCCCAATAAATTGTGTGTATTAAATAATTTTTTTGGATCGCTTCTTATGTTTTTCACATCTTTAATTGTCTGGCCAATCATTCCGTTAATCGATTATCACCGATAATGTTTTGACGATACTCTTGTGTTCCGTGAAACTGAAAATTACGACCATTGTTGGGCGATGATGTTTTGAAAATCAAATATTTGCTTCAAGTTAGTCAATAATCGTCAAAACGCAATCGTTGAGACAATGCCTAAATAGGTATCGTTTGCATTAATTTTCATGCCCACTTAATACTTTTTTCATGATCGTAAGTTTGCAGGCTACTACAATGGAATGTTTGAGTAGCCACTGTAATTTGACATCATGTCTTTTGTTTCTTTTTTATTGCACTAAAGATAAAAAACAACGCAGATTGTCACTAACGACAACCAATATGACATTTCATTCACAGTTTGAGCAAGGGCGTACGCAGGATTTCGATAAGGGAGAAAACTCATTAAAACAAATTGTTTTGGTACAGAAATCTTGCCACAAAACGGTTCCAAAAGAAGATAAATTACCTTATGGAAGAAATATATGCCGAGGGGGGGGGGGGGTTGGTTAGCGCCTTTACCTGATCACCCGTTGCGTACGCCGTTGAGTTTGAGAATACGAAACGCTATCAAATTGCATTCTGAAAAAAACGAGAAGCGAGACGATAGCGGTTGAGTAAACGATTATCCTTCTTACGATTATCATTTTGATTCTTACTACAAAGGGAAATTATTTTAAAGTAAATTATCGCAAGAAATTATTTTATTTAACTTTAAAAAAAAAGTACGATACTCGCATCTACTGTACTGACATGCACGGTTCTGGAATTTTAGACCTTTTATGTGACTCACTGCTCAATTTGCATATGAAGTTATGACAAACAAAAAATGATACATCATGGACCTTGCGTGCACTGAACCAAATAAAAAATACCAATAGCGGAAACTGCTCTAAGCGATATCCTCGACCATAAGTATGTATAACAGAAGAAGATCAGTAGCAGTAGAAGATGGCAGTAAATTACCAATAATACAAATGGGAAATACATAGTTATTTTTAAATATTGAAGTACATATCATTAGTAAACAAAGCGCACATTTAGGTGGAGCATTGTAATTAGGTTAAATCTATCAAATTTTAATGCATACAAAGGCATCGATATGGCATTTTTTGGCGTGCACTCAAAAAGAAACTATAGGAATGCGGTCGTATATATAGGTGAAATTGTACAATATTTGACTAATGCTATGTTTCCACCAAAGGTTTATCTCAGATTAGATTTAATAAATCTTTTTGGTGTTTCTACCGCACAAAAAGATTTAAAAAAGATTAAATTTGACAGCACCTTCAAGAATGCAAATGGCGTTCCAATTTTTCTTATGAAGTGCGAATGAGACAGAATGTTTGATTCGTGTGAAACAATGAAGAACTGAATGCGAGTCTCGAATGAATCGTTCAGCACCATGTAAAAATAGGTTAGTTCGATTTGTAAAACTATTTGTCCTAGGAAGATTTAACAAGATTAATTTCTAATCTTCAAGATTTACGAAATAAATTTGTATGGTAAATCTACGAGATTTAAAGGAGATTTAAGGTTAATCTCATTAAATCTCAGATTAGCGCTAGGTGGAAATGTAGCATAACGCAGCAAAGAACTGTCAAATTTGTGCGATGAAAATGATTTTCATTTTTTTCTTCCACACTTGCATTCAAACATATCAGTTTTACCATTACCTAAAACACCATAGTGGGATAAAATGGATGGTTTTAGAACCAATCCTAAATATTTTCATGTATAAACTAAACAGCATACAAAAATTTAAAAACGTTTCGGATGCGCGATTAAGTTGTATGTGATGAAATTTCATATTTTGTTGCCACACTATTGGTAAATGTATCCGGCGTGGATAACATCTTTCCAGAATTTAGAATTAATAACATTGTTAAACTTGCAAATTACCGCAGAAATGTCAGGTTCTTAATTTATAGATAACGATCGACAATGGGATTTACTTTTTGCATTAATGACGCATAAAGTGCAATTCTTTCACATCCCAATTTAATTCGTGAATTGTTTGCAATCATATTGAAGACTAGCTGGCCCGCCCCGGCTCCGCCCGGGTATATAGGTACACAAATTTCGAGAACAAAAAACTTTGAGCTCTTATATCTCAAAACTTATACAAATGTCACTTAACCCCTTTTTATGGCCTTTTCGATTGGTAATCCAGAAGCGTTCGGAATGCGTGTAAACCGTTTTGAAAGTGTTCTATTGGCATTCAGATTGACAGTTCTTCTCCTGAAAAGAACAGAAAACGATTCTGGATTTCATTTCAGAATCGAAACCATAACAACTCACACATTCAAATACATAGTTTTCAAAGTGTTATCAAATATTGGAAAAAGTACATTTTTAGCTAAAAATAATAAACAATTTATTGTTTCTAAAAACAATTGTTTTCCGTTTAGAATATTATTTTCCCATTTTCTTTATTGAAAATTATCATACTCGTTCATATTTGTGTCCGCCAAGTTTCCAAATGTGAAGAACTATTTCCATCCGCATGTGAAGTTGCACAAATACAGGGATACGAAAACTTCAGAATCAAACCACATGTGCCTGTTTTTCTAATTGTGTTTCCTCGATTAATCGAATTCCGGATAGTTGAGATTCGACTGTATTTTTTTTAATTTTATTTTGTTAGAACCAAATTTCATGATTGATTGATTTCTTTTCAAACTCAATTGATTTACTTTTTTTAACATAAGGCAGGTACCCAGAGTGCGCTTCTGCACCTTCTTGGCAAACCGCAAGACCGAATTCAACCAAAATCACAAAGACACTCCCAATACCAAAGATTATCTGAAGGGAATCATCCAAATAGTTCAAGCAGTGGCGTGACAAAAGGAAATATGGAATCATTTTTATATTTAGAATTAGTTTCAGGGCCCAAAATTTCAAAGGTCGTGTTGAACCACATTTCGGATGAAAGCTATTTTGTACCAAAATCATTCAGCCTTATCGCCAATTCCGAGGGAGAAAGCTCTCCCTCGGATTTTATTTTTTCCCAGGAGTTGAATACTCTCATCGCCAATCTCCCCCGAATATCATTTCCCCCGGAAATAACTTCGAACTAGTTTCGAAATATTTTGAGAGAATTATTTAATTTACAAATTATTGAACTGTCAAAGTTCAAAAGAAAAGAGATCGGATAAACCTAAACAAAACTCGAAGAAACTAGAGATGTAGTACCTCGTGGTATCATTGACGATTTGCTTTTGACGATTATCATTTTTTAAATTTCGGAATGACCCCCAGCTTTCAAATATTTACTGGTGGCTATCTAAATGAATTCAGTGCCACCACCAAAAAAAAGCATTTGGCATACCTACCTTCTATCGTCAAACTAAGTGCATGCTTGCGTTTTTTTTTTGCAGAAGGTGGCTGCCAAAAAGGTGGCTCAATCCAGCTTCAGTCTTGTCAGAAATTTAATTAATTTTTAAGATAGAGATATGCTTCAAATGCATCACTTTGAACACGGAAGATGAAAAATGTTAAAATAAATAGACAAAACTGGAATAAAAAAGAGAAAAGTAAAACTAACGTGTTATATTTTCAAAATCCTCCAGCTAAAATTAAGTGAATTTTTTCCAGGGAAAAATCACTAAATTTCCTTCGGAAAAAAAATTGGCGATACCTACTTTTTTCCTAGGAATTTTTTCCTTTTTTTCGAAAATTGTTTACGATAGGAGAGTATCACACGGGGGAAAAAATCCGGGGGAAAATTTATTTGCGATAAGGCTGATTATAACAGGCAGATTTCTTCTGAAAAATACTGAGAGAAAAGTATATCACAATACCAAATCTCGGACCCACTGTGCGCCGCCGTTATCGTGTTGTGTGCTATAAAATACAAAGGATTTCATTTTAATAAAACAAAGATCAGCTTTGGATTTTTCGTAGTCTATTTAATTAAAGTGGTGTTGATAGAAGTATAAAGGGAATAATATTGGTACAACGAACAGACTTTTTTCAAGTACCTACGGGAAGTTCACTGTTTTTCTAAAACTTCAAAGATATCCTTACCATTTTTGTCATTAAAAGTACCTCAGGTTACTCCACTACAATATGTGCGTAAATTCTCGTCAGAATCGTTTTGAAGATCATTGTGTTCAAACAGACAAATTTTTTTTAAAAATGATGCAGTTACATATGTATGTATGTTTCTTAGCAAATAAACAACCACCTGAGCAACTTTAAATTGTTGCGATATTAAGGACAAACACTCCAATTTAATTATTATGTAAATAAAACCTGGCATCGCGATGCATCGTTTCAATCGCATTATTGCATTTTTAAAAGTGCATTATTGTGGAAGGGCCGTCATAAGGCTGCAAGGTTGATGGCATAAAATTTGAACTAATAAAAAAGTAAGGTAGGTATAAAACACTTTTATTTGTTGCATCTTGAAAATACATTGTGTTGGTCAAAGGGCCGGTCGTGGCATCGCTGCCTTGTTGGTGGTATGTAGTTTGCACAGATCGAAACAATAAGTCGACAAAAATTTGACAGTAAAATTATTGTTCTAATTTAATTGTCTGACACTTTTAAAATCGATTATTTCTACTTGTTTATAATTTCCTATATAGGCATATAAATTTTTTGTTTCGACATAATTTTCCCTTAATTTCATTCTTTTTCTAATGTTTTAAGGATACCGTTTACATTTTTACAATTAAAAGTAGCCTAGGTTACTCCCAGAGTTGTCCACTACATGTACGTAAGGTCCCATTATAATCTGTTCCGCTGTTTTGAAGGTTACCGCGGACAAACAGACAGACAGACAAAAAATTTTTAAATGATGCAGCTATGTTTCTCAGTAAGTAAACAACCACCCAAGCTCAGAAATTTTAAATTATTTCAATATTAACGACAGACACTTCAATTTTATTTATATGTATAGATGATTTAATTTTACTAATTGTTTCATTTTATAGAAGAAGGTTGTTGGGGGCCCAGCGAAGCGGGCGGGTATCAGCTAGTTATTTATAAACTCTCGTTTCTAACAAAAAGTTATTGAAACTAAATTCTCAAATTCGGCTTATTTTACGAGTTAGTTTCCAAAATATTTAGAAGTGACCAGTGTAACTACGATTATTCTTTTACAAATACTTACTTACCAAGGTCATTGACACCAATTTCCTTCGTTAGGTTCCCTTTGCAAGGCATGAGCACTGCACCGCCATCGGGCTTGGAGATCTATTTCAGTTCACTCAAATTATGCTGATTCCTATTCGGAATTCGCCAAGTACTTCTATCACGGTTCGAACGACTCATCTTCCTCTCTTTGCGTGAAAGGGTTCCATTGCATCGTCTGACCCGCACTGCTCTTGTAACTTTTCAAAGTATATGCCCAACCCACTGCCACTTATATTTCTTTGAATAGTAAACACAATGGGTTCTTGACCTGCTCTTTCCCATAAAGCTTATAGGTGATACGATTGGGCCAGAAAATGCTTAAGATGTTTTTCTATTCACGAAATATTTCAGTATGTTTTATGACAGCAGTGTGACTTACCAATGCTGCACCCATAAAAGCACAAATTCTACAATACCAAGTGCTGCACCCATAAAAGCACAAATTCTACAATGGAAAGGAAGAGTCATGGCCTGATCTTTAAGTTAGTAAAATTATTTTTCCATATTTTGAAAAACATTCCGGAAGCAGTTTTAGCTTTCTTGATTTAGCTGATTATGTCGACTTTAGTTTCGTTATCATCAGTAGATACAATACTCCCAAGATATTTAAAATTCTCTTACATCTCTCCTGGTTGTCCAGAATTATTGACTTGGATAGATGAGGGAGTTTGTAGAGTGATCCATTTTTTGTTTGCTTCTCTCTTCTATAAGAGAGTAAACATGCGTTGTCCACGTAGTCCAGATGTTTGGGGTGTGGTGGTTGAATTCTTCAATTTCCAGTCGAAAAAGCTGCATGCAGTTCATCATAACCTCGTTGTAGCCAAGAAAAAACCAGGGAAATACTTTGAGCAAGTTTGACGTCGGACGGCTTCATTCGCAAGAAATCGCCTGGTCTTTTTCCGTTCGAGTCTCTTGCGCCCTCTTAAAAAGTCATTTTCCGCCAACTGCAAGTATCGAGAACCAGTGGAAAAGCTACCAGGAAGCCATTAGAGATGCCACCTCTGATGCGCTTGGCCTCGCACGACCACCACAGCAAAACCTTTGGTTCGACAAAGAATGCCGGCAAGTACATGCACCAGAGCTGCTCGCGAGCTCTACGAACAGAAGAGGAGACAGGAACACAAGCTTCTAAGAAGAAAAAAGAAAGAGCATGAGAAGCGCGGATCGAGGAAGTAGAGGAGTGCTATTGCCAGAATGAAGTTTGGAAGTTTTACCAAAAAGCAAAACAAATTGCCCAAGGTTACAAGGCCCGAACCGAAGCCCGCAAGGATGATCAGGGGAACATCGTGGAATCGTGGTAGAATCGCAGTCAGTGCTGAGGAAATATAAAAATCCTTTCTGCAAATTGTATAACTGCGATGACGAACTGAATTCCGCAACCATGCATATCGCACCATTAAACCTGGAAGACGAAGTTTAACAATTCTGTTCACCCGATCTTGACGAAGTAAAGACAGCATTATCTTAACTTAAGACCAATAAAGCTGCTGGAGCTGATGGCCTTGCGGCTGAGCTATTCAAAGCAGCTGACGATGAATTGGTTTTTAGGAGTATGCACCAGCTCATCTGTAAAATATAATCGGAGGAAAACATGTCCGATGAATGGAGCCCCAGCATTGTTTGCCCGATCCTTAAGATAGGCGATCCTCTGAACTGCACCAATTATAGAGGCATCAGTCTTCTTAACATCGCCTGAAAGATCTTTTCTGCCGTACTTTGTTAACGCCTGAAGCCATTCGTCAACAACCTGATAGGTTCATATCAGTGTGATCTTAGGCCAGGGAAGTCCACCATCCACCAAACATTCGCACTACGGCAGATCTTGGAGAAAACCCAGGAGTTTCAAGTCGATAGCCACCACCTTTTCATCGATTTCAAAGCCATGTTCCGCGTATGACAGCATCTACTTATAGAGACGAGCTATGTAAAGCATTGTCTAGTTTTGGGATCCCTGCCAAACTCGTCCGTTTATGTAGGATGATGATGGAGAATGTACGCTGCTCTATCAAGGTTGGTAGAGACCTCACCGACACCTTTGATGTCAAAAAAGGTTTTAGGCAAGGCGACGCGCTGTTATGCGACTTCTTCAACATCGTTATTGAAAGAATAGTGCAAAACTTTCACGTCAACACTTGAGGCACAATCTTTCAAAAGTCCGTCCAATTACTCGCTTATGCTGACGACATTGACATAATCGGACGAACAAAGCGTGATGTCAGTGGTGCTTTCGAGAGTATTGAGAAGGAAGCCAAGAAGATGGGTTAAACGGTGAATGAAAGCAAAACGAAATATATGCTGTCAACAAGAAAGGACACCCAACACTGACGTCTTGGACAGAAAGTCACAATAGAAAGCTATAATTTTGAGGTTGTCAGAGACTTTGTCTACCTAGGATCCGCTATAAACTCAGCGAAAGAGACCACTGCTGAGATCAAACGAAGAATTACTCTTACCAATCGCTGTTTTTTTTGGGCTAAGAAGGCAATTGAGAAGCAAAGCCCTCTCTCGAGCAACTAAACTATCCCTGTATAAGACGCTTATCATCGCGGTCCTGATGTATATGGTGCAGAGGCATGGACACTGGTGACGTTGGATGAGAACGTGTTAAGCTGTTTTGGAGGAAAATTCTCCGGGTGATTTTTGGTCCCGTCTGCATAGATTGGGAATGGAGAAGAAGATACAACCACCAACTGTACAGCGACACCGACATAGCCACAAAAGTGAAAAGCCAACGACTGAGATGGCTGGGTCAGTGAGAATGGACAGCAATGCTTCGGCCCGGGAAGTCTTTCAATACAACACCGTGAGACAGCGCAGTAGAGGTGGACAGCGTAAGAGGTGGTGCACGCAAGTGGAAGAGGACCTCAACCAACTTGGTGGTGCAAAACTGGAGACAGCTAGCTAGAAACTGGGCCGACTGGAAGATGCTTGTTGGTTGAGGCCCTGGTCCACCCCGGACTGTAGCTGTAGCGCCACCTTAAGTAAGTAAGTAAGTGCCATATCCTGCTGGTTTGGTGTCAAGCGTGCTTTCAAGATATTCTTATTACTTGAGATCACGGTTGCCACATTTTGACCCCTTTTATTGCCTCATGCGACCATGAGACGACTTTTAAAAAAACTAGCTCTTTTTTGCCTTTTTTAGAAATATTGCGAATTTTCTGACCCCATCTCTAGAAAATTGCATGAAAAAGGTTAAGTTCTTGTTTTTTGTCTAGAATTTTTTCCAATTTTCCATTTATGTATATGAAGAAAACATAATGTCATTGCGATGGTAGAGAACTCCAAGAAAGTGTAAGGCACAATTCTGTCTGTCTATTTCCAGCTCGACCTGAGTCCAAACCATTGGAACAATTTCTCCAAATTTTGAAGTTAAAATTTTTTGGTAATTCGGTACTTGCCATATAACTGTAAAAGAAAAACTTGTACATCTCAAAAAGAGCGATTGTCCAAATTTATTATCTCAAAAACGATTTCGTCCCCCAAAATTGAAAATGTGGAAGGGGGACACGAATGTCTTTGACTTTCTCATTAACGGCTCCAATGATTTTAGTGAAAAAGTTTTTTAAGGAACTTTTAAAATGTTAATAATATTGCATATCAAAATTAAAAAAAAAAAGAAATTTTGGATTAAAAATTATTATTTTTTGGAATTTTCAATATTTCTTCTGTGGTGTTTGGTACAAGAATGATAAGGACAACTCACGTCCGATGTAAAATACATCAAGCTAGAGCCTAAACGTGTTAAGCGATTTTCTTCAAATTAAAATATTTATGAACATGTTGTTAAGTAAAATGTGCATAAATTTGGAAGAAAATTGGTAAACGGTTTTCGGCTCTAAATCGATGTAAGGTGAGCCGTGGATGTGAAGAAGCAATTTAATTTTTGGACTTAATATTTATACGAAAACTTCTGATTTAAATGTGTTTGTGAAGTTGAATAAAATTTGAATGAATATAAGTACTGATTTTTGAAAAGGGCTATAACTTTTTTTAAGATGATTGTATCGAGTTCATTCTGATTAAGTAAGATTGGGTATTAAAAAATACCCATAAAACATGTGTCATATGCTTATATTATTCCAAGATTAATATTTAAGTATGCTAATCTTTCATATTCCCTCTCCCCACCACTATGAAAGTGGCTTTTAAAAAAAAAACCAAAGTAGGTCCTCAATCAACTTGGGATGTAATGTAGTAGATTGTAAAATTCTGCGTCGACACTATCTTAAAATTTTATTTATAAAAATATTTTCTAACTTTTCTTGTCTTTTCAAATTTTGTTTCCAAAACGACTTTTGTCTAACCCCGTCGTGCAAGGGGAGGGGTGGGAGAATAACAATAATGTGGTCCTATGGTTTCAAGGATGCTGAATCCGACGGAAGTTCTCGGGTCACCGTCCGACCCTTGGTTTTCGATTTTTAAGCAACATTTCGGGACTGTGGCAACCCTTCTCTTGTCCTTCTGACAGTGTTGCCACTTTGGCAGCACCTCTTAGAAGTAAGGTTAGGACATGGACTAGTTGTATACTAAAGATTAACCCGTCAGGTCAAAATGAAAGGTTGATCTCACTAACAGCCCCAATATAAAAACCTGGCTTTCAGGATTCTGTCTGCTTAGTGCTCCCATGAAATAAAGCTTTAGAGACAATTATTGGAAAGCAAGAATCCAACTCCATATTCCTGACAGCTTGTAGTGGAGCTACCGTGGTCCTATGGTTGGTATTAAAGCGTTTTAAGATGGGTCTTGTGTGTAAATGGAAATTCACACACAAGTGCAGTGCATGCTGCGCATTATACATCAATTTATATTGAATAATTTTGAATGAACAACAACAACTTGTGTGTGTTACCACCAAGCTTATAGGCTGGAGTTATAGCTATTTCACGAGAGACACCTCGATCATCAGACTCCTTTAGTGGTGCTTAGTCTGGTTATGCTCGTATTAATTAAAAAACTATTTGCCATCATATGGGAGCGAACCATGAACCTTGCGATTCACTACACACCGCGCCAACTGAAGCCACATGGTTAGCTCTATCCCAATGCAGGTTTCGTTGTTTATCAATTGCAACAGCGACTAGCATTTTTATTAAAACACACAAGCTTGTTATTGTTCAGTCGGTTTCTTTCTTTTTTTCCCATGCACCGATTCGTATGCCAACAATTCGTTGGTCATACAAGGGGGGGGGGCGATGAGTTGAAAGAGTTGACACTGGTCAAGAATTAATTGCTCACCGCAGGGTTGAGAAGTGGAAAATAAAACAAAAAAGCAGTTCTGCTTATAATGAGTGTAATCCAGACTCTGATTTATTTTTCATAAATCTATTCCTTAAATACTATAACAATAACTGTTATACTTATTTTACATCTGACTTCTACACATAATATTTTACATTCAGAATTATTCTATTTTCCTATTGGTTACAATATCCACCCTAGGATCTTATTACTATTGAGTGACTATCAATGCAATCGAGTAGAATGGTGTTGTTTTGTTATGCTATGGCTAACATACTCGATTGTACTTTACATGTTTTGTTACTCATTTGTTAACTAGGCAGTGGCGGATGCACTACAAGCTCGCGGGTGCCTTTCTAGAATAGAGTTGGTATAGGTAGTCCATTATTTTTAAAATGTCCATCTTATATCGAATGCATTTTATTTCTGTCATACTAAGGACCTTCTCGAGAAGCGTTTTCACATTCCAGAAACCACCTTTGTAACGAAGCATTACAATTCTGCCCCCTGCACCTGTTCCCATCCTAGAACCATTCCGTATATATACCACCAACTCTATAACAAAAACCAGAATACCTACTCCGTATATTTATTAACATTCATGCACCCCCCCCTCCTTAATACGCTCCTGAAAAGTAAAAACACTTACCCATCTGACAGCCATGTACCCATAGCAATTCACACAAAACTGATTACCAAACAAATTATGAGCACCGAGACAGAAATTCCCCACACTAACCGATGCACAACAACAACAACAACAACAAGGTGTAGTGGAATTGCATTACAAAAGTTGTGTGAAGAATGAAGAACTTCACTAAAAGCAGTGACTGGGTGACGATCAAGAACATCGATGGTGAGTTTATCCGACAAGGAAATACAAGAGCCATCATCCTCTTGCCCAGGACCTGGATGGGGCTACTTCCTAGAAATGTGCACTTCGCTCCCTTAAAACTCACGAATGGTTCAACCAAAAAGGGCTTTAATAGACCTCCATAAAAACTGCCACACCAGTGAGGAAAACACCAGATTTGTACCAGTTTTACTGTGATTTCTAACGGCGTTCTCCAAGATTCTCGCCAGCTTCTTCCACTGATTACACTGGATCCTGCACGTGACTCGTGTCACATTGAATGGACATATCTTTGAAAACACAAGCTTCGTGAGTAAGGAGGGTAACCATCAGTTAAAATATCACAAGGAATCAGCTGTTGCGACGCAGAAAGACTTCATCGTGACTGCTTGTTGTGCTACTGGCCTAGACCAAGTTGTGAGCAGTCAATATCGATAGTTTCTCGATCAGGAACGATGGAGGTCGGCCAAAGCATGCTTAAGTTCCATGCAAACATATTAAATAGTAAAAATTTAACACACAACTGTTTTTTACTTACAGTGAGTGAGAAATTAAAAATTAATGTTTAAGGTCGATGTTTTAAACATCTATCATGAACAAGAACACCTATAACTTCAATGGGAAAAAGTGATTTCCTAAAAAATCTCTTATACCAATATTCATCCCATGTTTTTGAGAATGTTATTAAAACCCTTTTCGATGGGAAAAAACTTACCTTTTAAGTAATAAGTAGCACAATAAAGATAGTACCTATACCTGTAACCTATGTATATGTCCAAGAGGAAGGTTGCCAAGCAAAAGGTAAAAGATCTTGCCTTTTAAATATATTCAGCCACCAACTCCCCCCCCCCATAATATACCTTCTTGAGTGCATCACTATATACACAAGGGATGGCTGTAACTATAATAATATCAAGATTGGACGTTTTTCATGTCGTTCATGTCCAAGGAGCACAACCATATCAGATGATAGTTTTCATTCATGAATTAGAGCAATTACATGTCGGGCATGAGGATTATTTCCTGCTTGCTCCTTGTTTGTTTTACTTTTACGACCGAAAGATGCATGTAACGGGAATGGGGTGCTATACTCCAAGAGTTATACTTCTTGATATTATCCAATCCTTCCTATTTTATGGTTAAA
This sequence comes from Dasysyrphus tricinctus, assembly GCA_963921185.1. Classification (NCBI taxonomy): domain Eukaryota; kingdom Metazoa; phylum Arthropoda; class Insecta; order Diptera; family Syrphidae; genus Dasysyrphus; species Dasysyrphus tricinctus. The sequence continues at coordinate 55,857,355 of OY992530.1, read as the reverse complement.
AAACTATTAAGACTGTGTTATACTGCGACGAGGATGAAAATGGCACAACAACAAAAACAAAGACGACACAACAAGAGACTCTCTAAGGGAATTTCACTTTTTTTTTGGATAATAAATAAAAATTGTTGCGTGTTGTGTGCTGTAAAACGATATTAAAACACATAATTCCGAGCTCCTTGAGAGTTTTGGGTTGAGAAAGTTTTCGTTGATGATAAAAACAATAAAAGTGTTTTCGTCCTTCCTTATTATATAGGTGTGTACTTAATACTTCTTTAGTTGTTTTTTTTTTACTTTCTACTTATCGCATCTGGAAAAATCTCCTTCATATCTTAAGTTTCAACAATAAAATCCCAGGTGTTGTTTCACTCTATTGTTCCAGTAATGCATGGTCTCTATCCGGTTTTCTTATGGGAATGAGAAAAAAAAAGAGTCAGGAAAATTATATGAACCAATAAAAAATATAATGATTTTTTTTCGGAAATTATGTATGTTTCAGTAGATTAAGGTGGAATCACACTACTAGCAAATAAATGTGACTAACAAAGTAACAAGTGTGATAAAGGTGTGATGCACACATTTATTTGGCGTCATAAAAAAGGTTACAAAGGGATTTGTTTTTAAATGTGAATTTTTTTTGTTTAATGAGTAATAAATTTGCAAATAACATTTTTTTATAACTTTAACTATGTAGTCCAGGCACGGATACAGGGGGGGGCAATAGCTGCAGTTGCTCCCTCCCCCTATGTAACGAAGTCACATATTTTATACCCTCAATCACCCGTACCAAACAATGAACGAGCATTGTATACCACCGAGGTCCCCATATAAAGTATACAGAAGAGGATACGTATTTGCCGCCTGCTACGACGTCAGCAACAAGAGGAAACCAACTGGCGGTTGGTTACGTCAGCAAATGAAGTTCATTCGTAGTTTTTCAGTTCACAGTTGGTTACGCCAGCAAAGTTGACTAGTAAGGGTGGAAAATACACCAGAAATCAGATTCTTTTTTCCTTTGGAAATCTTGCTTTTATTAGCCAAACTAATAAAGAGGTACGCTGCTGGCTACTCTTGTGTACCAGTTAGAAGCTTCAACACTTATGCCGTAAAATACGCTCAGCCCCCCCCCGTCCACTTCCTTATAAACTTCGTTCTGCCGCCGCTTTTAAGACTAGGGAGTATGTCCCAAGCTACGATGTCTTGAGCTCCGGTCAGATTACACCGCTTCTCCACCGAATACAAACATCGTTCTGCCGCCGATTTAAGACTAGGGAGTACGTCCCAACCTACATTGTCTTGAGCTTCGGTCAGACTAGGGAACCCGTCCCACCGCTTCTCCGCCGAAAATCAATTTCGATCTGCCACCGCTTTTAAGACTAGGGAACACGTCCCAACCTACGTTCTCTTGAGCTCCGGTCAGACTAGTGGCCCCGTCCCACGGCTTCTCCGCCAGAAATAAATTTTATTCCGTCGCCGCTTTAAGACTAGGGAGTACGTCCCAACCTACGTTGACTTAAGCAACCACCCGAATTGGCGAGCCCGCTTTATCAGTAGATTATATGAAATTAAGTGTTATTTATTTTAAGTCAAGATAATATTTGTAAAGTATATGAAATACCATGTTAGCATTACGATTAGTGTAAATATATGAAATACGCTGTTATAAGTAGAATTAAGAGAACTAATAATAAACAATAACTGGAGTTCCGAACTTTTTACGCACCGAGTTTTACTGCTTTCTTCGGTTATACCCTGGACCCCGCAGACCTACCTCAGCTGGAAACAAAAAAAACATCACACCTGGACAAGAATGAACGAAGCATAAAACGTGACTTCAAGTCAACGTCTATTCGATTGTCAAATGATCGTCATTTTTTGGCGCGAATATTGCTATCGTCAAATACGCAATCATTATGTTGCCACAAATTCTTTTTGATCAACGTCAGTCAATTTTCTTGCGAACGCATTTGACGTTCGCAAACACGTTTTCTGGCATCTCTATATTTTTATCGTCAACTTTATTTTTTTACTGCAGAATTACACCGCAGATAATGCTTTTCAACATGTGACTTTAGCAAACTGCATTATCGAACACAGTGCGAATGCTAATGCACTATAACTATTTGCGACTTTGAAAAGAAGACTTCAACAGTTTGCGTTTGAGAACATTTGGCAAATGAATTTTTGACGCAAATCACGAAAACCGCCTTTAACTGGCAAGGCCATATTGGCCAAATTATCTTGTCCCAGCTAAAGAAGGGACTTAAACTGTCACTTACTTTAATGTCATGAGTGGGAATAGGAGCGTATCGATGTGTCATTATATGCTTTTCGAAATTTTTGGTGGTATAACGAAGATCCAAAGGGAATTCAAAAACGTTGTGAAGATACAATGCTTCAGCCACATTCTGCATAACTTCACTTGGCGAAGTTTCAGAGTACCCGGTGTTGGAGATACTGGGTGAAGTGCGAAACGTTTTATCTCAGTCTCATACCTCATTTTTAAGAGCTATTGCTATCAAAATGTTGATACTGGAAATCAGTTGTCTTGGTAAGTACAATGTAATTTGATCTACTTCTACAGCCTAAGCCACTTAGTTCCAAAAATAACAGTACAGCCGTAAGAAAATAGTTTATTTGCCTCAAAAACGGCTCCAACGATTTTAATAAAAAAATCTGTGAATTACTTTTAAAAGAGTTGTGTTTTTCGACAATCTTCTTTTTTTACAAGAAACTGTTATTAACTGTACCTGCTATATAAGGTTTTTTTTTATTTTCGATTTTCTCATCAACGGCCCGACTGATTTCAATAAAAATGTTTCAACAAAAGCTTTTTTTAAAATTTTATTAGTATGGCGGCATATCAATATTTTGAAAAAAAAAAATTAATTTTGGACTAAAAAAAAATATTGTAATATTTAGTATTTGGAAGTACCTCATGGCATGATGGTTAGTGCGTATGACTGTCATGCTGAAGATATGGGTTCAATTCCCAGCCCTTCCATCTAAAAACAGAAATGTTTCATTCGAGGTACTGCCTCTTGCGAGGAACTGACAAATCCTCCAAGAGTATACTTGTCATGAAAAAGTGCTTCTCATTAAGCCGTTCGGATTCGGAAAAAACTGTAGGTCCCCTCCATTCCTGCTAACAAACACGCACAGAGGAATGGTTGTGAGGTGTATGTCACTAGGCCCTGGCTCTCCACGAGCTGTTGCCCCACCCAATTTATTTATTTATTTATTTTATTGTAATATTTTTTCAGGTTCGTTAATAAAACTTATTCACTTTATTAAAATTCTTTACTTATTTATATGACAAAATAAAGCAAAAAACCACTTTACTTTTCATACTACCAAACAATTTATTGTTCAACACTGAAATTAATTCACCAACTTTACTTTTCACTTTTATTACAACCAACTTTATTCATTCACGATTAAAAAACAAACTGTGTCTGTTGCCAGCCAAACATGTGCCTTTTATACTTATTTGGCAGGCTCTGAATATTGCTGAATGTTCTGGAATCTGCTTGTAGAGCTTTTCGTAGGGGAAATCTCCCATCATTTCCCTTTCTTAATCTTTTATTTTGACATTTTGTACCAAAGCTCTAAAGCTCACGAAACCTTTCCGTAGGTTGGTATCTATAGGTATAATCCGGAAGATCAGGCTTCTTTATTCGAGATTCGTTATAATTCATTTGAAAGTCATTATAGTACATTGCAATATTACACAGTTATTAGAATATACAAATTTTAAACTTTTTTTTTTTAATCCAAAAATTATTTTTTTGAAAGCTGCAATATCATTTCAGCTTATCTTAAATTTGTATGTAAAAATATTCATATAAATCCGTTTAGCCGATAACGAAAAAATTCAAAATAAAAAATATGTTCTATGGCAGGTACTATTAATCAGGCGCGGATCTATCATTTCGTTGGGGGGGGGGGGGGCAATTTTCGTGAGTTTCCAAAATCTTGATAAGGTCTAGAGACAATTTGAGTACACTTCATACCGCTCTACACGCCCGGTCACACAAAGCAAAGTGAGTTGAAGAGTTCGACATTTGAAGAAAGCAAATAAACTCTATCATAACTGCCACAGATCTGGAACAGAGGGTACTCTGTACCTTGTGGAATGAATTTTAGCGGTTTGTAGCTATAGCATGGTGTCTTAACACCGTTTTTGAGTTCCTTCTGAATCTACGTAGATCTACAATTATGTTCGGAAAACATAATGGTACAGTGGTATGTTCCTTTTCAGACACATGACGTTCAAGCTCGAGTGAAATTTCCAGCTTTTTCTGTAGCTGGCAACCTAACATAGCCTTGCTTGTAATAGGCCGTTTTCGAGAACGTCATTTGCGTCAAAAATGCGTTTTGCAGAATGTTCTCAAATGCAAACTGCAAAAGCCTGCTGTTAGAAAAGGCAAATTCAAGTTTTACTGCATAAACATTGTGTTCGATAATGCAGTTTGCTAAGTTCACATGTTCGAAAACAACATGGTGAAATTCGGCAGTCAAAAATCGAGTTGGTAACAAAAACATAGAGATGCCGGAGAACGTGTTCATAAACGTCAAATGCGTTTGCAAGAAAATTGAAGGACTTGATAAAAAGATTTTGTGCAAACACAACTATTGCATTAATTTGACAATACCATGTATTTAAGTTGAACTAAAATTATAGATCGAAACCGAGATGAACCGTATCGTTTGCTCAGATGCCTTCGTCCATCGATACAAAACCAAATACAAAGAAAATGTTATGTAATTTTATTTTTGGTGCTCTCGGTCAGTGAAACCATATGGAACTTTCGAGGAACAACCCTATTTCTTTTCAGGGTGGACCCTACCTCGCAGTGGAATTCCACGATATTTATCCGGCCGGTGCGTGACGGCCAAGACAATCCAGCCCAAAGGGCCGATATGGAGGTTCATGCAAAACCCATGTTATGAAAAAAATCTGTAATTAAAAAATTTGTTGGTTAGTTAGATTACCTCCTTGGGAACCGGAACTCTTGCCTGGCGGAACTTTTTAGGTGAAATACAAACACTTTAAATTCTGGCTTGCGGCAAAGAACTGACAATTAATTTATTTTCTACCTAACTATTTATACCTTAAAATACATTAAATTCTATCCCTACTTAACTATAAAACTATGAAATTCCATAGGTAATTGTTTATGACATCGCACCTTCTGTTGGTTTTGTTGGCCCAGTTCAGTTTACCATGTATTCTTATTACTGTGTGTCATCCAGCCATCGGTCGATTACCCTCCAGCGAATGCTTCGTTTTGCTGGGGTTGCATTTTGTTTCGGTTGCATTGACCATGTGCTGCGGTTGTTCGTAAACAAAACGATCGCGTACCATTTTTGCTGAGTACGACAAATCGAATTGTTTACTGCTCTGCTTGGCTGTGGCTGACCTTGGTATTAGGTTACGATATTAAATAATAACATTGCTGAATGGCTTTTAGGTTTTGTTCATGATTTTTTGGGTATGGTCGTGGTTATGTGTTATTAAAGTGTGTAAGACATCTCACATAACAAAAATACCACTCTTTATTGAAACTTTCCGCCCGACCTTCTTGATTGTGACTTACTTTCGTTATACATTTCATTAACAATATACATAGCATTCGTTAAGTTTTAATATAAATGTTTCATATAAGCTCAAAGCATCGACCACAGAATTGCCAGACTCATGTAGTCCAATACAATAGCAATACTTGCGTCGAAAAATGGACAGTCGAATTGACGAAACAACTATCCTTTCCTTAGGTATAAAAGTTCCATGCAACATCCCTTTGGCAGTGACTGCTGTAGTCGTTTCCTGGTTTCTCTCCTGCTGCAACGCTGCGCTGCAAAGAAAAATTTTTATAAACGTATAACGAAATAACCTTTCTTTTTGATTAAATTTTATTGAAGTCATATTTTATGCTTCTTTCGTTCTTGCCCAGGGGGGGGGGGGGGCAGTTGCACCCATTGCCCCCCTTGTATCCGGGACTGCTATTAATAGTTGTTAAGTGTAAAATTTTATAATTTTTGGTAGTAGATCGTACTAATTTTAGTGTATAGAAAAAGTTTAATCAAAATCGGTGGAGTCATTTTTGAGAAAAAAAAAATTCCTTTGCGGTTTTTTAACTTTTGTATCGAAGGTACCGTTATTTTTTCATAAATGTAAAATGTTTTCTAAAAATATTTTAGAGAGTACTAAAAAATTCTTAGGTATCAAGTTTCAAAAAAATCAATCATGTCGTTTTCGAAATATTTTATTTTCAAAAAAGAATTTTGAAACATTTCTTAAAAATCAAAAAATTCTTTTTAAAAAATTATGGTAGGTACACAAAACTATTTATATTTTTTGGAAGCTTCTGGTATACAAAAATTATTGAAACCGTACTGTTTTGAAGAAATTCAAAAATTAAAAATAAAATTGGTTCTTTGGGAGGTACCATTAATAACCATTTTTGAAAAATGGTTTTCCACCAAAAGGAAGACTTTACTAAAATAAAATCATTGATTTTTTTAAAGAAAAGTTGTGCCGCCGTTTTTGAGAAAAATACGATTATGTAAAATTGCTAACAAGAAATTGTATGGCAGAGGTACCGTTATTTTTGGTTCTAAAAAAAAATGAAAAACGTGTGGGCATAATCACCAAAAACCACTATGTACCAAGTTTGAAGAAAATCGATCGAGCCGTTTAGGCTGTAGACGAACAGACAGACAGACACCCACTTTTTTGGTGTTCTCTTTCATCGTAATTATGTTCGATTGTTATCCCAATTTTTTTTTTGCACGAATCCAAAACTTGTTTTATAGTACCTATATTATTTATAACCATTAGAGGTACCATTAGTAACCATTTTTTGAAAAATGGTTTCCTATTCAAAGGTAGCCTTTACTTATATAAATGTATAGAATTTTTTAAGAAAAGTTGGGAGCCATTTTTTAGAAAAATGAGATTTTGAAAATCCCTGAAAAATTGAATGGTAGACAGGTACCGTTATTTTTGGTTCTACAAAAAAAATTTAAAAGAAGTTTGGGCACCGTCACCAAATACAAATTTATAGATAGTAAGTTCTAGGAAAATCCATCCAAAATTGAATAAAAAATGAGAGTTCCCGGTAGCAAACAAAGAGTTCCAGAGTTTCTCAAACGTTTTTTTCAATAGTTCTGGTGAATGGAGTGTTAAAATAAAAAAAAAAGTTTTCTTACTAACTTCACGCAGCAAGGACTTTTTTGAGAAAAAGAGTTCTGAGCATGTTTTTCACCTTAAAACAAGAGTTCTAGAGTTCCTGATGGGTATTAGAAAGAGTTCTACAAAATTGGAAAAGAGAGGGCAATTTAAGGTGCCCATTGACTTTTAACCAAACATTTTCAAAATTAAAAAAATCAAAAACAAAGGAGTTCTGATTAGGGTTCCCGATAGCAAACAAAGAGTTCTGAACATTTTCCCAATAACTTTTTTTCTAAAACTAATTTTTCAAAAGTTATTCGCAAATCTAAATTTTTGGTTCTAAGTCAATGGGCACCTGAATTTGAGAGTAACTTTTGAAAAATTAGTTTTAGACAAAAAAAAATTTAAGAAGAAAATGTTCAGACCTCTTTTTTTGCTCACGGGAACTCTAATCAGAACTCCTGTTTTTGGTTCTAAGTCAATGGGAACCTTAAATTGCCCTAACTTTTACAATTTTGTAGAACTCTTTCTAAAACCCATAAGGAACTCTAGAACTCTTAATTTAAAGGTGAAAAAAATGCTCAGAACTCTTTTTCTCAAAAAAGTTCTTGCTTGCAAAAAAAACTTTTTTTTTTAATTGTAACACTCCATTCGACAGAATTATTGAAAAAAAAGTATGAGGAACTCTAGAACTCGTTGTTCGCTACCGTGAACTCTCATTTTTTATTAAATTTTAAACAATTTTTTTGCTAACTTCACAGGACTAAAAAAAGTGGACAAAAATTTTGGGATATGACCAAAAACCACTTTTCACCAAAATTTAAGAAACTCGATATAGCTATTAATGCTGTATTTGACCAGACAGTTTCAATATTAACCTCATTATTTCCAAACAAATATTTCTGTCCTTGCCGGCTCAATGACAAAATTCAGTAAAAACTTGGGGTATTTTTTGGCGAATTACATAAAATTATAGTGGCAGAAAAGTACCCATTGGTTGTAAAATCATGGCAGGCAGAATAATTGGGAAAATAAGAGTTGTGGAACCTACTTTTTCGTCTAACAATTCAATTCAATTTTTTTTACGAATGCAATTCTTGCCATAACGTGTCCTGACGTAAACTCCAATTTTGTCTAGCAATAGTTGAAAGAATATCTATGAACATACCCTAATATACATAATATTTATTTATTCTGCAGGAATAAATGGGCATTAAAGTTCTTCTTCAACCGTGTTTCTCTTCATCTTCTATTCGTTAGTAAATTGAGACGTTACATCTTTGGTTTATTTTTATATGATTTTACTATCGATACAGCCAAAACCGACACTAAATTATAGCCCAATGTTCTTTCTTACAATTAAACCGTCATTTTGATTGAAAAAAGTATTACCAGTTTACAAACGTCAACAAATGTTCCACATACGCCACAGTGACAGATTGGAAAAGATTTCTTAAGATAACACCTTGATGTATGTATATTCTTTTTACTCGTACACTGATTTCAAATCTCTTCGTGAATGAGAAAAGAAATTTTAACAAGTCCCATTAAAACAATAGCCCTCAAGTCCACCACAAAAAAAACCAAGAGTATAGCTACAGATTAACTAAATAAATAATCAACAAGAAAACTATTTATTTTTTCATTTGCAATTTTTCCTTGTTTGCTTTTCATTAAAACACCACCAATTGGAAATTCTTAATTCAAACCTAGCCAGCCAAGCCAAGCAAGGCCAACCTTCAATCCAGCCCCAATCCCTATACTATATTTCCATCAAGAGGTAGAAGAGCAAGAGTAGGTATATAGCCAGAGTCGTCGACCATTTTCCTTGTTCACCACAAAATTCTCAATTTGTATTCCTTACTTCATTCAGGTAATTTCAAATTCATTCCATTCGCTGACCACATTTCATCGGATTGCATTTTCCATGCAGTTGCAACAACATCACGAAAAGCCATCGCCATTCTCCAACCATCGTAGAGGAAACCCACAGCAACAGAACCAACCAAAAAAAAAAAGGTCAAACGAAAAATGTTCCCTACACCCGACTTAAGCAAACATTTCCTTTTTATTTATGATGCAACCTGCAAACCATCTACCTTCCCTTACTTCTTGTTATAACCATCAGCTTTAGCCCACCTAGCCCACATCAATTTCCCAGTCATAGAATCTTATCTGGGTCTCAGAGTGGTTCTAAGCCATCCCTTGCCTTCAATGGGTTCCCGCTTACCATTTTTTTGGTTCGTTTTTTTTTTTATTTCGAAACAAATTTGCAAATACTAGGACTCTTGTCCATAGAACAAAGGCAACAAGGCAAGAGGCACGAAGCAATAACGGTGGTAAATAAATAAACAGAAAAGGGACAAAAGAACGTTGGCCAAAACGAAAAACCTGTAATTTCCTACTCGAAATTTCAAATATTCGAATCGGTATGGGAGCGTAGCGTACAGCGTACAGCTGCAGACGGAACACGGAAGATCTTTGATGCTCCACAGCAGCACTGGTTGCTGAGTGAGCGTTCTAATAGAATAGGAGACACAATAAATTCAAGTCACGTAGCTTTTTGCTTTGTTTCTGTACCGGATTGCTTGGCATTCTTTTGCCAGCCACTTGCTTTGTAAAAAAAAAACGGGTCGGCATCGGCACACAACACACATGCAACTAGCGACGCGGCGCATCAGTTGCTATTTTGTTCAAAATTCTGTTTCTTTTTTTAACTTTCAAGATCTTAAAGGGAAAAATAAAAAAAAATGACTATTGCAAGCAGGAACCATGTCTAAAAAAGAATTGTTTTTTGACTTATGAAGCTTAAAATCCATTTTTAAAAAGTATTTAATTTCAATATTTCCTCATGGAATGTGATGAACAATATGCTTGTGGGCTCAGGAAAAATGCCAATCACTTCATTGGAATCAATAACGTGAAGGCTCACAATAAAAAAAAAGAGCTCTCATTGTACGGATTCTAATGGACTTGAATAATCTACGCAAATGGTGATGAAAAAGTTGTATTCAAAAAACAATTAACAAAAAAAAAAAGCACCCAGGTCAACAAGCACACCGTGACCCCGTCGATAAGAAAACTTTAACTCCAGTCCTTGCTCTTAGTGGTGGTACTTCTAAATTGTTGTTTTTTCGTCACTAAATTGAGCTTTCAAAAACAATTTCCAAACACTCTTTTATCTCAAAAATAAAGATTGGGTAAACCAATGTAAGTCCTGGTCATGTTAGGGAGTTTTATCTTCACATTTTGTTTAAAAATTGACATTGACAATGACTTGCTGTTACTAACTTTTCTTAAATCTCTGACCAGGGTGCCAGCAGTTTAATATCATGGAGAGTTACAACCCAGTATATAATTGACCAACAACGAGAAAACTGCGGTTTTTCCATTTTCAGTCGGCAGATTAAAAACAAAGAAAATTTAACAATTGCCTGCGGAGAAAGGGCACAAGGAAAACCGAAAAAAGAAACGAAAATTTTACAAACGACAGAGGGAACAAGAAGTATAAGAATTTACGAGGTCAGAAGTTTTTTTTATATTCATTCGTCCTTCGATTTCCGATGGAAATAAAAATAAAAACCCAGTTTCCGAAACGCTTTACACATTGACATTTATTGTCGGCCTCGTTGCGGTTTTTGGATTTTTCACACACACGCAGAGTAGAGCAAAAAAAAATCAAAGATTTACAATATCTAAGAATTCAAAGAGGGAAATGATGTGTCATGATGTCCAGTGGCGTTTCAAGAGTGTTTGGCACCCTGTTCAACATTTTTTCGGGCCCCTTTCCCCTTCTTTTCTTTTCACTCCAAGGAAGAACTCTTCAGAAAACTGCAAACATCAGTGGCAACTATTGGCTGTCGATGACTTAAAGGAGATGTGGCAAAATTGGATGGGGCCTGGGCCAAGAGCGTGCATGAACAAGAGTGGTATCAAAAGAAAGGTGAGTGTTAGCACATTAAAACTGTGAAGTTTTAGGGAACTCGTATGTGGGGATTTTGAGTTATTGTCCATATTTCGAAGGCATCTCCTGCTTGATTTTTGTCCGTTTATAAGCAAATAAAGTCATATATCATAGGAAGTGTAAGACAAACCCCTATCTATTTGGTATCAAATGAAAGGTCAGTTTTATATCTTTCAAATAATGTAAAAATCATGATTCTATAACCTTCAGTTTTTGAAATAATCAAATAAACGTGAAACTTAGTAATTTTTTTAGAAATCAGTTATTTCTGAAAAATGAACAATAGCTTTGTACCTTTTTTTAACAGTTATGTGAAAGAACACATTTCAGTCTTTATTTTGATACAAATTAATATAAGATTCAGTCAATAATAAGCAAGAAAACCACCTTCCGAAGCCTTGCTTGAGAAGATCAAATAGAATGTACACAATATGGGGTTTCATATTAGAGTTCCTGTTAACATATTTATTTATTTTTTAAACTTGGATTAAATGATGTGTTTTCAACAACAAAACTTTTTTTCAAGTCATCAAGAAATGAATTACTACGTACAGTGGCTCTTAGTGAAAAGGACCCATCCTTAACAAAATTCTTTTTCTTTGAAGAAAATCGAGTAAAATAAAAAATTAGAAATTGACTTTCAATAGAGTATTATATTTGTGTTTTAAAAACTTCAAAATCTGAGATAAGGACTGAAATGTGTTCTTTCACATAACTGTTAAAAAAAGGTACATAGCCACTGTAGATTTTTCAGAAATAACTGATTTCTAAAAAAATTACTAAGTTTCACGTTTATTTGATTATTTCAAAATTTGATGGTAGAACTATCATGATTTTTACAATATTAGAAAGATATAAAACTGACCTTTCATTTGATACCAAATAGATAGGGGTTTGTCTTACACTTCCTATGATATATGACTTTATTTGCTTATAAACGGACAAAAATCAAGCAGGAGATGCCTTTGAAATATGGACAATTACTCAAAATCCCCACATACGATTTCCCTAAAACTTCACAGTTTTAATGTGCTAACACTCACCTTTCTTTTGATACCACTCTTGTTCATGCACGCTCTTGGCCCAAAAGTGCGTCATCTCCTTTCTATAACTTATGCCAATCGTTCTTAAAAATTTTCAAATTTAAAAATAAATATATTAAATATTTTTGAAAAATTCGCAAATTTGCAAATTTTACGAATGAAAAATTTGCGAAATTTCAAAACATGATACTATAAACCAAAAAGAAAAAAACAAAAATTCGCATAATTGCATCTATTATGGCCAAAACAAAACTTTGCGAAGGGCTGTAGCGTGAAGTTAGTTACGCCATTTTCGATTTGAAAAAAAAAGTTGTGCTGCATTGTGCTCAACTTGTGCTGCCTTGTGCCGTAAATATTAAATAAATCGCAAATTTGCAAATTTTACGAATGAAATTTTAGCGAAATTTTGTAATTACTAAAAACTGAAAGTTGTGCTGTTTTGTGCCCAATTTGTACAGATATATTCCAAAGAGATAAAAAAAATCGCATATTTGTAACTTTTATGCCAAAAATAAATAAATTATTTTTTTTCGTAAGTTTTACATTTTTCTTAAAAACTAACAAACGCTATTTTGGGCTCAGTTTGTGCTGCCATATTCCGAAGAGATAAAAAAAAATTCGCATATATGTAACTTTTACGGCCAAAAAACCAGTTTTGCGAAGCGTGAAGTTATCACCGCCAATTTTGATTTTCGAAAAAAAAATGTGCTGTATTGTGCTCAACTTGTACTGCCTTGAGCCGTAAACATTTTTAAGAAATTTGCAAATTTGCAAATTTTACGGATGAACATTTTTCAAATTTTGCAATTTTGTTAAAAATTAAAGATGTGCTGTTTTTTGTGCTATTTGTACTGCCATATTCCGAAGAGAAAACAAAAAAATGCGCATATTGGTAACTTTTACGGCCAAAAAAACAGTTTTGCGAAGCGTGAAGTTAGCATCGCCATTTTCGATTTTCAAAAAAAAAGTTGTGCTTATTGTGCTCAACTTGTGCTGCCTTGTGCCGTTAAAATTTTTAAGAAATTTGCAAATTTGCAAATTTTACGGATGAACATTTTTCGAATTTTGTAAAAAATTAAAGATGTGCTGCTTTTTGCGCTACTTGTACTGCCATATTCCGAAGATAAAACAAAAAAATTCGCATATTTGTAACATTTACGGCCAAAAAACCAGTTTTGCGAAGCGTGAAGTTAGCACCGCCATTTTCGATTTTCAAAAAAAAAAGTTGTGATGTATTGTGCTCAACTTGTTCTGCCTTGTGCCGTAAATATTTTTAAGAAATTTGCCATTTTGCTAATTTTACGGATGAAAATTTTTCAAATTTTTTCAAAGTTGTGCTGTTTTCTGCGCTATTTGTCCTGCCATATTCCGAAGAGAAAACAAAAGCACAAGTTGAGCACAACTTTTTTTTTTGAAAATTGAAAATGGCTGTGTTAACTTCACGCTTTGCAAAACTGGTGTTTTGACCGTAAAAGTTACAAATATGCGAATTTTTCTTTTATCTCTTCGGAATGTGGCAGCACAAACTGAGCCCAAAACATCATGTTAGTTTTTAAGAAAAATGTAAAACTTACGAAAAAAATAATAATTAATTTTTGGCATGAAAGTTACATATATGCGTTTATTTTTATCTCTTTTGAATAGGGCTGTCAGATAAAATTTTCGCAATATCGGAATATCAGTGACAAAAAATCGGGACAAATCGGGACTTAGAAAAAGCAATGAACTGTTAAATATACAACAAATATAGCATTCGCACATTAAATTAACCAAATCGCAAATAGGTTTAACCTAAACGCAAATAAGTTTCACCCAAGCGCAAATAGATTTAACCCAAACGCAAATAGAATTAACCCAATCGCAATTCGAATTAGCTTGATTTATTGTTCCAGGTGTACTTTTTGGGTCTAATGGATTTTGGTACTATCCATAATTGTTAAAAAGCCATTATTAAGGGATTGGCCTTTTATTTTTGGTAAGTTCTTGGAAAAATGTGCAAAACTAGTTGAATTTACAATTGGGGTTTTGTCAAAATCTTATGGTGAACTATTCCTACTGTTATAAGCCTTCCATTTCTTCACCACACAGCTGGAACAAGAAGTTGAGCCCGGGTTAATTCAATTTGCGTTTTGGTTAAAATGATTTGTTAATAGTTTAACTCTATTTGCCTTTTGTTTAATTCGAATTGCGAATGGGTTAATTCTATTTGCGTTTGGGTTAAATCTATTTGCGCTTGGGTGAAACTACTTATTTGCGTTTAGGTTAAACCTATTTGCGATTTGGTTAGTTAAATGTGCGAATGCTATGTATATATGAAAGCAATTTTTGTTTGAAGGATTAATTAATAAAATTTAAAAACTAATCGCAATTATCATGTCCGGTTCCTCATAGGCAATTGTCTAAGGCTGCACATTGAATAGGGCTGCAAAACCGATGAAAATTCATGTTTTAAGGCAACACATTAAGATTTGACAAAATGAAATCATGCAGAGCAGCATTATAATTTTCAAATTTTATAGAATTGTGTTTTGTTGAAAACCTTCAAGCAATATTAAATAAAACCGTAAATATTAATTTTTATGGTTTTCTTTATTACATCTTTTAGGCGGCAAAATAACAATTTTCCGAAGGTGGCAGAAACTCCAGGTTTGGCAACGATCATGTGCATGTCTTGTTCCTTTACAAGAAATACCGTCGAAATAAACTAAACTAAATAGTACTACATCACATATTTTCTTCTTAATTCGGGGAATCATTTTAATAAAATTCTTTGATACAAGAAAGTTATTCTCTTGATTAAAAAAGAAAAGTCGGGACAAAATCGGGACAGTTTGTATATCGGGACAGGGTTCAAATATCAGGATTGTCCCACCAAAATCGGGGACGTCTGGCAGGCCTACTTTGGAATATATCTAGCTGTACAAATTGGGCACAAAACAGCACAACTTTCACTTTTTAGTAATTACGAAATTTCGCAAAAATTTCATTCGTAAAATTTGCAAATTTGCATTTTTTTTTTATATTTACGGCACAGGGCAGTCTAAGTTGAGCACAATGCAGCACAACTTTTTTTTTTTTGAAAATCGAAAATGGCGGTGCTAACTTCACGCTACAGCCCTTCGCAAAGTTTATTTTTGGCCATAATAGATGCAATTATGCGAATTTTGGTTGTCTTTTTTTGTTCTTAGTATCATTTTTTGAGCACAATGCAGCACAACTTTTTCTTAAGAAATTTTGAAATTTCGCAAAATTTTCATTCGTAAAATTTTCAAATTTGCCAATTTTTCAAAAATATTAACGGCACACGCCAGCACAAGTTGGGCACATTGCAGCACAACCTTATTTTTTTGAAAATCCAAAATGGTGGTGCTAACTTCACGCACATAAAAAATTGAGATTCCACGACGGTGTACCCTTTACCTATAACAAGTCTTAAGCAAATTTGTCCACACCTTTATACTCTTGATCCACGTACCTACCCATAGATAATTATCGCACAAACACACCCTCACAGACTGACGGACGATAAACATACTTACCTAACGAAAATAATAATTTGTAAGATCATCAATTAAATTTCCAGAAAAAAGAGTTTAAATACATCGGTACCTCATTTTTTCAACTTAATTTTTTTTTTCGTTTTGATTCTGATCTACAATATTGTAGGACCCTGAAAAATAAAATCTATTTTTTCTTAATGCACTTGTCAAGCAAAAGATACAACAACAAACAATAAACAAGGACGAAGAACCCAACAAAGACAAAAATCTAAATCTCTCGACAAAAAAATAAACAAAAAAAAAACCCTTAGATATAACCAGTGGCGTAGCGTGAGTTTCTGCCGCCCGGGGCGGTGGAAAATTTTGCCGCCCCCTCCCAAATGTGTAAATATTCAAATTTAAAAAAAAAATCGACCAATATAAACAAAAAAAAATAATAAAATTTTTTCCGTAAAGCTAAATTTATTATTTATTCAGTTCCACTTCTTTCAAACTCAGTTAGGTACTACGCTTGCGTCAACGTGAGCGGGCATAAAAGAGTTTCTAGACCTTACGATTCTCTACAAAAAAGCTTCAGAAGACACTTTTTTCGAAAACTGTCTAATTTTCCGAATGAGTTTTGTATAGTAATATTAATTAAAGCTTTGTTTTAAGTTTTGGTCCAAAGAAAATTTTGCTTATAAAAAAAATTTTTCAAGTGATTTCTCATCATCGAACTCGAGATTTTGATTGATAGGGAAGACAAAATTTGTTCACTTTTCTTTAACCAAAAGTAACGGTACCTGTCATTTGCCATACAATTTCCTTGAAAATAGGTTAAAATTGGTTTCAAAATTCTGCTTTTCAAAACTCTGTTGTTTAAAGCAAGAAACTGCTTTTCAAAATTCTGCTTTTTATTCTGCCTAACAAAATTTTTGGACACAGCATTCATGAACAAAATTAACCTAGTCGTTTTTAATCCAAATACCGTTATTTTTGGAGCTAAAAACACAATGTTCCTTCTAACCAAACCTTAAAAGGCTGAATCCTAAATTTGAAGAGAATCTATTCAAGGGCTTAACCTAAATCGAAATACAGAACAGTTTTGTGTTACGAAATTTTTATAGATAAGGTTCCAGATAAGGCCATACAAAGCTATTGATTGTGGGTTTTTTAATGATTTTTTAGGGAAAGGTCACAATATTTTGCTTAAGTAAATATTGACGCTAACTATCAGCGTGTGCAGTTGACATAAAACAAATTTTCGCCTTACAGAGAAAAACTGTTAACTCCTTTTTTCATTTAAAAAAAATTCTCACCCAAAAGTGTTCAGAATTTTGAATGTATTCTCGTTGTTTCTAAAATTCAATCAAATTGAAAATATTTTAAAGATTTTTGAGTTTAATAACCATCTATAACTATCAAAATAAATGTGTATTTAGTGGATTTTCACTCTTAACGTCTAGGCTGACGAAATATGCAAGCCTCTTCAAGCTGCAAAAATGTTTTTTTTTTTATTCATACCAGTATGCTTAGGTACATTAATGTTATGTTACAACTCGCAGTTCCTAATTCTGTTTTATGAATTTCTGCAAATAATGAGAAAAAAAAATGGTCTGGAAAATTTTTCATTACTTGCAAAATTTTGTTAAAGAAATTATCAAAAACAGAATTTTGAAAAGCAGAAATTTGAAAAGCAGAATTATGAAAAATAAAATTTTGAAAACAGAATTTTTCCTCAAACAGAATTTTGACCCAAACCCAATTTTTGTAGCCATTTTACCAAATCTTATTTTTCTCAAAAACAGCTCAACAACAATGATTTTTGGTTTTCTTGAAAATTTTGTGACTGATTTTAATTAAAAATTTAAAAGAAAAAGTTCAAAAAGTACATTTTCCTTGAAAACACATTAATGGGAATAAGTATTTTCTTTTTATTGAATGGTTGTTTTGTATATACCCGCCGTAATAGCTGCAAAGTTCTTAAGAACATAATAATATTTTGAATATTCAATCATTATTTTTTATTTTCTACCTTTGTACCTATTTATTGTTCAAAAGAATTTTGGGAATAATTTTCTGTCTACGACAAAACTTTTGGTTGCAGTGTCGCCCCGGACAGAATTTTCTAGGGAGCCAAAATATAATAACTATGCGAACTGCAGGGCACCTTCGGTAATCAGCAATATAGTTTCGCGAATCGCTATTTCAATTCATGTATTCGTGAATGCGGTCATTGAAATTCAAGGCGTAGCCTTTCTGATCACGTAAACTCCCACCTGGATTGCAAGTTCAGTAATTCACATGAATACATTTGCAAAAATTGGCAAAATTTACCTATTAGTTATTAAACTCCGCCCCGTATATAGTGCCGCAAAATTTGCCGCCCCCCATAAAGTGCCGCCCGGGGCGGACCGCCCCCTCCGCCCCCCCTACGCTACGCCACTGGATATAACATTCTGGGAATTCAAGAAGAATGAAAAAAAAACATACGAACGCTCGGAAACAGAGGATAGAGCAAAAAAATAAGAAAAAAAACTGAAACATGTTGCACATTTTATTCTCAACATGGGTTGTCACTAGGGCCACCATCGATGGTATACCGCGTAATTAAAAACAGCTCCATGATAATACAATAAAGTTTATATACAAAGATATTACTAAAAAGTTCATATAAAAAGTTAGCATCAACAATGCTTCAGAGGCATAACATATGCCAGAAATGTTTCACTCGCCAGGAAAGACACAAAATATTTTAACGGGGAAATATTAGATGTGTAAAGCAATATAATAAAAATCACTCAAGGGCATTGATTGGGTTATAGTA
Source organism: Dasysyrphus tricinctus (assembly GCA_963921185.1). Taxonomy (NCBI): domain Eukaryota; kingdom Metazoa; phylum Arthropoda; class Insecta; order Diptera; family Syrphidae; genus Dasysyrphus; species Dasysyrphus tricinctus. The sequence goes on along the minus strand of OY992530.1, from coordinate 55,838,868 downwards.
ATTTTATATTAAATTTTTACTAGAAAATTTAAACACACTAGAATTTGAGATCACAAAAACTGAGGCAGAATGTAATGTTTATTAATTGAATGGTTTAACTGATTAAAATATTAAAAACTCGGGAGCTAATTCACACACGCCTAGATGACAAAGTGGCAGAGTTGCCACCCATACAAATCTTTAACTGACAAGGCCATTGGACAAATTATCTTTTCGCATCTAAAGATGAGGCTGAAACTTTCATGTGTCATGTGTGGAAATAGTAACAACCGGATTTGCCATTATGCTTTCCGAAATGAGAGGTGGTATTTGGTACTTCATTTCACAAAGTTCCAAAGCACCCGCTGTTCGAGACATTATGAATGGTAATTGCTTTCTTCAAATTTCAAACTCATCCAATAACATTGCTTTGTGTGACCAGTGCCTACGTTCTGTAACTCTCGCATCGAAAAAACTAGTCGAGAAACGATGAAAACTGAAACAAAATGCATGAGTTTTGTTCCATTTTTCAACGTTTCTCGACTGATTTTATCGATGCGAGAGTTACAGAACGTAGGTACAGGTGTGTAGAGCTGTATGAAGTGTAGGTACTCCCATTTTCTGCAGATATCATCAAGATCAAGATAGATCCGTGCTTGTACCGGTCACGATGGTGGAAAGAATGATTCAAAATATACGACGTGCGTAGTTTTGGCCAACATTTTTGGAAAATTATCTTCTTAAAGTAAATGTCAGAGAATATTCTTTCGGATCATATATTTATATACCACCATCCAATTTCATTTTAGTTTCTAATAAAAAAAAAAAAAAAAAAATAAAAAAACTTCTAAATAAATCAAACTTTATTTGTGTATTCTAATGAAAGAAAAATATAAAATTTGAAATAATAAACTGCATTTGTGAGTGTATAAATTAGAAAGCAAAATCAGAAATAAAATAAAATGCCTCATGTTTCAAATGCAATTCAAATTAATGAAATTTATGTTTAAGAAAAAAAATGTCGCCTAACAAAATTTGTAAAAAATGTCCTTTCTGTTTGTCAAAGAGAGCATCACTTCATGATTGTCAACTTATTACATACCACTAACGCAAAAACGTCAGTCACATTTTCCAGTTACAGTTATGTGAGTAAAAAGTCCGCATCGCACAATACCCCATGTCAAAAGAATGAAAAACGCACTACAATTTATCACAGAGCGTTGCATCAATCCTTCCATTACATGTTAAAAATTTAATATACAACTTTTTTTTGTCTATATGTGTAGAAACGACTGTCTCTATGCTACAATATCACCCCAACTTTGCTAGGTCCCAATCCCAACCAGCAATGGCGAAGTGTATAACATATAACAGGAATGCATCATTCAGAAAATAGTATAGAATACGGGAAGAAGAAAGTGCAAGGAATAGGTATCGCCTGTTCCCATCGTCGTCGTCCACATGTGTGACACTAAGTCGTGCAAATGATTTATGTCTTTAATATGTGGACTTTGGTCGTAAAAATGTCTACTTGCAGTCTATATGGCTATGACCAGGCGACATTTCTTCATTTCTTTTATACTTGTCCAGCATAAGGAAAGAGAACATAAAAAGTCTAAAACGGAATTAAAGAAGAGCCCCACAGCAGCAGCAGCAGACACATTGGCTTTTGCAAAATTATAGACAGAAATTGAATGACGGAAGACATCAGCCTATAATCCCTATGTTATTGTTGTATGTATGTTGGGGGCTTAGAATTAAGGGCGGATGCGACAAAAGGTATTAAAAGTTTGACATTATGACAAAAGACACGAGTTATGGCTAACCGTTTGACATACCTTCTATATACAACATCGCATGTCGATCAAAAGTATTAAAACTTTTGACAGTCTGTCAGATACAAGACATCCCTTTTGTATCGATTGAAATTATACTGTTGGTAAAGGGTCTGCGGTTGTTGTTGAAATTGCTCAAGTTCATGCAGGTGGAGAAAATGAAATATAGCTCCTGCATTTTAATTGCCTTATTTAATATTATTTTCAGTATCTTAAGGATTCTATAACTAGGATAGCTCATTAGTCATTACCTGTGCAAATTGTCTTTAATACAAAATAGCACAGCTAGGTCTCTTATTTGGCCCTCTCCCTATTTCCCAGAATATTTCTTATCATTTCAGAGTATTGCCAAGGGCTAAAAAGTTATCTAAATATTTTACAATTATTTTATTAACGTTTTTAATTATGACAATCAACAAATTAAAATAAAGTCTATTCAAGATTTCTCTTCTGGGCACAAAAACCATAGCTAGTTTTTTGTCCTCAGCATGAAACAGTAAATATACCTACTTACCTATACTTTATCGTTCACAGCTCTCCAAAGTAATAAATATTTGTCAGACCACCTGAAGCTACGACAAAAAAGGCAATTTACTGTTCACAAAATGTACTCCCTCCATCAATCATCCGTATCAGTTTTAGCCGCAAGGAAGTTTCATGAAAACTTTATAAAGTCACACCCAATGCCGCATTTTCTATTTGAACTGAAGTTGTTTTTCTGTTTCACTTTAAATTAAATAAATGCAAAAATGATATGAAAATTAATCAATCAATTAGTGAATAAGGTTTTGCTAATAGTAGGAACAGATTATTTTTTGCATTGAAGAAAATCATTGAGTGACAATTTAAAGTACCCAAAGCAATTGACTCTTAAATATTTAGTTTGAGTAAAATGAACGGGACCAGTGAGTATTTCCCTTCTTTTAAATTCAACTACATACCTACATGTGAAGAATCAGCACTATTTTTAATTCATTATAATTTTGGGAATAAAAACACAGCTTTAGAAATATGTCTGTCACGACTTCAACTGCCATAAAGCAATTATTAGTTTTGGCACTCTTTCACATATTTTTAGGGCCAGTTTTTCAGTTCACGATTAGTTCTGAGTTAAATCAAAGTTAGCTAATCGTGAACATAAACTATCCCTGAGTTGATTCAGGAACAGTTCAGGGGTCCAATTCTGGTTCTGTGATAAAGTGAATCGAATAAATCGTTTTCACATTTGCTGCCAAGCATTCCTTTCACTTGTTCAATTCATTGGTCACAAATAAGCGATTCTGGTTCTGTGAATGAAAACTATATTATCGATGCTCGAACCACCTTACCATTTCTCTTGAAAACAGCATGAATCCCTCAATTTTCTCGTGTTTTTTTAAGAGAACAGAAAAATGCATTAGATAGAAACACTTTTTTCCCTATGGATTTGACAGAGAAAGAGATATGATTGAATTTGTCATGGTTTGTTCGTATTCACGCTTTTATTTTGGATATTCACTTTTAAATGACGGCGTGAAAGCAAATTATTCATATGAAAGTTTTTGATGTTTGGTTTCACATTTTCACAGAACAGGAATCGCCATTAGTGTGAAAGCGTGAAAAGGTTTTCGATTCACTTTTTCACAGATCCAGAATGGGACCCCTTATGAGGATTAATTTTATCTTTCAGTTGTCAAAAATCTATTGATATCGATATGCGATACTTAGGACCCAGTTTGTTTACAGCTAATCATCGTTAATCAATGAATACTGTGACTGATAAATTCGCGAATGTGCTTGTTAACCACAATTTTATTCAATGAATGTATAGTTTGAGTTGTTTATTATCGAAATCGCTAACCAGCCAATATTGGTTGATTACCTCCATTTAACCAAAGAATTTGGAAATATTATTACAGATTACAGACCCGATGTGAAAAAATTGGCCTGTTTTTCAGTGCGAGATCATACGAGTATCAACTCCCCTTATTAACTTAACATCCAGCACCCTGCACGCGCCGTAGAGTAGAACTACGACGCTAGTAAAATTAGCGTCGTGCACTTTGTCTTCGAGAAAGTAGTGTTGAACCCATTTGTTTGGTCAAACGGAAGTAGCAGCGATTCGCTAGAGTAATTTTTCGTCGGATTTCCACTGAGGTGTCGTTTTGTCCAAGATGGACAAATGAGGCTTTGTTTATTGATACCATATACTTTGTTTTGTCCTCATTCATTTCAAGACCAAGAGGTTTCACCTGCTCATCAATAGCTGTAGATTCTTCAAGTACAGCCCTCTTGGAGTGGCCAATTATGTCGATGTCGTCCGCATAGCCAAGCAGTTAAGACCTGTTGCAGATAGTGCCTTCCATGTTAACACCACTCTTGCGCACTATCTGCTCCAGGACTAGGTTGAAGAAATCACATGATAACGCATCTCCTTGTCTGAACCCTGTACACGTCTGGAATAACTCGGATGAACTTTTACCCATTTGCACGTTGCACCGCGTATTTTGTAAAGTCATGCTGCATAACTGGATCAGTTTTTTTCGGGATCCCGAGTTCCGACATCACCAATAGAAGCTCTTGGCAACTTATGCTATCATATGCGGCTTTGAAGTCGGTGAATAGATGGTGGGTCTCAACTTGAAATTCGTTGTTCTTTTCCAGAATTTGCCTCAGTGTGAAGATTTGGTCTATCGTTGATCTGCCTGGCCTGAAGCCACACTGGTTCGTGCCGATCATAGTATTGCAGGAAAGTTTTAGACCCTCACATAGTACGTTTCATAGGATATTGTAGGCAACATTAAGCAAGGATATGCAGCTGTAGTTCTTGCAGGACATATGATCGCCTTTTTTGTAGATTGTGCATATGGAGCTATTTGACCAGTCGTCGGGCGTACTTTCCTCCTCCCACACTTGGTTGATGAGCTGTTCATGACATCTCCTCCATAATTGAAGAGTTCCACAGGTAGGCTTTCCGAGCCGGCGGATTGGCTGTTCTTAAGCTTGTGGATGGCTTTCTTAACCTCCTCAGTACTGGGCGCTGGGATTGGATCTTTATTGACTGGTCTCATATGCTTCTTTGTTCCCATGTCACCTCCCCTACATTATACCCACTAAGCGGTTGCTGGAAATGCTGCTTAAACACGTCTACAATTCCCTGTGCTTCGGTGACTAGGTTACCTTCGCTTTTTCGAAGAGCTTGCGTGACAGTCCTATACCCAGAGGCCAGTTGCTTGGTTCTTTTGTAGAACCGGCCGGCCGGTGTTGGTGGTGGTGCTAGACTCTTCGAGATACCTGGGCTGAGGGCCTGCAGATGTATTAGACTTTCAACTTTGTACTAATTTGACTGTAACAAATTTCATCAACTTGATTATTTGTATAATTTTTCATTTAAGTTTATTTTCATTCTGTATAAATTTATTATTACTTTTACATTCAATAAACTAACAGGTTATGTGCCCAGGAATCAATTCAATAATAAAATTTTAATTTAATTTTTTGGTTGTTTTGCGTTGAAGGAAGATTTTCAATTTAGTAAAAATCGCACGCAAAAAGAATTATTGAATTGTGCGTATTGTGCTGTTGATTCGTTCATTGAACTTTTACAGATTTCTGAAATTCCCAATAAGACGAACTTAATATGGAAACCAATATGCAAAAGGTGAAGCCATTTGATGGTGCAAATTTCTCGAATTGGAAATATCGGATTCAAATTTTGCTGGAAGAAAAAGGTCTAGAAAAGTTTTTAATAAATACATTGCAATCGATGTTGGAGGCTGTTCCAACGGGTGCGAATAGCGAAAAATACAAAAGCTTGTTGAAGTCTGATGAGAAAAAGTGCAAGTCGATTTTGGTGCAGTTTATTGGGTATTCTCAATTGGAATACATCAAAGACAAAAATTTCGCCAAGGAAATATATAACACATTGATTGGTGTATTTGAACGCAAGAGTGTTACCGGTCAGTTACTACTGCGAAAACAGTTATTGACGATGCGATACAAAGATGGTGATGATGTCAACGAATACTTCCTTCAATTTGATCATACTGTGCGTGAATTGAAATCGATTGGTGCCACATTAGAAGAACTGGATGTAGTTTGTCATTTGATGTTAACATTACCAAAAAGCTTTGATGGGTTAGTGACAGCGCTGGAAACGATGGATACGACCAAACTAACTATCGAGTTTGTAAAAAGTTGTCTTTTGGATGAATGTGGAAAATGTACTGCTGGTAACAGTTTGCGTAGTGGAAGATCGAGTGACTCGATGGCTATGCAAGCAGATCGATCCAAAATAATTTGTCATTGATGCAAAAAGCCAGGCCACATCAAATCGAAATGCAGAGTAAATTTGTCGAAGAAAAATTATTCGAATGGTAAGAAAAATGCAGGTGCGAATTGTGCTAAGAAAGTTGAAGATCCAGAATTCTTGCTTTGTGAAGAACAAATATCAAATAGTGAGTCGATGGTAAAGGACGGTGATGTTGCGTCATGCTGCATAAGTTCATGTACATCAAAGCAAAGTAATGATGGTTTTGAAGAAATACATTTTGTTCTTGATTCGGGTGCAACTCATCATATTGTCAACAATTAAGCATTTTTCAATCGCATACATAGAATCGAGCCGATCAATATTTCGACAGCAAAGGCTGGTACTTCCTTGGTCGCAAAGTGGCGACGTGACATTTCAAAAAAGACGTTTTTCAATGGGGACAATTCAACAAAGACTATTCAAAACGTTTTGTTTGTTGAAAATCTTAAATGCAATTTAATGTCAATTCGTCAACTAACTGAAAAAGGATATAAGATAACTTTCAGTGGTGTTGATGCATTTATATTCAAGAATGGTACAAATATGTTCGCTGCTCATCGAAATGGTCAACTGTATGAAACGACTTTTCATGTTGAACGAAGTGTATTTGCTGGTATTGCTGGTGTGGAAAAATTGAGCAAAGCATCACAAACCTTGTGGCATTTTCGTTTAGCTCATTTGAATGTCAGTGATATGAAGAAGATGGTGAATCGAAATATGGTGACTGGTTTGGACAAGTTATCTGTAAACTGTGAAGACAAATTCTGTGAGTCTTGTGTGCTTGGTAAACAGACGCGTTTACCATATCCTCCACGAAAAGGAATTCGATCTGAACGAGTACTGGAACTAGTTCATACAGATGTCAGCGGTCCAATGAGTGAATCAGCGCATGATGGTTCCCGATTTTTCGTAGCTTTTACTGACGATTTTTCACGTGCATCCATGGTTTATTGCATTAGGCAGAAAAGTGAAGTTTTTGTTAAATTTCAAGAATATGTTGCTATGGCTGAAACGCAACATGGTCAGAAAATATTAAAATTACAATTGGATAATGGCGGTGAGTATTCCTCAAAAGAATTTAAAACTTTTTGTGTAGATAAAGGTATTCGACTGAAATTCACCGTGCCATACAATCCCGAAATGAATGCAGTATCTGAGCGTTTCAATCGTACTGTTGTTGAAAAAGCAAGAACCATGCTTTTGTCGAGTGGTTTAAGTCGTCGATTTTGGAGCGAAGCTGTTATGTATGCAAATTATGTCAAGAACCGCTCACCAACAAGTGCTGTTGGTAAGCAATTTGCAAGCAAAACACCGACTGAAATTTGGTATGGTAAAAAGTCAGATTTATCGCATCTTCGTGTTTTTGGATCAATTTGCTATAACTATGTGCCAAAAGAAAATCGAACAAAGTTGGATGCTAAATCATCTAAATGTTACATGCTTGGGTATGGTTCATCCTCACATACATACCGTCTATGGGACATCGAAAGTAATAAGCTGGTCATGGGTCGTAATGTGACATTCAACGAAAAATCAGTTTTTGATCGTCTGAATTTTATCGACATATTTGATTCAGAGGCGGCAAATGATGAGATCCATGATGATACTGTCAGCAGAGGAATTTGTGCAAAATGATCCGGTTACTATTAACGATGCTAGAAAGCGTGCTGATTGGCCAAAATGGGAAATGGCTATTAATGATGAATTTTCATCATTGCTGAAAAATGGAACTTGGTCTTTGTGTAAGCTACCAACTGGTCGTCAAGCTATCACATGTAAATGGGTTTTTAAGCTGAAATATAAACCGAACGGTGACATTGACAAATACAAGGCAAGACTTGTTGCAAGAGGTTTTTCGCAAGAAAAAGGTTTTGATTATAACGAAACTTATACACCGACAGCCAAGCCGACTACCTTTCGTGTTTTACTATCAATTGCTAACCATTTTGGATATGAAATACATCAGATGGATGTTAAATGTGCATTTCTTAATGGGAAATTAAAAGAAGATATCTACATGACACAACCAGAAGGGTTCGTGAAAGATAAAACAATGGTTTGCAAGCTAAATAAATCATTGTATGGATTGAAACAAGCTTCACGGATGTGGAATGAACGTTTTAATCAATTCATTACTAACATTGGTTTTAACCGTTGCCAGTCAGACCAATGTTTGTATATCACAAATTCGAAAATGATATGATTTGTTATATTCTCTTATAATGTTGACGATTTGGCAATCATCTCCAACAATACACAAATGGTAAACAATATTAAAGCGGAATTGGCAAGAGAATTTGAAATGACGGATCTTGGCAAAATTAATTCGTTTCTGGGAATTCATATTGAACGAAATAACAATTCAAGTGCCTTAAGTCAGTCACATTATTTGAAGAATGTTCTAAAGAAATTTGATATGACCGAATGCAAAGCGGCTGCTACACCTATTGAAAAAGGTTTAAGTTTACCGAAGCTGTTACGAACAAAGAAATCAAGCTGAAATATATCTCAACCAACGATCAAGTTGCAGATATCATGTCTCGGAAGAATCCTTTTCCAGAAACATCGTTTAAGTTTAAATTTAAATTAATTTCACTTTACATTTTGTTATTTTAAAAGAAAATTTAATTTTGTTAAATGTTTAACGTAGAATTTATTATTATGTTAATCAATTTTTGTTTGTATGTTTTTGTTGATTTGTTATCCGATCAAATTAAGAGGCGGTATTAGACTTTCAACTTTGTACTAATTTGACTGTAACAAATTTCATCAACTTAATTTGTATAATTTTTCATTTAAGTTTATTTTCATTCTGTATAAAATTATTATTACTTTTACATTCAATAAACTAACAGGATGCTCCTTTCTTTCAGCGCAGGTTTTTTTTTCCTTCTCTTTTTACAGTACTCCTCTCTTGCTGCTCTTGTTTTCCGTTGCAGCATTTGCATTCGTGCATTTTCCGTCTCCTGCTTCAATACCGCGCATTCATCATCATACAACGGGTTCTTTTTTCTGGGTGGTTGATAGCCTATGGTGGTCTCGGCCGTCTCCTTAATAATGTCACGATACTGGTTCCACTGGTTGTTGACGCTTGTGGCTGGGTGTACGGCAGAGAGTTTCCCGGTCAATTGCTCACTGTAGTCTCTGGCTTTCTCAGATGTGCTAAGGCATGCAATTTTGAATTTCTTCCTTTGGGCGGTCTTTGTTTTCTTTTCGTTGGACAGTCGGGCTCTGAACTATGTCACAACAAGAAAGTGGTCAGAGTCCACGTTTGTTCCTCGGAAAGTTCGCACGTCCCAAATGTTTGATGCGTACCTTGGGTGGTAAGCATCGAACGTGGTCGATTTGGTTGGCAGTTTGACAATCTGTAGATCGCCTGGTTGCTGTGTGCATCCTTCGCCAGGAGGAACTGCAGCAAAGTCGATTAGTCTTTATCTGTTGTCGTTTCGTGGAGGGTGTGCTTTCCAACTAAACCACCAAAAATGTTTTCCTTTCCGACTTTAGCATTGACGTCTCCAAGCACGACTTTGACATCGTTCTCTGGACAGGCTCCGTAGGCTCCATCCAGAAGGTCGTAAAACTCCTCCTTGTTAGACTCCTCAGCTTTATCGGCAAAGGCGTGTGCACATATTAGGCTAAAGTTTTGGAAGGTAGATAGCTTTGATGCGGATCACAGGCACGCGATCGCACATCAGCTTAAAATCGATGACTTTTGATCTGAGTCGATTTCCCACTGGAATCTGCATCCTAGCATGTGCAGTCTTTGATGACAACTGTAATAAATGTCGCAATCTTTTCTTTTCGTTATTCCTGATCCTATCCATCGTATCTCCAGGATCGCTTTAAATTCTTCCTTGTACCACGAGAGGACAGATTCAAGTTTTTGAGTAAAACCTGGTGTATAGGGTGTCCTTTCATTCCAGGTGCATACTCGTAGGTCATAGTCCATTTTCGTTCCGGGTCTGGTTGCCATTTGAGGAGGGTCGTTATCCGAGGCTTCTCGCGTCTCTCTCATAACAATTGGCTTTTTACTGTGGTCGGGTCGTTAGCCCAACGCACTAACCTCCAATCTGTAGGGCCATGGGTTTAATGTTGCAATTCTTTCCTTGGTCAACATTCGCACAAGTTTAGCAAGTCAAGGCATAAAGCCAAAACCAGTATCTGGCGGCTACCAACGTGGAGGTATTGTAAGCACTTGATGTGTAGGAAAAGATACAGCTCAAGGCCCCCAGTTCCTACAACATCCAACCACCAAATAAACATCCTTACGATGTCTAATATGAAACCAATCCACCAATTCAATTTTCTTTTCCAAGAAAAAACGGGAGCGCTACGATATCCCGCAAACCAAAATCTCGAATAACGAAATCTCGCATTTTTTTTTAAATCTCGAATAACGAAATCTCGCAAATTTAAAATCTTGTTTTTCATAATCTCGCAATTAAAAAATCTCGCTTTTTACAATCTCGCATTTACATCTCGAGCCTAAAAATCTCGCAAATTTCAACCAAAATCTCGCAATTTAAAATCTCGCAAATCAAAATCTCGCAATTTCAAATTTCACAGCAACGAATCGCACACGGCGTTTAGAATTTTGTTTTTTGTTGAGAATATACCTACCCAAGAGTACTTTGGATAATTTTTCTTTCCAACTAATAGATATACTCGTCAATAAAAAAAATTGTACATCCTTTATTACTATTAATAACCTCTATAATCATTTTTGTTGTCTTTTAGGCGTTTATAATGGAACTAAAAGTATTTTCTAGTTCAAGGCCAATTACGAGTAATGCAATTTGCACATGACACTTTACAACTGGATATACCATCCCTATGTTCTCTCTTTCTTGTTCTTTTGAAATCAATAATATTGAAAAATCAAAAGTTCAAATTATTAAATAACAGTCCGGTCTAAAAGTACCCAGACACTGGATTATATATTTTGCAGTAGGTATCTCGCAAAATTGAATTGGATTGCAACAAATACATTTTTTTAATCAAAATCTCGCAAATTAAAATCTCGCGCGAGATTTTAATTTGCGAGATTTTGATTAAAAAAATGTATTTGTTGCAATACAATTCAATTTTGCGAGATTTTGATATGCGAGATTTTAGTTGGCGGGATTTCGTTATTGCGAGATTATGAAAAGCGGGATTTTGTAATTGCGGGATTATGTAAAGCGAGATTTTGTAATTGCGAGATTTCGTTATGTGAGATTTCGAATGCGAGATTTTGATTTGCGAGATTTCGTAGCCAACCCAGAAAAAACAAGCTTCTTCCAAAATACAATAGTCTGATTTAAAATTATTAATAGTCCTAAGCTCTATTAGCAAAAAAGCCTTAAGACAATCTATCGATCGTAGCGGCGCGCAGTGGCAGCAGCAAAAACTTCATTGGAATAATAATAATTGTATTCATTATACTAACTAACCAAAAATATTTTATCAATTCATTTTCACTGCCTCCTTTCTATTTTAAGCATAAAAAGCCGCATAAGAACGTTGTTCCATTATTATCCTTCTCTTTTTTACAATTATTTTATACTGCCAAGCGGAAATGACTCCTGCTGCAGGTCTGAGTGAGATTTCCTTTTCTTCTTGTGCGTCTCTTGCTTAACTCAGCTCAAGTTTCTTTAAGCATCTTAATTTCCGCTTTGGGAAATTTATTCCTTACACTTCGTTCATTTCTTAAGCCAGCCCTTCTCTCTCTTGCTTGCCGGCACTCTGCTCCTTATGCCCTCTCCCATCCTCAGTCGACGACTGACGCAGTAACAACTTTGATTTTAATTTAAATTTCATCCTGCTACTGTACTCATTTGCCGGGCTTATTATGTCATTTGAAGTGGGATGGACAAGGAGATTCCATAACTCCGTTAAAGTATCGCATCTAAATGGTTACACATTAGCATTATGCGTGGGTCACGCTACACCACTAATTTGCATACGACTGTCATGCAAGCAACTTATAGTATACACCCATCCCCGACACTATTTATGTTGCTTAGTCCTTTTTAGTCCTTTGAAAGCAGTTGTACCTGGCGCTCGTTATGTGACACTTAGACGTTGTCGTCGTCGTTTTGCATACTCACCTATATTTTTTCATATCATATGCAGTTCCCTCTGCCCTTATATTTCTCGTCCTTTCGAGTGTGCTGTTGTGTGAGAGTACATTTTTCTGTTCCTAATGCCTTTTTATTTGCAGCGTGTCCTCCCAGCCATGGCAGTGTAGTGGGGTAGGCAGCATTGATGGCCCATTGGAATGGAGGGGACACTTCTTTTGCCTTGCACCATCACACATACGTACCTGATGTATACACGTGTGTAAAGGTATCCTAGTCCCCCATATTCTAAATGTTGGACGGAGAGTGTTGTATTAATGGGTTGCAATATGAATATTAATGAGATGTGTTATATGGTGGTGTTTTTTTTTTGTACTGACATAAATATTCCATTACAGCGACATGCTGGTTCTAAAAAGGATGAAATTGTTGCGCACACTATATGTTTCTTTCTTGAGGGAAAGCCTTTAAGGACTTACTTCGTTCTTGCGTCGATGTTGTTGTTGTTGTTTGGACTTGTGATTAAACGGACATAACATAGAGGGATCGTGGATAGATGAATTTATTCTTACTTGCATTGTTCCAACGTTCTGTGGTATTTATTTATAGAATGAATCACCTGAGCCATGTGAACATTGCACAATAAACCAGCCCCAGGCGATATATGCTATAAAATATTTTACAAGGTTATAACCTAAGGTTTAATCTAAAGTTAAACTAACACAAATATTGAAAAACAGTTACGAATTGAAAGGAAATAATTTATTAAGGAAAATGGAAACAAAAATTAAAGCGAAATCGCTTATATTATTTATTTTAGTGTTGTCTGGAATGTTACTGTCAAAGAATGCAATCTTTTGTGAATGCAATCTTTTATGACATCATTAAAAAGATTGCTTGCATTGACTTCACTTTGTGAATGCCTCTTCAAATTCTGCAGTCAGCATTCATTTGGCATTGAAATGATTACAATCATTTTTCTTCCATTCAGCTTACAACACTCAATTGAATCCAATCTTTTCTGGGAATTCAAAAGAGTGAAAAGTGTGCAAATACATAAGGAATGCAAATGAATGCAAGAAACGAAAATGAGTATAGAATGAAAAAAATCAAAGAATGAATGAATTCCCAAAAGATTGTATTCAATTGATTGCTGAAAAATGAATGGGAAACATAAATGATTGCATTCATTTCAATATCAAATGAGTGATGATTGCAGAATTTTAAGTCGTAGTCTGAAAGTGAAGTCCAATGAATTCAGTAAGTGATTGCATTCACAAGAGATTGTATTATTTAAGAACTCTGAAAGGGAATTATTGTTGAAATATTGTTCTTATCTACCTGTTTAACATTTGCATACCAAAACTTTTATTCAAAACAATTTACATACATAAATATTTTAAATCGCTAAATTCAGATCAGCTAGAACATAAGAGCAAGAACATGCGACCCAATCGTGGATTTTATTTTATCACGTTTCATTATGTTTTTTTTTTTATTTATAATATCCTTAAATTTTATACAAATAAGAAAATATAAAATCTATTTAACTAGTGTACGTTTATTTAAATTATTTTTGCTTATTCTTATTCCTTGCAGTACATTCTGTCGAGTTAACATCACTAACATAGCAGTCCTTTACCACACAGGACAGAGGCACAGGCTGTCTATTTGAATTTATACTGTTTTTCTGTTTTAAAAATTCTAACGAATGTTAGATGGATGGGCCCAAATCCCAAAAGCATCACACAAGAATGGCAGTGCACACGAACAGCGAACACAACAAAACACACAGGTGAAATGAGTTCAGTGGGTGGCAAACCAGCCTACATTATATGCGGATGCAGATAGTAGTAGTTTGTTTGGTTGTGAAGTTGCTATTTTGCAGAGAATGCTGATGCTACTAATTAAATGCAAGCAACCTGGAAATCTAGGAAACCATGAAACGAGTGCTTTTGATTTGTTTTTTGCTTTTTCTAGATCTATGTAGCTACATAGCTACCATGTACATATATTATACAAGCTTTGATTAAATAGAACTTGATAAAAAAATGTATAGGTAGGTATAGCAAAGCAACTGAACTAAGGTGGGAAGGCCAGAACTCACAAGTGATCCAAATGAATTTGCATGGAACGAAGCGTAACTGAAAAAAAAAGAAAATTAAAGCCTGAATTTATAATCGAGGATTCCAAGATTGCTATAATGTTTGAATGATTTAAAGATTTTCTATACTCGTATCAATCGGAGAAGTTGTTATTCAAACAGGTTAATGAAGCCATGCATATACATAATGTGGGTGATTACAAACGATGGAGTTTTCGACGGCTCCGCTGGTTTAAAAACCTTTCAAGTATTTAATCTGCTTTTTTTTTATAACTGTAAATCTGATTGATATCTACATGACAGACAACATTATTATTTTCAATACTCAAAAAATGTTTCACAGTGTCTCAGTCCCCTGACGTGTCTCCTGTCCATTTCGAAAGGAAACATTCTCTAACTTTAGTCCCGAAACCAAAATTAACCCTCAATTATTTACGTTAAATAATTATATCTTTTTATGATATAAATACAACAATGTAGTACCATTTTATTTTATTAAAAAAAAAATCATTGAATTTTGTCCCTGGGATCCCTAATCAGTCCCCTGGAAGCATGAAGCAGGCACAAATTTGATAACTTTTAATAACTATTGAAATTTTTGATCTAGCAGCGTGGAGCTGGGTATTCATCCAGCACTCATAAACGGCTCTTAAGTTTAATAGGCTCCTAACTCAAATAATATTTGTGCTATTCACCAACCACTCATGGTCATGACTCATAGCTCTTTTTCGAAGTTAGAAAATGAGACCAAATCTCTCTTCCCCAGGTACCCCCAAACTGTGAAATCAAACTGTTTTCAAAAATGACCCTTCAAGCAAATGCGCTGACCGCACTTTGTCGGTACTTCTTGGATCCTTAAAAAAAATTAGTGTTGCATGCACATAAATAAATTCCTTGTGACTACAGTGATTTTAATTTCTTTCCACTTATTTTCTTAGTTTTGTCTCGGGGTGAAGATCATTGCACGTTTTGGTTTGTTTTATAAAGGGAAATGTTCTAACTTTACTTTTTAGTTTCGCTTATTATTTCGTTCGTTGTCGTTTGTCACTACGTTTGCGGATCCAAAATGGACTCGTTCGCTTGAAGGGAAGATAGACGTCAAACGTTGGTTTATATTAACTATGTTTAAGTTTAAGTTTAAGTTTTTGACAGATAACGCATGCATAATCAGTCAAATTTATTCTCACTTGTTTTGGGTGTGAATATAATGTGTACACAGAAAATCATTCACCCTTGTGGAATTGGGCCCCAGAACAGTATAAATGAAAAACATTGTGGAACACATAGTGACAGAATGAAGAACAGTTTGGGGCAAGGTTTTTACTCATGGAATACACAATCCTGTACTTTTCTGTAATATTCTATTCGGAACATATTCATTATACATAATATATACACCTTTTATTATCCAATTTTTTCAAATTTTCACAGCAAAACGGACAAAAACAAGCAATTGTTTTAACCCCGTGAATTACACTTGCACTTTAATGACTGGATTTTCTATCTGGAAGCCTCAGAAATGAAGCTGCTTTACTTTTAAAATATTTGTTAAATATAAAGCACGACTAGGTCGCATGAACTTGCTCTTATTTTCAGGTGGCTTAGAAATTAAATGTTAAGTTACACAGGGTGTTTTGCATAAAAAGCACATACAAACGCTAGAGAGCACAGGTTGGGTCAAAACAGAAAAAAAAAAAATTGTGTGGGAGGGGGCTTTATGTTTCTCTGTGATGTGTATGATTTACTAAAAAATTGACTTAAAATAGGAAACAATATATAAAAATTGAAAGCATTTAAATCACTTTGAAGTTTTTCGCAGCCAACATTATTAAAAATAGTTTTAAATATGTTAACATCATCAGCACAGATAAGGCAGTTTGAGTACTTTAAGACTGACGGAATATCATTTATGAATAAAATAAAAAGAATTGGACTCAAATGACTCCCTTGGGGAGCTCCAGAATAAACTATACATTTTTTTCAGAATACGATATTTCAAGCAAATAAGATTTGATTCAAGCAATGAATTTAACGCTTTTTATTCTTAAACGAATCTATTCAAGACTCGGCTGGCTCTATAAGAAAAGTGCCAGTAGGGTTACCAGACGTCCCTCTTTAGGGGCGACGGTCCCCCTTTTTCATAACAAAATGCTGTTTGTCCCCTCTATACAAACTTCTGCACCCCTTTATTAAAAAAAAACTCAAAAAGAAAAAACATTCAATTGTAAATTGTAAAAAATATTTTCATTAAATATGTTTTAAAAGATTTTCCTTGCATACACTAATTTGAAGTAAAAATTCCTTTCAAAGCTGAACGCATCCACTAAATGAACTACATATCTCACTTCAGACGCAAAACGTTTCCTTCATCTGTCAGTTTGATTGGCTTTTTTGACTGTTTTTATAATACAAAATCAAATGAAAATTTCTTACCTCACTTTTTTTGCTCTGGTGTTATATTTTTCAAAAACATATCTCCATTTTTGGAACACTTGGTTCCCCTAGAAAACTCCCTATGTCCCCCTTTTCGTCATTTTGAATCCGGTAACCCTATAAGTGCCAGTCGAAAGGCCTTTTGAGAAACCATGCTGGTTGGGAACAATAAACGATTTTGTATACAAACTTAACGTTTTACAAACAATTGCTTCAAAAAGTTTCGGAATAGCCGAAAGTTTAGCTATTAGACGATAGTTATCGATTTTATCTTTCCTTCCTTTTTATGTAAAGGGATTATGAAAGATTGCTTCCACACCTGAGGAAACTAACACGAAGACAGTGAACAATTAAAAAGAACAGCTAGTGGACTCCGACAAATGACTAACACACTTTTTCAAAACAGAAGCTGGTATCCCATCTGAACCAGATGTGTCGCGTTATCTTTTAAGTTAGATATAAACTTCATTATATCGTCAGTACTTATAATGAAATTTATATCAGTCAAGTGAGAATATGATTTCAAATTACCAAAAATTAATCATTTTCGTCAAAATTATCCCAGTTTGAAGTATAACAGTTCGAAAATTTATCACAGTTGGAAAAACTGTCACAGTTGTTGGATGAATCACAGATGAAAGCACTTCGAAAGAAGTCTGAAAATAGTTGTGTTATAGTACGGGGATCATGGTGTGAGATATTATAATGATCAAAAGCGTACGGATACGGACTAGATTTTAGTTTACTTTATTCATAAAACTCCAAAAGGACTTTGGGCTCATTTTTTAATTACTTTGAACCTTTTGTATGTAATTTAGATATTTAAGACCAGACTCTCGGTTGAACATATCTCTGACTTCATAATAATTATTAAAATCACTTTTTAAATCGGTTTGTTTTTACATTAACCGTAGTTCGTTTCTATGGTTTTTTAACCTCCGAACTTCACTATCATACCAACTCGGAGTGAATGATTTCGATTGTATAGATATTAATGGTACAGACATTCAAAAAAATCAAATATTTTGTCATAAAATTTCAAAACTATAGAAATAAAAATATCAAGGCAAGAACTTAAACATCACCAATCAATGAAAGATAACAATCTATTCAATTTGACAAAATAAGTTTTTTTTTAAGTTAAATTAAAAACTTTTAAAAAATCCACATTACAAGTTAATTCACTATTTTGGATAATGGATATCGTGAGTGCTGGATGGTGAGAGTCTTCGTTGACCAAAGGCTCAGTTGGTCTACCAAGTGTGATATCAGCGTCGATGGTTTTGAAAACTAAGTCAAGGATCTTAGAATTTGAATTTTGAACGTTGTTTATATGGCGTAATCCAATCGATGTTATGTTATCTGCAGTTTGAGAATCAGCCATTGAAAGACTGCCTGTAGGTACCATAGCAAATGTTTCGGGATAGCCCCTTCAAGCCACATTGGTTAGATTGAAATCGCCAAGGCATATGATTTCATCATGGTAGTCCAATGTATCCGAAATGAAATTTAAAAAGAAAAAGGCATTATTATACATATCAACGGAGCTGCCAGGAACAATATATATAGTGACAACCCAACTAACATTTCAGTTTCTATTAGGTTAGAAATATTGATATGCTGCAAGTCTGGATATGTTTACAGCTTCTATAAAGCTTTTATCTAAAATAAATTTCTAATAGAAGTCATGATTTCAATAACTGCTTCTTTAAGGTCGTTTTTTAAAGCTTGATATAGAAAAATAAACGAGACTAGCGTCTTTGTTTCGGATAGACCTATGTAAATACCATTAACGAAGAAACATAAAGCTGACACTGTGTAAGAATTGTATTGAGTAATTTAAATGAAGTTCCTGTCACTTTGCAATTTACAATTTGCTGGAAGCCTTATCGAATACTTCGCAGAGACTTCTCAGATTTTATTAACGAACCATAATAGAAAATGTCAGTGTATGCCAAAGAGACTCAAATCTGTCAAAATCATTTTAATTTGTGATGCTTTTTTGTTTCCAGCTGAGGTAGGTGTAACCAACTGTGGACTGTAAACTGGTGAATGGACTTCATTTGCTGACGTAACCAACTGGCAGTAGGTTTCCTCTTGTTGCTGACGTCGGTCGTAGCAGGTGGCAAATGTGTATCCTCTTCTGTATTTCATATGGGGACCTCCGTGGTATGCAATGCTCGTTTATTGTTTGGTACGGGTGATTGATGGTATAAAAAATGTGACTTCGTTACCAATTAAGTCATTGATAACTATACGTTTTATTGAATAAATTGTTTATGAAATTTTGTTTGTGTTAATTTGTCTACTTTGTTGAAAAGAAATTAAAAAGTCGGGAAATTATTATAGATCCCTTGCGGTGAGACGTTCCTTAATGCTCCAGAGAACTCGTCACTTAGATCTTCAAAAGAATGCAGATGAAAGACAACGATGGCAAGAAAGTTCAGATTTAATAAATCTTTCATTGATAAATCAAATATCTCCAGAGCCAGAAGATTTAAGTGTATTTCATTGTTTCAGTGTTTTTTATTTTATTTTAAATATGAGTCATATTCATACACTACTTATATGTACCAGCATGAGAGGCGAAACTTTTATGAGGGATAACACAAGATTTCAATGATTTATGTTTTCAAGCGAAGAAAGCGAAGACGAAGATGAAATTTTGAAAAATCAAAATCTAATACTTAACCTTAGGCAATGGACGATTGAATTTAAAATCAACCACTCAGCTCTTCAGATTTTAATTTCATAAACAAGCAATTTGAAAAAAAAAATTCTTGTTCATCTTGTTTCTTCGTGTGAACGGGTTACAAATTTGTTATTAATATGGCGGCTCCACTGGGCATGAGCCATGGTCAAACTATGAACATATTTTGAAAAAAACCAATGGAGTCTCAAAAATCCATATCCGTGCAGTGACATATCCATACAATTCAGTGTGCTGATTGGATTGTGGTTTGGATGTTGGACATCGTTCATGTCTACTGGAGCCGGCATGTAAGACAGGAAAATACTGATTAAGTTTTTGCATCTTCGAATTAATATCTAAGATGGCTAGGTGGGTAGAGTGATGGACTATAACGCAGGAGTTCCATGTTCGATTCCTAGACAGAAATCATTTTAGAAGTTCTATAATATTCTCCTTTTTATGCTTAATGAAATCTTACAAATAATGTCTTAAGGAACTGTGGACTTATGTCTTAAGGAACTCAGAAAGCCTATTCAGTTAGGCCGAACCGAAGTTGTAATGTTAGTTGGGAAGATAGACGACTTTTCTTGGAAGAACCATCTTCAAACATAACAACTCCTCATTGAAACCATTCGCAATCTGCCCATTCGGGTTTTGTCATTCGGGATTTTGGCATTCGGGATTTTTCGCCATTTCGGGATTTCGGGATTCCATACCCAACCCAAAAATTGCACCTGACAACGTGCTAAAGATGGCTGTGGAAAATCTTGCATTAAGTTATTATAGATTAATCTTTTATGAGGTCTAGTTGACTCATCAATTGAAACAAAATGATAACCCACTCCGCTAACACTTTTTTGTTTTTTTTAATAGAGCAGCTAAAAATTGACCACAATTTTGATCAAAAGACCATCTTTTCTGATGATGCACCATTTTAATTTCGGTGGCTTTTAACTACATAAACAGTTAAAATGTATTTATTTATTTATTTAGGACAACAAATTTACAAGTAGCCATATAAAGAAGCAATTATATCCAAAACGTGTGACTGATTGTTGTTGTTTTTAGAGTGGTTGCATCTGGCATTATAGGTCCATTTGATTCTTGCAAGGCGAACACCGAAGTCGAAATTGAGTACATATTTGGATTAAGGACTAGGTTCTAAAGGAAGATGAGGCACAACTCGTCATATTGCAAAATTTGTTTGACAGAATGCCCCTCTGCGAAACAGGACAAGACAGTCATTTTGAAAAAAAAGTAGCTACCAATCGTTGAAAAATAATGAACAGTGTTTTTAAAGACTTTTTAAAAATAAACTGATAAATGGCTCACCCTTTATTTTTAAAATATATTTTGAACCCAAGAGGATAATGATTTTACAACTCGTATAGTTCCTTTGGTGAAACTTCAATGAAACTTTGGTATAGTTCCCAAAAATAAATTTATTTTGGTGGAATGAAAAGTCGGGACAAAACAGGGCATAGTGAATTACCATTTTTACCCATCCATGTGTGCATATTGTTAGTCAGTAAAGGATTGGAAGGGACCTTAAACTGTCTGAAGGGCTTAGATTAGAGGGCCCCGTGATAGGCGATACTATTGGAAGATATGCCTTTTGCACTAATGCAAGAGTCAGAAGCCTTTTTGTTTCACCAGACTTCTGTCGTGACATTCATATTTATCAAAACCTTCTTTGTTTTATATCCAAATTGAATTGAAATTTTAAACGTCAACAATGCATATGTAATCAATTTATTTATTACTACTTACTACACATACATAAATACCTTAATCTCATATCCAAACCTTAGGACTTTTCAAACATTTAACTCAATCAAAGGCCGAGATAAATACATCAAACATAAGCAAATTATGCAATTAGAATAAATAACTTGTAGCTAACAAAAATTGCTACAAATTTTATGCTTATGGTAATTAATTCCTGATAAGTCTCATATTTTTTCAAGAGAATGGTTTATTAAAATAATTAGATTTTGAGATGGCATGGCCGGCATTCAGCATAAAGACTATATTAACTTTCCCGCATTCCTTTTAATGTACTTATTCACAACCATAACGGATATTTCTATAAATATGAACTTTCATTGAATATTAAAATTAATGTCACAATTTTATCGACAGCTGACATTCTCATGTCATCCTGAAAATGTGGGTAGGGAAGGTATAATATAAGTTTTTCAAACTGTGCAACTACAAATGAATAACAGCCGATGGATAAAATCAATTTATCTAAAAACAATAGCAGATAACTAAATCGTTTTCCTAATCACCCACTGGCTATTAAAATAAACAAAATAATCCAATTTAATTTTACAATAGGAAGACTGTTCTCTTTTATATATGATGCTGCAGCATACATACATATGTATCTACCTACACCGTTACATACAAAGTCCAGCCATCACTGCATCTAATACTCAATCACACATCATCCTTGCGTATAGGAAATGCATGATACCCCTGCAGCATGTTTCATTTTCAAAAATAGAAGGAATATAGAGGCCTAGTTGAGCTATGTATGCAATATCGCTATATCTATATGACGTTTTAAGGTCTATTCGATTAAGCAACGACCAGAGGCAATATAATGTTCACATTAATTATAGCTATGTACCAGTTAAATGGATGACACGATGGATGTATTTTATATAAATGGGAAGAGAATTTCAATATTCGTTGCAAATAATCTCTTTCTCTAAACAATTTGGCTTGCAGCTATTTGAGGAGTTGGATTGTTAATTGATAAAATATTACGGATATAAAAAAAAAATAAAATATTCAAATAGTTTAGTTGGCAGGAAGTAAAAATCAGTAGGTACCTACGCCATAATGAAATTTTATGATTGGAATTTGTCCTGAGAAATTAAGTGCATGACTACGTCGCACGCAAGAGCTGAGTACTCTTAGAAAAAATAAATATTTTTGTATAGAGGGTAACTTAATGCACATACTTTGCATTTATTGCAAATTACAATTATTTCGATAACACTCACCATATCTGAGTTGGGTTGGGTACAAAATCCCAAATGCCAAAATCCCGAAATGGAAAAAATCCCGAATGGACAGAATCCCGACTGGCTCAAATCCCGAATGCCAGAATTCCGAATGCAATAATCCCGAAAGCAAAAATTCCGAATGTCTTAGTACTTTTGTTAAGTATTAAAAATAGCGCGCGCGATTTTCAATATCATTAAAAGTACTAATCCAAAGCCATTCGGGATTCTAGCCTTCAAAATGTACATATTGTAATGTTTTGAAAGAATATTATTTACTTTCAATGAATAGTTGTTGGTCAGTTTCTTTACAATTGACTTTTGAACTACCATATTTGCATGTTTATCAATTATTATCAAATTGATAATTGACGGTCATAATATGAGTGTTTGTGTAGCTACCCAAGCAGATGCTGAGAACAATAATTTATGTCACATTACACGGAAACGGAACAAGAGCATTATCTTCTCATTATTTGTTAAGAGTATATGGGTCAATATTTCAAAATATTAATATTTCAGTCTCCTTCATTTTTGAACCGAAGTACAAAATTTTATTATAAGTTTGTTAATTGGATGGCTTGAAACAAACGGGTTCTAATATTCGCTCTAGAAAAAATAAAGTTAAAAAAATATCATACCCGCTAACTTCATTTAAACACCCAAAATGTCATTCCCCTGACGTGTCCCCAGGCCTACTTACCACACTGTCTGAATTTTTGCAACGAAACTAAAAACGATACAAAAAATCTAATGATGCAGTCTTTTTAATAATATATGCATCCTTACTAAAAAATAGTTAAATGATTTTTAATTGCTTTATTTTTTTAAATAGGAGCTATTAAGTAAGTGTCCCCCACAAATTGATCATTTCTATCCCACCAATGGAAATTTAAAAAAAAAATATATATAGGCTCAAAATAGAAAACTGATTTTTTTGTTGTTTAACGGTACAGAATTGCTCTTTATGAAAATTGAAGTAAGGGTTTCAAAAAAACTTTGTTGTCTTTTTTATTTCAAGTTAAGGCAGTGACTTTGTTTTTCGTCAAGCAAAATTGTCATTCCTCTAACGCGTGTTTTTTACTAAACCGTGTGGTATAAAATTAAAAAGTTTTACTCGTCTGTGTCTTTTACATGGACCTACGTGAAAAATAATAAAAAAACATCTAATTTTCTAATAACCTCCATTTAATTCTCATAAGACACCCTTCGGAGTCATTCCCCTAATATCATTTTTTGTGTCATTCCCCTGACTTTCAAGTTTTCATTATAATGATTGATTGCGTTTTGGTAACTCTAGAAGGATCAATAATATTACATTTAAACATATTTACAGTATTTTTAGTAGTTTTGAATTTTTTCACATTTTCTCGGTCAAAATATCATAAGAATACGATTATTACTATAGAATGTTTAGTCTCGCAAAATTCTTGAATCATGAGAGCAAGTTCGTGCAACATAGTCGTGGATGCTATTTTTCATGTAAGTATTTGTTCTTCTTTTTCTTTACACTCCTGAAACCATTCGCAAAATTAAATATCCATCTAATCAACGTAGTAAATATAGATTTTTGTCATTCCCCTGACACAAGTATCATTTCCGTGACTTAAAAAACCGTTAGATTTGATCAAATGTTATGACTCCTTGTTTTAAAGTGGTTATTATAGAGTTATTAAGAGACATAATTGTTCGTCTACCAAAATAAGTTCTTTTGAGCGAGGGTCCACTTTGGAGTGAAAAATATTAATGTTTTGAAATATTGACCCATATAGACATAAATTCGTTTGTATAAAACTTAAAATAAATAAAAGTTATAATTGGAAACTATTGTTTTTTTTTAATTATCAAAGAAGAATACAATTATATCTCAAGATCTGTGAGTGATTATTTATTTTTAAATTTCTTTTAAAGACAATATCATGACGCCAAAGCGAGCAGAAGTCAAAAGCCATACAAAACAGTTTGATTTCCTTGAAGGTACTGAAATAGTATACTATTCTTAATTCAATCCCGAATGTTTTCGGGGTTTTTTTGTCATTTGGAATTTTGGCTTTCGGGAGTCTCATTTTTTGCTTCTCGGGATTTTATACCCCTCCCATCAGAGTTATACGCAAAGGGATCAATTGACGTATTTTTAAACACCGATATCTTCTTAACCATCAATCAGAAAAAAAACATTTTTTGTAGATAGTCATATTATTTATCTATAAATTTCCAATGTATTGCTTTTTAATACCATATGCCGTTTAAAGTTTTACGCAAAAACCATTATTTTCAACATTTAAACTTGAATAACTTTTAACGCAAGCCAGATTCGTTTGAAAATGTTCACATGCATATATAAATAAATAAAGATTATTGCATTTAAAAATGCTCACTTGGAGTTTTCCCGCAGATTGGCATTTTTCCTGATTGATTGCGGAAGTGAACAACCAGGTAAGTCAAGCTCTTAAAAAAATTAAGAAGATCATGGTTTTTGTTGGATATCATTCACAAAATCTTTCAAATGTGGAAAATGGTGTTCATGTATTTTCAGATGTGTTAGAAAAGTATTATACAAGGATAAAATTTAGTTAAATGTTGTTAACTATTTTTTCAGAATTATTAAAAAAAAATATAATTCACTTACCTATGGTTCTTCACAACCGCCCCCCACATATCGTCCCTCATCTCACGAAGTGGCGCAACTCGCAAATTGACGTTTTTGAGATTTGGGCATATATGTGCTTGGTTAACTTGATTGCATATTTCTACATCATTAGATTCTCTGAACAATGTCTGGAACATGATTCAATCCGTTATGACATAGTTGGCATAAACGCAATTTTAGGTAAAAAGTTTCTCACGAACAGACGTAACTGCAATTATGTAGTTAGCAGTTTTCTGTTTTATTGCAAATTATTGTGTAAATAAAGTGGTTTCAGGTAGGGTAGAGCGTGGCTAGTTGGACCACTTTTTACTTGAAGTCTTATAACTTTTCACCTATTCATAACATAACAATGAAACTGGAACCTATAGAAAGAATGTAACTTCGGCTTCTTTAATAAATTTTTAAAAATTAAAAATATGTTATAGCAGAAGAATAAGATTACTTTAAATGCACCAAGTCCAAGTGGTCCAACTTGCCCCACTAGCGGGGCTAGTTGGACCAGTAGATGGGGTAAGTTGGACCAATGCGTAAAAAGTTGAAAAAGAAGCTCTATAAAGGACATAACCGCCGTTAGTTTGAACTAAATTTGATCACATGCTAAAACTTAATTCGAATCACAACTTTACATAACGTTAATGATCCCATGGTGCCATGGCCAGTAATAGGGAATTTTGTATGAGCCTGAATTTCAGCAAGAATGGCATTGCACCCACTCCTCGCCGGATAGAGTCTCAGAATTTGCTTCCATACACATGATAACACCATACAGCAATAATATTCTTCTTCCCCTTTGAGAAATTTTACAATTTCAAAAATGGAATGTAAAAAGTCAGTAACAGAACTCCCAAAATTACTATACTTTGTTGAAAAATTCACACGTTTTCATCATGATAACACAAAAAGAAACAGACTCGTTTTTTTTACTTTTGTACCCAAAAAACACAAATAAGCGCGTGGTTTTCCTTTGGCATAATAAATCCACCTAAAACCAGTTTAGCACGTGTGATCAAGTCACTATGCTTCATTCGTGCATGATCGTCTTCATTTAACACTTGCAGTTTCCGAGTTATTGGCGTGGTCCAACTTGCCCCGTGGTCCAACTAGCCCCGCTCTACCCTACTAGGTGCATTTATCGGTGATTAGAAATAAAAACGCGTTAAGTTTATGCTAAGATGTTGCTACTGACCTATCACTAAATTAAATGTAAATTGCATTCGGTTCTTCCTGTTTACAATACTCTGTCAAACAAAAATTGTCAATACAAGGCTTATGGGCGAGCTTTTTTGAAAACAGTAATACCTGTGCATACTGTCACAACACTAAAATGTCTCACTAATAAGTTTTTTTCAAAACAGTGGTGTCTGTGTATACTGTCACGACACTAAAACTTGTCACTAAAATTTCTCACGAACTGACGTAACTGGTTGATCGATTATTTGTAACTGTTTTTAGTATCGCATTTACATTGAATCTCGTATCATTTGAAACTTTAACATATTCTTGTAATTTTACAAAAAAAAAATATCAAAACCGTTGTAAAACACAGAAGTAACGCTTACAGAAGGAGGACACAAAACTAAAAACTACTCTCCTGTAAAATATTGAAAAATCAGATATGTCAGTTCGTGAGAAGAGGGACGATATGTTTATTTTAATAACTTCATAATTGAACTATTTGCCAAGAAGTAAATTTCAATAAATTTTTGGAGTTGTTGTAACCCTGAAAATAATAAAAAGTACCCCAATATTTTTAACTGTGCACATATCGAATCTCAAATCAAATAGACAAAAAGTTACCTTTTGTTTAAACTGTTTTTTTTTTTGTTGCTTTAAATACTTTTTTTCGTAACTATTGAGAAGAAAAAAAACTATACATATTCCTATTAATTTTCTTTAAATTAAAAAAATAGTCCTTCACGACTAACGACAGTCGAGATATTCATGAATTAAATATGACGTGTTAGTTTACTGACGCTGTGTATATAGCCCAGTTAGAATAGATTTATTTCAAGAAAAAAATCCTAACAGGTTGATTTTTGATATGTATACGTTAGAATTGAGGTTAGGTATAATCTGAGGAAAGCTCACTATCCGATGACCACTAGGTCAGTTATATGGAGTCAGAGGTCACGAAAATAAGTTTCTTTTTGGAAAAATAAAATTTCGACAAACGGATATCTGAGCCAATTTGGAATAAAAAAGATTGTGCAAGTTTCTTTGTAACTTAAACCGTTAAGAAGCAAATGCAAATGAAAATGTTAGTGCATGTTATTAGAATGCAACTGCCATTTCAACATGAGGGTTTGAGCAGAGCAGAGCAGAGATATTTATATTTCATAGTGAATGTACCTTTAAATCAAAAAATTACGTTCAAAGTTTTTATTATTGAATGTTTGTTCGGGGCATGCTACTAAATTCACCCTTGCGTTTAGAAAAAATGCTCAAATAGTAGCTATCTCTTTTTTAGAAATTTATTAATCTTTGGCTTTTCGATTTGTTCGATTGGTTGGTTATTTTTGTAAAATCTTTAAACCATCAATTTCGAAAGGAAATTTTAGTTTTAAGTGTTAAATTGTCAAAGTTTAAAAAATTTATAAGAAATAATATTTAAGCTGGTATACAATTTGCAGAACCAACAAAAATAAAATGCACGACTGGGTCGCACGTACTTGCCCTTATGTTCAACACACTGCTGGTTTAAAAAAATTGTGTATAAAAACACGGAAATTATGAGAGAAAAATGTAGAGAAGCATGAAATACGACATTTAAACTGGCTAAAACAATTCTTTTGACAGTTTAGTGAAAAAAAAAGAATGCCATCTCAATTCTTGATTGAATATGATTGTATGGGAAAAAAAAATTTTAAATTGTTGGAGCGGTTTTTTAAAAAATTAATTTTTATATATCTATAAAATTCTTAAAACATTTATAAAAACAAATTTTGGTATGCAAATCTAAATTTTATATTTATGTGTATATAAAAACAAAATTTGAAACCTATTAATGAGATATTGAATTTAAAAAAAATTGAAACTTTTTTTAAAAATTCAAAAACTTTTTTATGAAAATTTTGATATGCAATATTATTTAATCTTATCTGAAATTTGTATATAAAAAAATCCGTTTAGCCGATAACGAGAAAATTCAAATAAAAAAAAAACGTTCTATGACAGGTACCTATACTATTAATAATTGGTACACCCAAAAAAATTTGTTGTAAAAATGTTAATAACCGCTGTAGATTCGACTGCATTAATTGTCATAATCGACCCGACATCCAATGTTTTCAATTTTACAGAGAATTGGTTGTTGTTTTGAAAACCTGATGGTGAAAATCACAATATCTGTTGTAGATCCTACAACTAGAAGAGTTGTGGATACAAAAGCATTGATTGTTGAATGTACAGCACAATTTGCAAAAGGCACAATACTTACGTGTTGATACTACATGTTTTTGTTGTACTATTCACAACATTTCGTTGTCAAAATGCAATTTGTATCGTTAAAGCTACATCTTCGACTTGTAGAAACTACAGGCTTTTGTTGTATTATTTACAACATTTTGTTGTTAAAATGCCATTTTTATCGTCGAACCTATAGCTCCGATTTGTAGAAACTAAGGCTTTTGTTGTATTATTTACAACATTTCACTGCCAAAATGCAACTTGTATCGCCGAACCTACAGCTCCGATTTGTAGAAACAACAGGTTTTTTTGTATTATTCACAATTTGTTGTCACTTTGCTGAAAAAATAATTAGTAGATATTTCCATTTTTTTTTTTTTTAATTTCCAAGTTTACCAAACTTTTATCAACGAACCATATTGTTTTAACATACTTCTTCTTGGTTGTAGCTGTTTTTTTTTAGTGAACACAACTTTTTTCTTAAACCTCCAAAATAAAAATCCAAATTTGTATTTTTTTGTATTTACTTTTTTATTGTACAAAACAAACATCAATTAATGAATTTAAATGAATTAGTGGACTTGTAAGCTCATTAATGTTTAAAATTAAAATACAAAATTTTATATTCATGACAAACAATAATCTTTCATCATTATTAATTATAATTACCTATGCTTATATAGTTTTGATTCTAATATTTAGTTCCCTTGAATTTAATCAATTCTGTACCTATGGGGGTTGATGAAAGAAATTCCAACTTTTCCAAATTTAGCGCCTGTGTATGTATGTAAATGAATTTATTAAATTTGTTTTCTCTTGTTAATTACATTTTAAGAAATTTGAAAAGAAAAGAATAAAGAATTCATATCTTTGGCGTTTGTAGAAATAGAAACATGATAACTATTTGAAGAAAATCGGTCAACTCGATCAGGCTCTAGCTCAATTTAAAGTGGATGTAAGGACGTAATGATTATGAAATTATTTTATGAAGTTATCATGTTTCTAACAAACACCACAGATATATGATATAAAGTGTCGTGCAAGTAATTAGAAACGATTTCAAAGCATTTATTCTTCCTTCCGTATCTTCTGTGTTTCTGCAGTTAACCTCTTCATTTTTGTTTGTTCCAACTAAACGATGAACCAAAATAAATTAACGTAGAGTTATTTTTATTTTTAATTAAACCCATAAAATTGTCTAAATGGACAAAAGTTGATAGTGCACATAATTAGAAACGGATTATAAATTATGTTTGTTTTCAATATTTAAGCGGCTTAAAAGGTTTTTAGTTCTACGCATTCAAAATATTGAAAATGGGCTGTTTCCGGAGTTTTGCATACTGACTAAAATTAATCCTGCGATGTAAAAGCTCGGCGCATCATTTTCATTCGTCATGCAGATGGAAAATCATATGTAAATTATAAAAATGCTCTTAAACGATGGTATTTAATGCTGTTCAATATTTTAAGAACAATTTAGAAAAGGGGCAACGCAGGCCAAAAGCAAGGTCAACTTCTTAACGAGAATATAGGCTTTTTTTTTGGCAAAGAGAAATTAGAGCATCATTTTTTTGGCAAAAAAGAATGTGGACCATCTCCTGATTATTTTAACAAAAGATTACTCATCTTTGGACGCATAGTAAGGAAGAAGCCCTTTACTGACTGAGGAATATAGGAAAAATGCATGTATTTTTGTTCTAATTTCAAGCGTTTTTTCCTATTGCTCAGTCAGTAAAGAGCTACTTCTTTACTATGCGTCCAAAGATGCTAGCCTTATGCAAATCTTTTTTTAACATAATTTGGAGATGGTCCACTCTCTCGGAAACTTAGTTTGCTTTCGCGACTGACTTTTGTGCATTTAGACAATTTGTGGGTTTAATGGAAAATAACGGAAATTTACGTCAATTTATTTTGTTTAGTACTATATTAAGTCAAGACAAAAAAATGGAGAGGTTTTTTGGAGAAACACAGATGAAACGGAAGGATGAAAAGTAGCTTTGAAATCGTTTCCAATTACGTGCACGCCACTGTAGGTAGGTTTTAAAAATCTTTAACATCTTACCTGCTAAAAATGGCACACTAACGTCCAGCCGCTCTTGACTTGTCCTGCACCACAATTCCTCGTTTGTATAATTTGTGGCCAGCGAATCTTTAGAACATGGCGTAGACAGCGGTTCACAAAAGTCTGCAATTTGTTCGAGATGGTGGTCGTGACTTTCCAGGTTTCGCAAGCCTCTGATAACTCGAAATTGATTACAATTTCGAATACGTCCAGGTCCAACAAGTAAGCACTTTAGATAATAGGTATTTCACCGCTGATTTTGTTTAAAACAGATTAAGATTCAGCGTCTTTAATTTAATCACTTAAATCACTTTGGTTATATTCACTTGAAACATAAAAAAACACCGTACACGCTTTGACGCTTTGCTATCGAATGAATGGAAACAAGGAAAACAACATGAAACCCATGAAAATATCCCAGCTATGTACATATGTGTGTGAATCCTACGGTAAATTATCTATCATATTCACGATTCAACGTAGTTTCAACATGATGGTTGTAGAATTGAATGTATGTGTTGTGCATTTTACAATTTTTCACGTAGGTTCTACAGTTTTTTGTATTTTTAACATTTTGGTTGTAGATTTCACAATTATTTAGGTTGATACCTACTTGGATATTATTTATGCGTGAAATATACATATGTCTGTATATTTGTTAGGGACCTTGTGTTTTTATTTTTGTTAATTTTAACTACTTTGTACTATTCATGTACAAATTTCAGTAATTTTTTTTAATCAAACTCTCTTTGAAAAAAATAAACAATTTTCACTTGAGAACTTGTAAAAGAAAATAGAGATTGCCTTGAAAAAAAATTCGGAAAATAATATTTTTATTATTGAATTTAAGGATGTATTAGTAATTTTTATGACTATAAAAGGAGTCACAGAAATTGATTCGAGATAGTTTTTTCTGAAGTTTTCATTTGTGCGGTAGCTCTCGAAGTTTTTTTTTTTGTGTCGTATTAGTTGGAAATTTTCCAGATCCAGTTTTGAATAATTGTTTTGCAATAATTATTAATTTGTTTCCGAAGAAATAATAAATTATAATTCAACGAGTGAATACAAAACATTCTTTGTGAACCAGCTTTGAAATTTGAATTTCAGGCATTACCGTTTCAAAGAACGATTATTCTTGCAATTTTCGTAATATTAAAAAAATTCACAATTATCTATCAGTGGCAGAGCAAATACCACAAACCAAAATATGCAAGCAGCTTAGACATTTTGAATCCAACAATCTTATACTGTTTGTGAATGGAAATTATTGGATGCTACCAAAAAAAAAAACAATCTTATCAAAGACACCATTCTTCGAGTGCAAAACCAAGAAAGTTCCAGATGAAGAGAATATTTCAATTTCAAGATATCAATTCGTTTTCTGCTAAAGCCAAATAATTCTTCAATCAACATTTTATCATCAAAAACAATTTTAATTCTTGTTCAGTGTTATTTTTTTTTTCTTTCCAAATAATTTTCAAATTTCTGTCATTTGCTGTTTTCATTTGTTTAAAAAAAAGGGAAGTTAAGTATTCTTAATTTTTTTTTTGTTTTCGCTTTTCTCATTCTGATTTCTATGTGCATATTTCGTTGAATTTTAAATAAAAAAAAAAAATTATTCTTTTCTATTCCTAGTTATAAATAGGTTCAACAGGTACAAGAACGAGAGGCTGTGCACATCCTTTTTGATTCAAGACCTGCGTATTTATTATTGAACCACGAATTTTGGGTAAAATTTTAAAACATTTAATAACCGTTATGGTGAGTCTTCTTTTTATTTAAATTTAAACGGAATAAACACACTCTGGACTGTAAAAGGTGTCCAATATTTTTTTTCAATTTTAACAAAAATAATAATAATACTTAATTTCAAAATATAAATCTCTTAAACTTCTCTGCATTACATCTCAAATTATTTTACTTTTTCTTGATCTAATATAAACTTGACTTAACTTTACTTTAACTTATGTATGCTGTGTGCTCATTTTCATATAATAATCTTTTACTATTCAACTTATTATTTTCTTAGATTTTAACTAATCTAACTAAAATTTTAATTTAATTTTAAAAATGATTTCAAATACCTAACTTAATATTAAATACTAGAAAATATAACTTTTCAATATATTTTTTTTAATACAAACACAGCTTTGAATTTGATTTTTCTTATTAAATAATTACATTAATAAATTTTTTTTTTATAAATAACACAAAAATAAATTGATGATTTTATAATAATTTTTAAAAATGAAACAATCAGTTTTTCATTTCCTTATTTCTAAATGAAAAGTTTTTTTAGAATGAATATGTGGTAATTTCCTTTTATATTGTGTGTTTGTGTAAGTGAATGTGGTGAGTGATATTTTGGTGATGATAAGTATGTAGATTATTTTCTTTAAATTTCTTATTAGGGGCTACTGTAGAAAATTTGAGTGAAGCAGTAGCGTAGGCAGTTTTTTCTTTTGTTAAAAAAAAAAAAAAAACTGTGGGAGGGCAAAATCACTCGCGGAAACCAATACCATCCTCAGGTTTCCCACTTCAATTTCTTTCTTATTTGATTTTCAATTTCTATTATTTTTTTTGTCACTTTTTAATTTTTGTTTGTTAAATTTTACTTTTATTTTTAATCAGGCATGTATAGTAACATTGCTTAGCGAGTCAGCGCAAAAACCCACCCCTCCGACGAGCTAGACCTTAGGAATGCAAGCATGCCTGCCCGCACTCGATAAGCTAAGCAACCTACCATTCAACCATTGGTTTTCTAAAGGAGTCCTGTATCTTTTAGGAAGTCATTGGAAACCTTTAAAAAAATATCTTCTGACAGTATTTTGAATTGGTAGGAAAATTCTAACTATATTTTCCACTTCGTGAGAATATGGTTTCGGAATTTTGTTACACAGGTGGCGCCCAAAGTGGGGGCCCGAATGAAACATTATCAAAAAAAAATATTAATAATTTGTTGTATTCGATATTGAATAAAAATAGTTTTCGTCTTGCATATTTTGTTCAAGAAACATTTTTTGTAATAGCGTTGACAAATTTTTAAATTTCGGATCGATTTTTTTTAAAAACTTTGCTAAGGGAAGTTTTTTGACGACCGGGAGATATCGGTTTTTGAATCCACTTCTCCGTCTGCAGCGCCAATATTCTGTTTTTACATAAGCCTTATTTTAAGTTTCTTCGTGAGTCCCAAATAATTTTCTTTTTTTTTTAACTCCATATTAAATTTTTCAATATATAATCTTCGTAATTTAAATACCTTAAAATCTTAAAATTTATTGTAGCTAACTAAATGCTAACTGGTATAACATTTTTTTTACCTTTCCATATGCAAAATCGAAGTTTTATTTTATCTTTACTGGAACATTCGTCAGTTGACCGGGAGATATCGGTTTAGTAAACCACTTCTCTGACAGTTGCGATTGAGTTTTTTCTGGGGTTAAGGAATTTTAATTAGATTCTTTTTGATTTTGAAATGATTCTGAATTAATATTTAGTATGTCTGAAACGTGCAGTTTAAAACAACTTTAATTTCGCTGCAACTGATTTAATTCATTTTCATTTTTCAATCATGCATCCAAAGCAAACAGTTTTTATTATATTTTAAATTAATTTACTTGAAATTGAATGGAAAGATGTGAAGGCAATAAAATATTGGTTATCATCACCATAAAATTGTCACTCAAGGCATTTCACAAATCACAACACACTTTATTTATAAATAAACAGATTTTGATCAAACAAAGCAAAAAAAAACATAGTTTTGAACCTTTCTTGTTATCTTCTTATTTCTTGAGTTACTTATTTGTCTTTTTTGTTAGTTATTTTAAAAATATTTACATGCCTAGAAGAAAGAATCGTTTTTCAAAAGGAAATACTACTCCATTAGAAGGAAGTAGTAAAGATCCTTCCCCTATTAATCATTTAAGTAAATCTAAAAATAATAATAAGGACACTGGGGCGTATGAGCAACAAAAAGAATTTGCAAATGAAGAAGATGGAGCTTGTGGTCCAATTGAACAAATTACTTCTTTTTCTAAAAATGAAGACTTAGCTAAATTTATTAAGGATGTTGTTAGCGACTCCTTAAAACTTCGAAATTCAATTGAATTGAATTCAAGGCGTGACGAATTTGAAAAAGAAAAAGAAATAATTCGAAACGAAGTTGCTCGAACTATTCAAGAATCTCTTAGAGTAAAAACTCCTGAACCCCGTAAAATTTATTTTGAAGAGTATGATGGCATTCGACATCAAAATCGGGATACTCTATTAAATACAAATAAAATACATCCAAATTTTCAACATTACCCTTCTCAGAATGAAAATCCGACTTACAGTGAAAACGTAAGAAATTTTGTTTCACAACTTGATAATCTAAACTTAAACTCTGAGAGTCCACTTCATCCGTCCGTCCGTTCAACTAAAAAAATAAAAGATTTTCAAAAATGGGGGCTGAAATTTGATAGCAAACAAATGACAGTCGATGACTTCATTTTTCGCCTCAGTAGATTGAAATCCTGTTATGATGTTTCTTGGGAAGAAATTTTTCAACATTTCCATTTGTTTGTTGGAGGCCAAGTTGAGAACTGGTACTGGATGTACCTCAAAACAAATCCCACAGCAAATTGGAAGACATTTGAAGTTGCTTTATTTGAGCAGTATAGAGGTCTTGAATCTGATTCAGAGCTCACGAGACAGATGTATGACAGACGCCAGGGCTTAAATGAGAATTTTGATGATTTCTTTTATGCTATTCAGCAATTCAATAGCCGTCTTCAATGTCCGAAACAACCAAGTGAATTGATAGACTAAATCAAGCAAAACGTTAAACGCCGAATTGGTGAACTCGTCATCACATTCAATACGACCAAGTTACCTAAAATGATCCATATCTGCAGAACAGTTGAAAAGTTTGTTAACCAAAGCGATAGCTTTCGTGCGAAAACTTTTCAACCACAAAATATGAATACAAAAAGACATATCAATGAAATAGACACCCGTTCCATAGAGGTTGATTGCAATCAAATAGATGCAATAACAACTTCAACTGAAAAACAAAATTACACCTGTTGGAACTGTAAGTTGAAAGGCCACTCTTACTTCGATTGTCCAAGTCCACAGCGTAATTTGTTTTGCTTTAAATGTGGTTTAGAAAATACAACAAAGCCAAATTGTCCGAAGTGCTCGGGAAACCGAACACGGGGCGATTTGATAACCCGGGAATTTCGCCCTCTAGAAAGGAACCCGGAGAAAACTTAGATTTAGAATATATAATTCAGTCTAAAAATAATCTGGACGTTCAAAATTCCTCTGACTTACAACAACCTGACTTTCTTTTGCCGAAACCCAAAAATAACATTAAAATTCTGACAAGATTAGATCAACCTATTGAAAAACCAAATGTTCTAGCTAAAGAAAAACCAAAATCTCTTCATGAACGTTTACTTCTTTATCATGAAGCTCGCAGTAGGATTTTTAAATGCGAACCACCAAAGCATATTCTAAAGCTTCGTGAAAGAATAAGAAAAAGAAGAGAAGTTTATAAAGCAATTTCTGCACGAGTCTTTGTAACTCAGAAGATCCAAGGCCTTATGCAAGTGTTACAATATTTGGGAAACAATTGCTTGGACTGTTAGACAGTGGCGCAAGCATTAGTTGCTTAGGACAGAGTTGTCTGGAACTTCTTAAAGGCATTAACCTTTCTTTTAAACCTTTTATATCCAATGTGAGAACCGCGGGCGGTCAATCACAATCGATCGTGGGTGAAATCAAAACAATTATGACATATAAAGGCATCTCGAAGGAGATTACTTTATATTTGGTCCCATCGTTAGAACAACCACTTTACCTCGGGGTAAATTTTTGGAAGTTATTCGATATAGCTCCCCACATAATTTCAGAAATATCTTCTAATGCGTTTCAAAACCCTGATGATAAAAACGATTTAAATATGCATGAACTTTCAAGTGAACAGATGAAGCAATTGGAAAATGTTAAAAGCATGTTTCCATCTTCTGCTATACTTGGGCTTGGCAAAACGACGCTAGAAGAACATCATATTGATACTGGTAATTCAGAGCCTATAAAGCAAAGGCATTATCCCGTCTCCCCAGCAGTACAAAGGCTTATGTATGAGGAACTGGATAGGATGATCTCAATGGGTATCATTGAAGAAAGCCAAAGCGCATGGAGCTCTCCAGTAGTCTTAGTTCAAAAGCCTGGCAAAAACCGCTTGTGCTTAGACTCAAGGAAAGTGAACCAAGTATCAAAGAAAGACGCCTATCCACTCCCTCATATAGATGGCTTGCTAAGTCGTCTTTCAGAAACATACTTTATTTCAAGTGTGGATTTGAAGGACGCCTTTTGGCAAATTCCGCTGGGAGAGACATCAAGGGAAAAAACTGCATTTACAGTGCCCGGAAGGCCATTATACCAGTTCAAGGTGATGCCTTTTGGCCTCTGTAATGCTGCTCAACGTATGTGCAGATTGATGGATAAGGTGATCCCTCATAGCTTAAAGGAAAACATTTTTGTATATTTAGATGACCTTTTGGTGATTTCGAAATCATTTGAAGAGCATCTAAACTTACTTCGAACAGTTGCTACTCTACTCACAAAAGCCGGACTTACCATAAATGTGACTAAATCAAAGTTCTGTTTTAAAGAATTAAAGTATCTTGGCTATATTGTCGGAAACGGATGCCTTAAAACAGATCCAGACAAAGTTTCGACGATCAAAGAATTTCCAGTACCAAAATCGGCAAAACAGGTGCGGAGATTCTTAGGTTTATCTGGCTGGTACAGGAGATTTGTCAAAGACTACTCTTCTCTTGCTTCTCCTATTACCGATACCTTGAAGAAAGGTAAATCCTTCATATTTGGTCCTGAAGCTCTCGCAGCTTTTGAA
This sequence comes from Dasysyrphus tricinctus, assembly GCA_963921185.1. Classification (NCBI taxonomy): domain Eukaryota; kingdom Metazoa; phylum Arthropoda; class Insecta; order Diptera; family Syrphidae; genus Dasysyrphus; species Dasysyrphus tricinctus. The sequence continues at coordinate 55,801,437 of OY992530.1, read as the reverse complement.
GAATTGAAGACTTCTTTGACAACTGCACCCTTATTAGTCAACCCGGATTTTAACAAACAGTTTATTTTGTTGTGTGATGCTTCGACTTCTGGTATTGGCTGTGTTTTGTGCCAGAAAGATGAAAATGATGTTGAGAGACCTATCTGCTATTATTCGCATAAGCTGAATAAAGCTCAACGCAACTACAGTGTTACTGAGCTCGAATGCTTAGCAGCTGTTTTAGGTATTGAGAAATTTCGTTCCTATGTTGAGGGGCAAGATTTCAAAGTAGTGACCGATCATGCGAGCTTGAAGTGGCTCATGAACCAAAAGGATCTCAACGGCCGTTTGGCAAGGTGGAGTTTTAGACTTCAGCGTTTTTCTTTTGTAATAGAGCATCGAAAAGGATCTCAGAACGTTGTTCCTGATGCAATTTCAAGAATGTATGCCGTTGATGAAATTGCATCTCAATCTCTGACTTCTGTAGGCCTTTCCGATGTTCTCCATGTTGATCTGAACGATTCTTCTTTTCAATCAGATGAATACAAAAGATTGATTAAAACAATAGAAAACGATGAAGGACGTTTACCAGACCTGCGTGTATCAGATGGATTCGTGTACAAAAAAGTCAAACCATGTACCGGAAATCCATTAGAGGATGACCTAGTCTGGAAACTATGGATTCCTTCTTGTCTGACAATTCATCTGGTTCGTTTGGCTCATGACCCACCGAAAGCATCGCATGGTGGGATTGCAAAAACTCTGTATCGTTTGCGTGACCGTTTTTACTGGCCTAATATGGCGGCTCAGGTAAAATCGTTCATAGCAGACTGCATTGTTTGCAAGTCTAGCAAAGCCCCAAATTCAACACTGAGACCACCAATGGGACAAGCTTTCTTAGTAGATAGACCTTTCCAGCACATTTTCATTGATTTTCTTGGCCCATATCCAAGATCGAAACACGGAAATGTTTTCATGATCGTATGCTTAGACCAATTGACCAAGTTTGTCACTGTTGCTGCATTAAGAAAAGCCACAAGTGAAGCCGCCATGAAATTTCTTGATGATCAAATATTTTCAATTTTTGGAGTACCAGAATCAGTTTTATCTGATAATGGGAAGCAATTCACGGGAAAAGAATTTGCGAAATTTCTTTCAAGTTATGGAATACGGCATGTTAGAACCGCTTGCTATTCACCGCAGGCTAATGCAAGTGAACGGGTCAACAGGTCAATTTTAGCTGCAATAAGGTCATATATTGGTCCACATCAACAAAACTGGGACAAACATCTTCCGTCTATCGTAAGCGCATTGCGAACAACAATCCATTCAGCCATCGGAATGTCTCCTCGCGAGGCACTATTTGGGCAATCAAAAATGGAGCACGGTTCAGATTATGTGCTTCTTAAGAAATTAAAAGCTCTAAACAATTCTGAACTTGATATAATACCAAAAGCTGCCAAAATGAACATCATACACAATAACATAAAGGATTCGCTTGCTAAGGTCCACGATACCTATGAACGTGTCTATAATACCAGGAGCAAAAGCATTCCTTATACAGTTGGTCAGATTGTTTTTAAAAGAAATTTTGTTCTTAGCGATGCAACTAAGAAAAGGAACGCAAAATTATGTCCTAAATTTATACAGGCAAAGATTAGAAGCATCGTAAGCGAGAATCTCTACGAGCTTGAAGATTTAAATGGCAATCTCTTTGGTACTTTTCACGCTAAGGATATTCGTAAATAATGTGATATCTTGTAACTTTTACTATAAATTAATTAAATTTGATTAAATTAATTAATTAAATAATTTCTTAATTTTATTTTCAAAAGTATATGGATCAAGTTCGATCGGTCCATTTTTCATCCAATTACTCATCTCTTGCGCTTGAGCAATTGACTTGATTTGTTAGGGACCTTGTGTTTTTATTTTTGTTAATTTTAACTACTTTGTACTATTCATGTACAAATTTCAGTAATTTTTTTTAATCAAACTCTCTTTGAAAAAAATAAACAATTTTCACTTGAGAACTTGTAAAAGAAAATAGAGATTGCCTTGAAAAAAAATTCGGAAAATAATATTTTTATTATTGAATTTAAGGATGTATTAGTAATTTTTATGACTATAAAAGGAGTCACAGAAATTGATTCGAGATAGTTTTTTCTGAAGTTTTCATTTGTGCGGTAGCTCTCGAAGTTTTTTTTTTTGTGTCGTATTAGTTGGAAATTTTCCAGATCCAGTTTTGAATAATTGTTTTGCAATAATTATTAATTTGTTTCCGAAGAAATAATAAATTATAATTCAACGAGTGAATACAAAACATTCTTTGTGAACCAGCTTTGAAATTTGAATTTCAGGCATTACCGTTTCAAAGAACGATTATTCTTGCAATTTTCGTAATATTAAAAAAATTCACAATTATCTATCAGTGGCAGAGCAAATACCACAAACCAAAATATGCAAGCAGCTTAGACATTTTGAATCCAACAATCTTATACTGTTTGTGAATGGAAATTATTGGATGCTACCAAAAAAAAAAACAATCTTATCAAAGACACCATTCTTCGAGTGCAAAACCAAGAAAGTTCCAGATGAAGAGAATATTTCAATTTCAAGATATCAATTCGTTTTCTGCTAAAGCCAAATAATTCTTCAATCAACATTTTATCATCAAAAACAATTTTAATTCTTGTTCAGTGTTATTTTTTTTTTCTTTCCAAATAATTTTCAAATTTCTGTCATTTGCTGTTTTCATTTGTTTAAAAAAAAGGGAAGTTAAGTATTCTTAATTTTTTTTTTGTTTTCGCTTTTCTCATTCTGATTTCTATGTGCATATTTCGTTGAATTTTAAATAAAAAAAAAAAAATTATTCTTTTCTATTCCTAGTTATAAATAGGTTCAACAGGTACAAGAACGAGAGGCTGTGCACATCCTTTTTGATTCAAGACCTGCGTATTTATTATTGAACCACGAATTTTGGGTAAAATTTTAAAACATTTAATAACCGTTATGGTGAGTCTTCTTTTTATTTAAATTTAAACGGAATAAACACACTCTGGACTGTAAAAGGTGTCCAATATTTTTTTTCAATTTTAACAAAAATAATAATAATACTTAATTTCAAAATATAAATCTCTTAAACTTCTCTGCATTACATCTCAAATTATTTTACTTTTTCTTGATCTAATATAAACTTGACTTAACTTTACTTTAACTTATGTATGCTGTGTGCTCATTTTCATATAATAATCTTTTACTATTCAACTTATTATTTTCTTAGATTTTAACTAATCTAACTAAAATTTTAATTTAATTTTAAAAATGATTTCAAATACCTAACTTAATATTAAATACTAGAAAATATAACTTTTCAATATATTTTTTTTAATACAAACACAGCTTTGAATTTGATTTTTCTTATTAAATAATTACATTAATAAATTTTTTTTTTATAAATAACACAAAAATAAATTGATGATTTTATAATAATTTTTAAAAATGAAACAATCAGTTTTTCATTTCCTTATTTCTAAATGAAAAGTTTTTTTAGAATGAATATGTGGTAATTTCCTTTTATATTGTGTGTTTGTGTAAGTGAATGTGGTGAGTGATATTTTGGTGATGATAAGTATGTAGATTATTTTCTTTAAATTTCTTATTAGGGGCTACTGTAGAAAATTTGAGTGAAGCAGTAGCGTAGGCAGTTTTTTCTTTTGTTAAAAAAAAAAAAAAAACTGTGGGAGGACAAAATCACTCGCGGAAACCAATACCATCCTCAGGTTTCCCACTTCAATTTCTTTCTTATTTGATTTTCAATTTCTATTATTTTTTTTGTCACTTTTTAATTTTTGTTTGTTAAATTTTACTTTTATTTTTAATCAGGCATGTATAGTAACATTGCTTAGCGAGTCAGCGCAAAAACCCACCCCTCCGACGAGCTAGACCTTAGGAATGCAAGCATGCCTGCCCGCACTCGATAAGCTAAGCAACCTACCATTCAACCATTGGTTTTCTAAAGGAGTCCTGTATCTTTTAGGAAGTCATTGGAAACCTTTAAAAAAATATCTTCTGACAGTATTTTGAATTGGTAGGAAAATTCTAACTATATTTTCCACTTCGTGAGAATATGGTTTCGGAATTTTGTTACATATTCTAATATAGATGTTCTGGCTGGGTGAGGGGAAAAAATAAAATTAGCTGTCATATTCCCAACTCAACGTAGTTTCAACATAAAATGGTTGTAGATTTGAATGCTTGTGTTGTACATTTTACAAGTTTTGACGTGAGTTCTGCAGCTTTTTGTAGGTTTTCATGCATTTAGGTTGGGCATTTTAAAATTTGTTTATGCACAATTTACATATTTTGACATTGTTCATATTTATCTATTGAATAGCGTTGCACTTTGTCTTCACAAAAAAGTTTAATATACCTTCTAAAGAAATAGATTAAGAAATTTTTATAATATAACACAGAAATTTAACTTATTAATTCCATATTATATTATATAGCCGTTGGTATGTTAAACTTTTCTTTTTAGGGCTGTAGAACTTATAGTAGTTTTTACAGTTTTTTGTAATAACTACAAAAAGTGGATGTTGATTTCACATTTTTTCGATGTTGATTTTGCAATTTTAAATGTGTTAATTTAACAAATTGAATTGACAACGCGCTGTTAATTTTACAACAAGAATTTGTGATCATTTTGACGATTTGATTGCAAAAATGATAGCAAATGCTGTTTAACTTGCAATTAATTGTGAATGTGAACGCATTTGCTGTTAAATACACAAATTTGTACTTAATTGTAAATTTGACTGCCACATTTTGTAAAATTAACAGCGAGGATTTTTTTGGGTGTAAGTGTGAAATTTTACAATTTTTGGTAGTGGATCGTACTAATTTAAGTATGTATATGAAAAAAGTTTAATCAAACCGTAGGAGTCATGTTTAAGCAAAAAATATTTTGACTAACGGTTTTTTAACTTTTGCATGGAAGGTATACCGTTTTTTTCATAAATGCAAAATTTTTTCCAAAAATATTTTAGAGAGTACTAAAAACTCTTAAGTGTCGGGTTTCAAAAGAAATCGATCATGTCATTTTCGAAAGAAATTGTGCCACCCACTTTTTTGGTGTTATCTATCATCGTAATATCATGTTTGATTGTTATCTTTTTTGTACGAATCCAAAACTTACCTTATATGCAGTACCTGTATCGCAAGGTAAAAGCGTAAAACCAAAGATAACTTAGTTTTTCAATAAATTTTATAAACATATATTTCATATCACTTTCTTTGGAGCTAAGATATCCAATTGGCATGAAAGACATGATCAATAAATATGCTCAAGGTTCATTTTTGTACCCAAAAATAAATGGTTTCGGATTCTTTTTTTTACTGCATAAGCAAATTCATGGTAAACATCTGTTAAACGGACCCGAAGCTCTAATAACCGGACATAACATTGTTATGTAGAGAGCTTAATGTTAATAGGGGAAGTAAGTTAACCTTATGTTGAGAGTGTATGATTCCTATTTCCATACAAGGTTCTCAGATGTGGCGATTTGTTGCCAAACAGGCGAATTGAAATTTGATTTTGCGATACGAAAATCGGTTTGGCGATATACCTTAAAAAAGGCGACATTTTGAGGTTTTGGCGATTTTAATTTTTTGAATCAACATCCTAATACCGTCGGTCAAACTAACTCACGGATTAAAAAAAATATATTAAAAAAATGAGAATGAAATGCATTTTTTGATCCAAAAACTTTCATTTTGCAAGGTATTTACTTACACATTGAAAGGTATCCCCGGGAATTTAATTTCAAAAATAGCAAAACTTGACTTTTCACCTTCAAAAAGTTTTTTCAACCTAATTTCATTCAAAAGTGTATTTTGTTAGTTTGTGAGTAGTCTAACCTTTGAACCGACGATATTTTCTCTTTTTTCTAATCTTCTTTTAAGCCTTACCTACATCTTTTTTATTGCTGTTTGCTGAAATAAGACATTGAAATACTAACGCAAAACGCATCCAAAACTGAAAATCGATTTATTTCCCATCACTAAAATAATTTTATGTACATTTTTATGATTTTTGAATTTGGTCATTTATAAAGTGGAAAAGTTTTAATTTGGCGATTTAAATTTTACACTAGCGGATACCCGGCGTGTGCTACTACGCCAAAAAAAGAAATATTTTGTTTTTTTGTTGGAAAAGAAGGAACAAAGAATGGGCGTATGGTCCCACATGTTGTAACACTTTCTTGGCCAATTTCACGAAAGGCTTTTAATTATTTAAAAAGCCTTTTAGCCTTTAAATGATGTTTTTTGGTTTCACCAAATGCTTTTATATTTAAGAAGATTTTAAATGCCCTTGTAAACTAAAAGCTCATTTTTGTCTCATTAAATTTTGAAAGTCTTTTTTGTGAAGCCATTCATGTCAACAACAGCTGATATTTTGCTGTCAGAATAATTGTCCCTCGTCCATGATGCTTTTTCACTTTTTCTCAAAGACTTCGCATGTGCGAGGGAAACAACCTCTTTCTTTGAATGCAGGGATGTGAGCAAACTCAGTCAAATCAAAATATCCCTAAAATATCCCTTTTCTACATTGGTGAAACTGAAAAATTTTAAATGTCTGATTAAATTTAGAAGGAGTTTAGATAAAAGTAATTTTAGTGTTTGTTTATGAAATTGGCCATTTGACTAACATTATGTATATTATTGGTGAGGTCACTTTGTAACACAAAAAAAAAGCACTCATTAAGACCTTTCCAATGACATATGTAGGTCAGAAAGTGTTACAATGTTGGGACGCAACTTATGCACTTATGCCCATTCTCCGTTTGTTATTAAAACAACAATAATCAAAATAAAAGTAGAATGGGCAAATTGGCCCATATACTCAACAAAAATGTGTAATACATTTTTGAAAAAGGTTATTGTTTGGACATCATTTCATTACATCGCCGTTAAGCTCTAAGCCATGTGGTTCGCGGGATATTCAGCTTCAAAGCACCTCAAAGAACAATATTGCAACTATCCGTATTTGGACATTGTCTTCCTACTCAACATCAATGTGTCGTACAAGGATGAAAAGCTTATACTTACTTCATTTTGTAATCTGACCGTTAAGCTGTAAATCATGGGGTTCAAAAGATTTTTTGCATCAAAAAAGGCGAATAAAACAAAATGTAATTCTGCATTGGGCGCTGGTCTGCCAACTCAACCAGCAATGTGTCATACTTCATTGAAATGGCTATTGCGTATACTTCATTCTCTTTTATTGATGTTAAAGTGAAAGAAGTGTGGTTCGAGAGATATTATAGAAAAATAATGCAACTCCGCATTGTAAGCTGGGTTTACCAAGTCTACAGTCATGTGTGTCGACATGGTTATTGCATTTACTTTTATTGTTATATGGTCATTTAATTGTAGACCAAGGGGTCAGTGAGATATTTGACATCAAAAAAGGCAAGAGAAAAATGATGCAATTCTGCATTATGCGCTGGTCTACCCAACTCAACACGAATGTGTCATACATATGTATGTACATCGTTGAAAATGATATCAGAACTTATGTGGCCATTAATATCTTAGCCATCGATAGTTATTTAGCCAGCTTAAAAACACCGAATATAACAATGGTGCAATTTTTTATCGGCTAAAGCTACAGCACTTCAGTGACTTAATGGCTAGCGGCTGTTGAAACGACGCGACGGAGCTCATTCCGGAGGGATATGAGAAGGTGATATCCTTGTATTATTTTTTTTTCGACTTACCTCGTACATATATACATTATGTAAGTGACCCTTCACCAATAATTGGTATTGAACTTCTTGAGAAATGGACCAGCTCCCATACATTTTTGCTGATTCCCCTTTCACGAAAACAAACTTTGTTTATGTACATATACATATGTATGTATGATGTTCTTAATAAATTTTCTAGTTTGATTTTTTGACAAATGATGAGATTTACAGATAATTTTTTGTGTGTTGACAGTATTTTTGTAGAGAAAAAATTGAAAAATCGACTTCATGAATGGACCGAAAGTGCCTTATGCATTGTTATAATGGTCTCAAACCATCTTCTCGTTATTACCTTTCTAATGCAACCGGTTTGGGTCAAATCGGTTGGATGGTTCCTAAGTCTATAACGAACATACATAGAAACATTTTCTGTGTTTTATACATATACATATTATATAGAGATTTGGTGATTCCACTTTTTTAAACCTGACAGCCCTGTTTCCATACCGCGTTTTGGCATTATGAATGTTTTGCAGCTCTTATATTTTCGCGGTCATATCATACTACGATGCCAGGAACAGCAGATTGCATGTTGGTCTTGGCAACTTTTCTCTTAACCAGACAACTATCTTAACTCGACATAAGGGACGATGAGTATTCGTTTATTGGACATTCACTGTACACATAATATATGAAGTAACAGAACCCTACCAGAGAAATAGAGAGTATGAAAATGTCTATTTTGAAAATAAAAAATAAAATAGATACATACATATAGACCAGGAAAAATAGCACAAATCGTATGGGGAACCTTGAAAAAATTAATTCATGAAATATTAAAATTGGAATCGACGCAGAATTGCAACCTCTATAACATATCCAAAGTCCCCCAAAATCCCCGAATTGGCTTTTTTGTAGATGCATTTGAAGAGGTGCAGACGGGGAGAATTTGGAGGTCTATCAAACTAAAATATTTGTTTGGGTAAAACCTAATCATATGATACATGCTTTAAGGGAAGTTTTTAATGATAAATCTATTGAAACCAAATTTAAAATGATACAACCATCCAAAAAGAAGTTATAGTCCTTTTTATGTAATGATGACTTTTTTTCCAGGTACAACATGTAAAATATTACCGAAAACCCTTTGAAAATAACGGTATGTTAATGAAACTTGGAATGAATGTTTCATTTGTTATAGGAATTAAGAATCAAGAGAGTCCCTAAAAATATCCATGGTGAAAGGGTGTTTTTTTAAGGGGGAGGGGCAACAAAGAATGTTAACCATAACACCCACATAAAAACTCTTACACTCATGAAACTCGCCAAAAATATTAAACGCTTCATGACAAACAAGAATCAAAATAGTCCATACAAATATCTTTGTTCTAATACTGTTTTTGGTGACTGTTAACTTTGGACTTGTTCTACGGAAAATACGATTTCGAAAATTAATTTTTGCTTGAAAATGCCCATAACTTTGTTAAGGGTGCTTGCATAGGCGTAGGAAGGGGGGAGCGGAGGTGGGCAGTGCCCACCTTAAAAAATGAACTGCCCACCTTAGAAAAATCGACATTTAAACTTTTCTGGTTCTACAATCCACCCAAGAATCAAAATTGAAGAAGAAATGAAATTTCAGACACGAAAATTAAAATTTTGCCTACAGTTACAGTTGGTCGTCACATAAAAGCAATTTTTGCCCACCTTAATTTTGTTTGTGTTTGCACATTGCTTTAGGCTTGTTTCACACATATATATACGGTTTCATTCGGTTCGGTCTGTATTCGGTTCGTAGTACCTCGTGGCTTGATGGTTAGTGCGTAGGACTGTCATGCCGAAGGTGTGGGTTCGATTCCCAGCCGTGCCACCTAAAAACAGAAATGTTTTATTCGAGGTACTGCCTCTTGCGAGGAACTCACAAATCCTCCAAGAGTATACTTGTCATGAAAAAGTGCTTCTCAAATTTAGCCGTTCGGACTCGGCAAAAAACTGTAGGTCCCCTCCATTCCTGCCAACAAACACGCACACAGGAATGGTTGTGAGTTGTAAGTCACTAGGCCCTGGTTCTCCATGAGCTGTTGCGCCACCCAATTTATTTATTTACTGTATTCGGTTCGTTTTCGGTCGGACCTGATAAGTGTGAACCGATGAAAACGGCAGGAATAAAAACCTAATAGAAACCGAATAGCACCGAACGTCCCCTCGACACGAATCGGTTTCATTCGGTTTCAAGGGCACACAAACTTATCGTAGCGTTCACACATATTCGGTTCTATAAGGTTTTTTTTGTTCGTTTTTATTAGGAATTGACAACTAGTGCTGAAGTATGTTGATATTTTTGGAATTAAAAATTGATATTTGAATACAAACCTAATAGGAACCGTATATGTGTGAAAATAAAAAACTGAAACCGAAAACGAGCCGAATACAGACCGAACCGAAAGAAACCGTATATGTGTGAAACAAGCCTTACTGTCCGGGAAGCCTCAACACGCTCAAACCTAGTTGAACGGGTATAAATTTGTCTCAAACCGAGTTAGCTTGAACCTTGGAGATGAGTAGGTTTTGAGGTTTAAAAAGCGGAATCACCAAATGTAAGATATTTGGAGTGCGTTCAGATTTAGTACTTGGATGGCTCCATCTTGCAAAATATTAAATTATAAAACGAATGTTAAGTTCAAGTAAAAACTTGGAAAAAATATAAAGATTTGAATTCAAAAAATAAAATCACCAAAAGCTAAAAATATTGCCTGTTTTGTGTACGTTGCCAAATCGATTTTCATGCCACCAAATGAAAAATCAAATCGTCTGTTTGGCGATAAATCGCTACATCTGACAAAGGAGAATGGGCAAATTTGTATGGTTTTGTAATTTTTGGATGTGGTTTTGTCCTACAATCACCGTGCAGAAATTTTTTCATTGTGGTGTATGTACCTCAAAAACGAACAAATGCATTTTTGTTTTAACACTTCAATAAAGTTTTACTTAGTATTCTGGAATCTTACCAATGCAAAAATAGGAAAGCAGAGTGCAATAAGAAATCTGAAGGACCTCAAGAACATTGTAACGGGTGATTTTTTAGCTGGTTTGGTTTTGGCAACACTGGTTTTGACAGCTGACGTGTGCTTAGTACCTTGTGTCACTGTCAAACAGCTTCAGTTTGGTTTGCAATTTAACCATGGATCGTCTTACAAATGAACAACGCTTGCAAATTATTGAATTTTACTATCAAAATTCGTGCTCGGTTCGAAATGTTCATCGCGCGCTGCTTCCATTTTATGGTCGGCATTCTCGACCTTCTGAGCAGTCTATTCGGAAGATTGTGACCAAATTTCGCACCAAATTTACTTTGTTGGACATTAAACCACCAACACGTTTACGTACTGTGCGTAGTGAAGAAAATATTGCAGCCGTATCAGCTAGTGTGACAGAAGACCTCGAAATGTCGACTCGGCGCCGTTCCCAGCAGTTAGGAGCGATGATAACAAACTTTGTTTTGCCTGAAATGGAAGTTCTTGACTTGCATGATATGTGGTTTCAACAAGACGGTGCCACATGCCACACAGCACGCGAAACAATGGCGCAATTGCGAGGCGAGTTTGGTGAACAGTTAATTTCACGTTTCGGGCCGGTCAATTGGCCGCCTAGATCGTGCGATTTGACACCATTAGATTATTTTTTGTGGGGGTATGTCAAGGCTAATGTCTATAGGGACAAGCCCGCTTCGATTGACGCACTGGAAGCCAACATCCATGCATTCATTCGTGAGATACCGGCCGATATGTGTGAAAGAGTATGCCAAAATTGGACTCAGTGGATGGGCTACCTGAGACGCAGCCGCGGTCAACATTTGCATGAAATTATCTTTAAACATTAAATTGCAAGGTTCAAACTATCGATTCAAATAAATATTTCATTCATTTTTTCGAATTTTTTGTGTTTTTTTTTTTTTTAAAGTTCTAAACCTCTTAAAAAATCACCCGCTATATACAAAAATGGTCATATCCCATATATATATAACTATTTCAATCTGCATAATATTTAAAAAAATGAAACGTAAATTCGAAACGTAACGTAATTCGATTTGGTTTGTTTAAAGCTAGAACTATAATGCTCGGAGGGGCACTTAAGTGATCGGAAGAAAACAAGCGAATACACGGAAAGCATTTCGTCAAGTTTCGTTCAACTTTGGTTACGGAAGTGAGGTGCGCTCCCGAGCGCACCTCACTTAAGTAAAACTGATATTTTGTGAAATAGGAACGCCATAAAGAGATAGATGATAGTTACATTATGGGTATGTTCCCCTTTTTTCGGTTCGGAAAGCTACTTTTCGTTGGTTTTTGACATTAGCTTCAGTGCCCTTCCGACTATTATAGTTCTACCTTAAAATTAAAGCTTACGGTTGTGTTTCGGTATGTATAAACTTAACGTAGTAGCTATTTGCTCTGTAACAGGCAAATCAAACCGAATAATTGGAATTTTATAAAAAAATCTAAGCCGAGTTGCTTCTACTTATTGCCTGCGGAACAGTAAAATGTGGATGAATTAAAAAACCTCAACAAAATTAGAAATTTTTAGTTTTTTTACTGTTCCGGAAAAAGATGATTTTAGGTCAATTGGGTGACATTTGGATCAAAATACACTTTTTCTGTGCCAGTAACTACACTCTACAGACAGTATAGTCCATACTTTTGAAACATTAATGAATGATTTTAAAATTTGGTTTGAAATAGAAAAATTTTCACAAAATTATGAGATTCCTTTAAGACCTATACGAGTACCAAAAAGGAGACGTCAGGAAAAACAAATTTACTTTCCAGCAACAGTTGTGGCGAAAGCAATACACTTGATTTGGCATCCCATATCGAAACCGAAGATTGTTGGAGAATAAATATTATAATTTGTACCCAGGTTGATTTTGTAATCAATTTTTTTTTTTTTTTTTTTAATGCAGCTTTGATTTGTTTTTAATGGTCTAGTATTTAAATTCATATTTTGAAGTTTCTTTTCAAAATGCGATCAAAGTTTGAGTGGAAAAAACTATTTTTCTTTTCAATAAATGACTCAAAAGACAAGCTCTGTTTTAAAGAAAAATCAAATTGAATAATGTTTATACTCAGAATTTAAATTTATTTGACGGTTGAGTAGTTAGACAGTTTCTAAAAGTTCTTAATAGTTGGAAATATGCTTTGTTTAATTAAATAAAATACAAAGTTCGTCAAATATTAGAAAATCGATGCCGTTTTCCAAGTAAGATAACTTTAGGACAAGGGTGAACAAAGTTTTTAAAGAACTTTTTGGAGTACGACGTCTATCAAAGTTTATAAGTACGACCGTATAACTCTTTTTTCGACTAAGGTGATGGATAACATAATATGTCAACTTCAAAAGGCGGTTGGAAAATATTCTATTCGCCCAATCATTAGTCGCCCTTGTCAAATTATATATGAGTAGGTACTGCAGACAAATTTTATCAATAACTTTAAAGATGCTTTAAAATTAATTCAATATAGCACTAAGTGCCGAAGTCTAGATTATGAAAAAATATGTTCTAATTAAAGAGCTATGAAATAAACCTTGACAATTACAAAAAAAAAACATATTGGAGATTTTCAAATGTATAAACAAACTGCAAAGACCCCATTACCGCTTCCGGTAAGTTGCACCAGTTGTGAAAGAAGTTTATCGGCTGTGCGGCGGATAAAAACTTGGTTGAGAACTTATTTTATCCAAAACCAATCATTTTTAATCCGGCTTCATTCATTAGATCTCTTCTAATTAATTAAATGCTCAAGCCCAAATAAATACATAGTTATTGAGGAATCATTTGCACCGAAAAATTGTTCAATGATTAGGTTTGGTTTGGACTGGTTGCCCACCTTAGAAAAAGTTCCTTCCTACGCCAATGGGTGCTTGTATCATTTTAGTTTAGCTTTTATTAGATTCAGCGTTAAGAAATACCCTTAAATCTTTTACCATACTTTGTGTATATACCTCAATTACACCAAATCGGAAATTTGGCTCAAATCTTCCAACTTCTTCCCAGATTTTCCCTCTCTTTAATAAAAAACCCCAGAACAAAGATATTTGTATGGACTATTTTGATTCTTGGTTGTCATGAAGCGTTTAATATTTTTGGCGAGTTTCATGAGTGTAAGAGTTTTTACGTGGGTGTTATGGTTAGCATTCTTTGTTGCCCTTCCCCTTTAAAAAAACACCCTTTCACCATGGATATTTTTAGGGACTCTCTTGATTCTTAATTCCTATAACAAATGAAACATTCATTCCAAGTTTCATTACATACCGTTATTTTCAAAGGGTTTTCGGTAATATTTTACCTGTTGTACCTGGAAAAAAAGTCATCATTATATAAAAAGGACTATAACTTCTTTTCGAGTGGTTGTATCATTTTGAATTTGGTTTCATTAGATTCAGCGTTAAAAACTACCCTTAAAGCATGTATCATATGATTAGGTTTTACCCAAACAAATATTTAAGTTTGATAGACCTCCAAATTCTCCCCGTCTGCACCTCTTCAAATGCATCTACACAAAAAGCCAATGCGGGGATTTTGGGGGACTTTGGATATGTTATAGAGGTTGCAATTCTGCGTCGATTCCAACTTTAATATTTCATGAATTAATTTTTTCAACCTCGGAACCCATTTTTCCTGGCCTAATAGGCTACACGCTACAAGTTAAAAATAAAACTATTTTTATATTCTAAGTGACGCACATAGGAGTATTTGCCTACAAAACTCGGCCAAAAGTCGATTTTTCAAGTGTCAAAATTGATAGGGGAACTTCTTCCAGACAACAGCTAAGATCCCATTGAACAATAGGCTAAAATATTTTTTTTATTGCTCAACATATTTTGGCTTTGATATTAGTTCAAAGTCTTCGATTAAGAATTTGTTACTTCTTTTTGTAATCAACCTTCAAAAAATTTGAAACATTTTATTAAACTATTTCTTAAAAATTTTATGTAGTCTGATGAAATTTTTGGTATATAAAAATCAACTACAGATGTTCACTATTATATTGAGCCATTTTTACGACAAATAGTTTGATATTTATATTTTTTTCGAATTTTTGTTCTAAAAATGCAAAAAAAAAACACTATTTTTGTTGGTTCTTTTTCATTTGGAAGTAATTTTTTATAGATGTAGGTGGAATTGGGTTCTCATTTTTATATGGGTGGATAAAATAAACCATCAAGCTTCATTTTCAAAAAGAATCGGCTGTGGATTTTTGCGGATGTAGCTGTTTTTTGTCATATCGTATTTCCACTTTTATGCCCATTCAAACTGACTATTTGTGCTGTTACTTTTCTTTGGGATTTCATTTTTTTTTTTTTTGAGTTATTTGGTAATTATTTGTATAAAATATGGTTTAGCAAAGCTCCCAGTATTGATTAAAAACAAAATATTGGCTGCAACTTTGATCCTTTTTATCTTTTTTGGTCATATCGTATATCCGATTGTATGCATTTTTTCTTGTTTCCAGTTGAAAAATTAAAACAAAACTTGAAATTTTTTTTTGTTTTAAAAGAAGGTAAATTTATTAAAAACGGTATTTATTACATGGTTTAAGACGAAAATATTGCAATCAAGACAAAAAATAATTTTGTCCAGTTTTTGCATACAAATACTCCTATGTGTGACGTACGACTATTTGCAGTATTAACGACAATATGTACATAAATATGTATAGCTCGCTCTATTCAACTTTTATATCATGACCCTACGAACATTGCTTTGTATAAGGATACTCACTATGTTACTACTAAATACCACCATTCTTTAATTAAATTTTAAAAGCTGCATCAAAAGCAGCTTATTAATATATTTTTTTTTCTGCGGTATAATATTTAAATAAGCGTTTGATTACAATTTTAATTGAACAAAATATGAAATAGACACAAATGTTTTTAAATCTTAATTTCAACCATTTTTTAAAGAATCATTCTTGGGTCACAAAATAACTGAATAAGGGATGAGTCATGTTTTTTCCCTGAATCACGATTCGGATAACATTGTTTTTATGTCTTAAAAGTGCATATAAATGTGAATCAGCAGAAGTTTGCTACCATCATAAGAAGAATATCAAAATATGACTTGGATTGCATTTTAAATTTTATCGTAAAAATATTTTTATAGCTTTGTAGCTCTCAAATAAGTTGGAATGAAAAAGGATAAAATAACATTCCAGACATTTAAGCCAGCTATCTGCAAGAAAAATCCACTTAACTGACGTCTGGTCGTCGCACTTTGAGTTGCTTAAATTATTTACAACTCCTTTTTAATCTGGCATGGTTCATTCTTACATCGATGTTTCTGATATTTTGAAATGCTTGAATTTGTATTAATTTTGCTAAATTCTAAGATGAATAAAGAATTGTCTTACACAAAGTCCTCTAAATAAAAACTTAACTAAAGAGTCCATCTTTAAAAGAATCCATTTAAAATTCCCGATTCCGATTCCATTTGACATTTTTTTTTTGCAATTTCTTTTTTAAAGTGAAATTGACAAAAACTTTTCTGCAACCTTTTCTGTTTTCTCACCTGATACTCTGGGAATTCTCTCATGTGTGTTTTTTCAAATCCTTTTCGCCACACATCAGCAAACTAATCAATACCGAAATTCATTCATCATACGTGGCACTTTTGGCTGTCAACCACCTTCTATCCTGAATCCTGGCTAAGTGCTACATATAGAGCTCCAAGAGCACAGGGAAACATGCCAAAAACATCAGATGCCAACAACACTATACTATCTGCAGCTCGGTGTTACCTGCTACAATTTGAACACAAGGAGAATGTTTGCCTTCGCAAATTATGTACGTTTTACAATTTTTTTTTTTGTGTAGTCCTGTGTGTTATTGTGTTGCTTTTCGCTGACATAAAATCATCTATCCTTTGGAAATATCACTATTTGGGTTGTGGATAAGCATGTTTTCTCGCACTAAAAGTGAGAAGATTAATTATTTCCTATCAATCACTTTTTGCAAAGTACAAGCATTAAAAATGCTCATATAAATTTAATTTTGATAATGGGTAGGTACACTTGTAGAGAAGGTGTTTCGACAAAAGAAAGTAACGTTTTGTTGAGTTGCTATAGTCATAATTAGATTAGAATACGAATTAATCAGGATTAGGATTTTTAATAAAAAAATATTATTAAATTAAAGCTATGCCACGTAGATATTTAAATATGGTGTATATTGCAGAATAATAAGATGAATTATGGTTGTCTGTACTCTTCAAATACTAACGGGAGCTAGCGTTGATATACCTACCGTTAAAAGAATAGATAGTCCCACAAGAAGTAGTAGACATTTATAATATACCACACCGTTTAACAACGATTTGAAAAATGCATATAATCAAAGGCGGTGGAAGACAGCTATGGTGCCAACTCCAATCCGGCCAATTTTTCCAGGTTTCAGCAAGGTTTTCGAAAAAGTTATCAATAAAGCTGTGCCTAAGAAGGCAGAGGACAATAATATCATACGGGATAATCAGTCAGTTTGGTCTTAAAGCGGGCATGACACCATTCAAACCGCGTCTGAACGAGTTTCCCATATCCAATGGAACATATTGCATAATTTTGGAACATATCTAAAAATTTGTGTACGTACGTGTGCCTGAAGCCTTATTGACTCGGAGAAGGTTTTCGATTTCGACTCCTCATGGCAAAAGAGTCTTTATCTAAAGCTGGTTAGAGAACCAGCTCGTGGAGTACCAGGGCCTAGTGACTTACAATTCTCAACCATTCTTGTGTGCGTGTTGTTGGCAGGTATGGAGGGGACCTACTGAGTCCGAACCGAACGGCTAGATGAGAAGCACTTACTCATGAGAAGTATCGTGGTACTACGGTTAGAAGGTCTTTATCTAAAGCTGACTTGGCAGTAGTGGACCACTATTGTATTTATATGCCTTAAGAAACCTCAATGGTAGAAAATTTACTGTCAAAAGTGTCAATCTGACTTCTACCATATCTTTTAATTTAAAAAATGGGCTTAAGCATGGAGCGGTCAGTTCGCAGATTCTATTCCTCATTTACACCAGCGATCTGATAAGTAGTCTAACTCACGCAATTGCGTATGTTTTTAGCATTTTAATGATGGGGCTTGCTTTAAAATTTTGGGGCGATGCTGTAAACTAAAAACATAAAATTACATTCCACTTTTAACCGCGTACAAATACTAAAATTTTATTATTTAAAACTTATTTTTTTAAAGCAAAAGTAATCGCTTGATTTTTTTTAAATTGAGATCAATCACCTTATCTGAATACATTTCAATATCCGAATAAAAGAGAACGTGCAAAGAGAACGTGCAAAAAGACTTGCTTTGCCCGGATTAGGTACGATATGTCGACTTTTAAAATATCGACTCCATAAGATCGACTTTTAAAATCTCGACAGAAAAAATCTCGACTGGTTAAAAGACCGACAGATCAAAATATAGACAAAAATTTGACCGACTTTTTAAAATGTCGATTTTCAAAATGTCGATTCTCAAAATGTCGACAGTGATCGAGATTTTATGAATCGAGATTTCAACAGTCGGTATTTTTTAAGTCGACATTTTGAACTATGACAACAAGCGCTCGCTTGTAAACATCATTCCCTAAACTATGATCTGATCATTATTATCTAATATTGCGTTGTCAAAGTTCAAAAATCGCATTTTATTGTAATTTAATTTTTGTTGCCTATATATTTCGACGTGTTGATTGCCTCTTCTTCAGGTACTGTAATATGTTTTAATATTAATATAATACAAAAACATCCAGAACATGAGGCAGTTAAAACTTGGAAAATGTACGTAGACAAACAAACCTAAACAAAAGGTAATATAATATTAATAACGACCTGCGTAAGTTCATTATTATAAGAATCAAATACACATAAGAACTTTTGTCTTTAACTTTCCACAGCATCAAAAAACTGTTTAGTTGCTGTTAAAAAATCAGACAAGAATTTATGGCTCTTGAGTTTATAGTTATTCCGCGCAAAAATTTAAGGCAGAGTGTTGTTCTTTGGGTTACTTTCAAATTACTGACAGACAAAATATCGATAAGTCAAAATGTCGACTGGTTAAAATGTCGATTCATATTTTATATCGACTTTTCTGTACCTATGGGAAAAATACCGACAGGTCGATATTTTTCTCAACTTCTATCAGGGCAGTCGACTTTTTGTCAAATCGACATTTCAAACTGTCAACATTTTAATAAGTCGGTACAAACTAAGTCGGTATTTTAATTTACAGAAAAGTCGATAAAAGTCAGCATTTTAACTAGTCGACATTTTTTTTTGTCGGTCATTCGTACGTAACCCGCTTTGCCCAATGCTTCGGGGCAGTAATTAAATATTTTTTTATCATTGAAAAACTTCTTTCAACGCTGTGCTGGCTATTGTCGCAGGAAGTGTAGGGAAAACAGTATGCATGCAAGAATTTTATAACTCTGGTCGGAAGTAAGTCTTGTTACGTACCTATATGAATTTGAAGAAAAGTAGAATATAATAAACTAAGTTCAGGTAAAAGTTTAAGTTAGCTCTACTCCGTATTGCGTTTCAACCTAGACGAAAAGCAAATTTTCCCGAAATATACATATGTCAATTGAGGATCTTAGCCTGTGGCCAAACGAGCGAAAACTGGAAAGCGTGTTGGGTACACGGAAAGAATTGAAAAATCACAAATTGAAAAATTTGCAGTTTACGAATCATGTTTTATTCATAAATCAAGTCAGTTTGATCCCAAATTAATACAAAAACTGGTAATTGAACATTCAAAACGTAGCAATTTACAAAATTTAATTCTTCGTGATTTGCAATTAAAATCCATGATTCAAGATGTATTTTTCATTGCAAAATACAACTTTTTGCCGTAATTTACTCTCCAAAAGAACATTTTCACAAACCGCATCTAAAAATATTGATTTGCGATAAATATTTAGTAAATTATATGTCACAATCACTGATTTAAGTTTTTTTACCCAATTTGAAACTACATGAGAATAGTTGCAAATCACCAACAAAAAATTCCTAAATCACGGCTTTCCTGTCGCAATTTACTTCTCGAACAGATAAAGCACCCCAACATGGATGGTCTCTTATGATTAATGTGTGACACCAACGATCTGCAATGCAAATTGGCTCGCTCTGCAACTGGAGGGTTGCGAGTTCAAATCAAAGTAGAGTCAAGCGCAAAGTATTTATTTCAAATAAAATAAATTAAATGCGTATACCTGCAAAATGAAGGGTTAGAGCAAGATTGATCTTTTAAGTGGTAATATCACGAAATAAAAGTTGTGATCACAAACCTTTTTTGCAAATTTACAAATTGTGCGATTGAGGAATATTTGGATCAAATTGCGATTTGTTGTTCGCAATTTTTGTTTTCTCTCGATAGAATAGTTGATACTTAAAGAGTATTGATTTACTATTTTTGAGTACCATTATCTTCAGTAAACAAATAGTCGTTAATTACAAAATCCAGAGCCAAGGTATAATTCGGGATTAATTTTTCGTAATTTGCAGCTCATTTTTCGTGATCGGATCCAAGAATTCTTTCCGTGTACATTCATTACTTTTCAAATCACTTGCTGCTCTACTCGCTTCTCAGCTGGCTTCCAAAAGGCCTGGCCAGTTGGCGTTGGAGAGTACGCATTTCAATATATGAAAACTATCAATAGCTTAACTGAAAATTTAACCTGAGAAGACATCTTCGGGACAAAAACGTATCATTTTCCGATCAATACAAACATAATCTAGCTGTTGGTACCTACCTACTGTTCTTCTTCTTCAATTAATAAACAATATGATAAAATATAGATATCTGATTTTGTTCCTAAGCTTCCCAATTACATTAAACATGTAAACTTGTTGACCCAACTCAATTTATCTCGCCTAGTTTCCTAAGTGTTGGAAAAAACACATCATACATAAAACATAATGCATAATATCCCACTATCGTTTAAATCTATATTATTGTAAATACTTTCATATTTGAGCTATAACGACTCCAAATAGCAAACAAACGGACACAATAGAGCTTATATGGTCGCAGTACAAGCATACCCTTAACTAACGATTCTCAAACAAAGAAGCGTCATCTTCCAGATTGTAGCAGAAAACCAACTGTCAAATAAAAGCTTTAGAAAGAGAAATTATGGGAAATTTCCCTTACGAAAAGCTCTGGAAGCAGAGACCAGAACCTTCTACTAATTTCCAGAGTTTGTCAAACAAGTATAAAAGTCACATGTTAGACCGTGAATGAATAAAGTTTATTGTAGTAAAAGTGAAAAAAAAAACGTGTGTGAAGTTGGCATAACATTTTTGAGCTAGACCAATTGGACCATGGCAAGAATTTGCATTTTTTATGCATTTCTATTCCGGATTTTGCATTTCACCAAATAGTGGGTGTAACTGACTGTACTGCTAACTTCACTGTGAAGTTAGCAGTGCCTGTCCTTTTCTCAGCAACCGGGCTAGCTAGGAATCTGAAATAAGGCTCTGAATTTACAGATTAATTTGCAGTTCAAGAAAAGGAAAAAACCAAATTTTTAAATCCTTACATAAAAAATTTCATATTGTACTGCTAACTTCCTTGTGAAGTTAGCATAAAAGTCCTTTTCTCAGCAACGGTGATGCTTAGAAATTTGCAGTTAGGTTCCAAATTTGCAGTTTAATTTGCTGTTCAAGAAAAATTAATGTCCAAATTTTGAAGTCCAAATTTGGCAGAAAAATCGATAAAATTACTTTTAACATCACTGTAAAGTTAGCAACTTTTCAACAACTGAGCCAGTTAGAAAATTGCAGTTAGAGTCCAAATTTGCAGTTTGTTATGCATTTCAAGAAAATTTGACAAAGAAATCGAAAACTCATTTTGCACTGTTAACGTCATTTTGAAGTTAGCAGTTCATATCCTTTTCTCAGCAACTGAGCTAGCTAAAAATTGCAATTTGGTCCCAAATTTGCAGTTTTTCATGTACTTCATGTACTTTTGTTCAAATTTGACAAAAAAATGCACCTTGCACTGTTAATTACACTCTGAATTTAAAAGAACAGTCCTTTTGTCTGCAACGAATTTAGCTATAAATTGACAGTTAGGTCTCAAAATTTCAGTTTTGTATGCACTTGAAGAAAAAAAAACTCAGTTAAAATTTGACAAAAATCGAGAAATTTTTATTTTATTTTTGTAAAACCAAGATTCGGCTAGTTATACAGATGATATGCAATATGTTTCTTATTTAATTTTTGCTAGAAGTTTATATGTTAAAAAAACTGCAAATTTGGGACCTAACTGCAATTTTCTACATAGCACAGTTGCTGAGAAAAGGGTATGTACTGCTAAATTCACACTGATGACAACAGTGCAAAGTAAATTTTTCGATTTTCTTGTCAAATTTGGACGTAAAGATTTGAACTTAGTGTATTTTTGAAGTGCATAAAAAACTGCAAATTTGGACCCTAACTGCAATTTTCTAGGTGGCTCAGTTGCTGAGAAAAGGGTATGTACTGCTAACTTCACAGTGACGTTAACAGTAAAAATTAATTTTTTTGATATTTTTTTTTAATTTGGACCTCAAAATTTGGACATTTATTTTTCTTGAACTGCAAATTAAACTGAAAATTCGGGGCCTCACTGCAAATTTCTGAGTATCACCGTTGCTGAGAAAAGGACTTTTATGTTAACTTCACAGTGAAGTTAGCAGTGTACAGTCGGTTACACCTACAATTTGGTGAACTGCAAAATCCGAAATAGAAATGCATACAAAATGCAAAAAAACTGCAAATTTCTGCCATGGTCCCATTGGTCTAGCTCAAAAATGTTTTGCCAACTTCACAGATGTGAAAAGTAAAGTTGTTGTATTAGCTGCAATAGTGAAGAATAAATTGTTTTGTTTGCAGTTAGGAAAGTAATGTGCTTTATTATTTTGTGAAATAAAAAAGTGGAAGTTTTAAATAAAGTACCTAAATAAGTTTTATAGTCCAGTCAACGAAGACTC
This sequence comes from Dasysyrphus tricinctus, assembly GCA_963921185.1. NCBI lineage: Eukaryota > Metazoa > Arthropoda > Insecta > Diptera > Syrphidae > Dasysyrphus > Dasysyrphus tricinctus. Next base: position 55,778,688 of record OY992530.1, on the reverse strand, counting down.
AAAATTATAAAATAAATGCAATAAATCATGCTCTCTGGGTTAATATTTAATGTGGTAGGGTAGGGGTGACCCCCAAATATAACATACTAAAAGTCCCCAGCCCAGGGCCGCAAGCTATAGCCAGGAGGGGGGTTAAAGGTATTCTTTTGTAATTTTTCGGGAATATTTTGAAAACTAAGCGTTTGAGCGGAAAAGTGTAAACTACAAAATGAAAGAATAATAAAGGAGAATGGGCAAATTTGTATGAAACATGGGCGTGAGCGACCAAGAATGGTTTTGTTATTTTTGGATGTGGTTTAGTCCTACAATCACTGTGTGGAAATTTTTTTATTGTGGTGTTCTTCAAAACCGAAAAAAAATGCATTTTTGTTTTAACACTCACTTTAATAAAGTTTTACTAAGATTCTGGCTTCTGATCATAATGCAAAAATAGAAAAGGAAAGGGAAATAAGAAATCTAGACAGTCTCAAGAATATTTTGCATATAAAAATGGCTATATAACATAATTAATAAGAGCATTTACCATAAAACCATAGTATTACAATCCTCATTATATTTAAAAAAAAAAAGATTTGAGAGGATGTCTATAATGTCTATAATAAAAGTGCATTCAGTCAAGCGCTAAACCGCTCTTGATTCCGTGTGCGGTTAATCGAATGTTCTCCGGTTGGTTTTCGTCAAAAATAGGCCAATTACCAGCGGTGATTTTGAAGGTTACTTTTTGTCTATTTATGTTATTATGAAAATCATAGCCCACCAACAGCTTAAATAATTTTAAGTGGTCTTTATTTATGCCTACAAATGCAGATTTATTTACGATTTCATGTATTGGAAAGCGCCAGTTAGTCAATCTGTTACTTTAAGGTCTTCAAAGATGGGGCTTAAATCCTGAGTAAAATAATATATTTAAAAAAATAAAAAAGTTGTTGAAATATGTACTGAGTCTGTCTAAAACCATAATGCGTCTTTGGGATATTCTGAAACCCTGTAAAACACAGTACTACAGTCAGTATACGTTATGAAGTTAGAATAAAGCATTACACACACTTAACATATAATCACTATGCAATATTGCTAAATGCAATTGCAATTTATTAACAATGAAATATCTTCTTTTCTAAATGAAATGCAATGTTACACCCATAGTGAAAGTTGCTCCTGAGTAGCATACCTTTCATCTGACACTAGTTTCGTTAATGGCCGCTATAACACCCAAAAATGCCCATTCTCCTTTCCTACAAAAAAGATCTTAATCATATTTTCGGTAGGAGCAAGGTTAAGAAAGATATGGGGAGTAAAAAGCTTTTAAAAAAGATGTAGCGCAATATTGTAAGTATGTATTTCCGTTGTTTTTAAATAGCTATTTTTCTATTTTCAGTCAATGTTTAGGGAATTTTTCCCCCCTTAAAGAAAGGAAGGGGAAATACACCTCGTTTATTATTTTTTCATTTTGTAGTGTACACTTTTCCGCTTAAACGCTTAGTTTTCAAAATATTCCCGCAAAATTACAAAAGGGGACCTTTAACCCTCCCTCCTGGCTATAACTCGCGGCTCTGGGCTGGGGACTTTTAGTATGTTAATCCTGGGGGTCACCCCTACCACACTAAATAATAACCCAGAGAGCATCATTTATTGCATTTATGTTTCCTTTGTTGACTGGACTATTATTAACGAACCTGAGAAAATATCACATTATTTTATTATTATGCCCCGCCCTCTTACCCCTCCCAACCCGCGTGCGGGGAGGACCTTATTTATTTTGTTATATTAAGTTATATTAAATGAAAAGTTATTATTTTTAATTAAGTATTATTTTTAAAATTATTATTATGTATTGTTTTTTATAAAAAAATAAATATTGGGTAACAAGATTTTATGAGCTAAGAATTTGGCTTAAGAGCCAATTTGTTTATCAAGTTGTTTTTTTTATTTATTTGTTAATTATCCGCTTTTAAATATTTTATGACTTCTTTTTTAAATTTGTTTTGATTATTTATAGATTTTATTTCACTGGGTAGATTATTATATAATTGAACTCCTTTGAACATCATTGTATTTCGTCCACGAGCGGTTGATTTATATGCTAACCTAAAGTTTTGACCATTTCTAAGAGCTAATGGTTGCGATTCACTAACATATCGCCGCCTGAGTACTTAAATGCCCCATAGACCACTTTTTCGGGAAACTGAGTAAATGATGCAGTTATACTAATTCGAATTTTCTCTATCGTTTGCTGCTATCCACGTTGCTCTATCTCTATTATTAAGGAAGTTACAGAAACCCAGTTTACTCCATAGACCACTAATTTCTGGGTCCTCTTAGTGCTTATTTGCCGCACATTCAAAATTTGTACTATGTGGGGCAGTCTTTGTAGAAGAGTTCTTAAAACATTCATTTAATGCTTAAGTGCCCCATACCAAAGGGCCATGGATATAGAGCGTTTAATTATATATGGGTCTGGGCCGGGGTTATCTTTTAGCATGCAAGAACAACATATGGGATCCAAGTTTCTATCGGAGGTTATTTCAATAACGCAAAAATAAGTTTTCACTTTGATGATGGTAAAGAAAAAAGACAACATATAGGTTGAAAAATAACCAACCATGAGGTAAATAGAGATGGATGCAAAGCACTGTTTTCATATTAGTCCGCAATGCCGTTATAAGTAAAAATAAAACATGGGTAATACTTATTTAGATAAGTTCATTTACGTACCTTATAATGTTCCCAAACTTCAAAACTGCATTTAATGCATTCTTGTAGGTTTTTTAACGATTTAATTTAAGCATTTTTTTTTTTATTTTTTACTAAAGTGGATTAAATCAAAAAAGCTAAACAAATTTAAATTTGAAAAAAAAACTTTAGAAAACAAATAAAACTTAATACCTACAATGTAATGTTGACGAATTTTTGTAAACTATTCCCAATTAAAAAAGACGTATTTTTCAGGAAAATTTTAGGGACCAAAGTTAGTTTTAAGTATTTTTCATAATTAAGTATTAAAATACTTAAGCATTTTCTTACTTAATTTGTTGACTTAGAAATAATCCAATAAGAGTTTTAGTAAGGTATAGCTACTAAATTGATAGCATTTTTTGTTTTATGTTCTTATCAATAAAATTGAAATTATAAAAAATAAATAATACTATCGCTTTTGAATTTTTTTGTTCTTCTTGCTAACATTGAATTTCCTCCTTTCAGTGCACAAAAGTCCTATATCCATAGGAAATTTTCAATTTGGTTTTCATCGATTTCGCATTCGTATGGGAGAGGGTCCTATATCCATTTTTGACGTCATGTCTTCAAATTACAACAAAGATATTTTCAAACAATGTATATAAAAATGCAAACATCATATTTCTCAAGGAGAAAGTAAGGAAATTATTTTTCAAACCTTAAAATCCGTTTTCTGGGGAATAATTTTTTGGATATGGGGCATTTAAGTACTCAGGCGGCGATATTTTAAATTATTACACAAATACTTTGGAAGCGTTCCATTTTTCATTTTAAAGATAAATAATAGAACGTAAAGTTAAATTTGTTGTGATATATTTAACCAGTTTAACCTTTTCAACATGTCTTTTATATGAGTTAATCTTGCACACTTTAAAATTATTCTCATCGCTTTGTTCTGAAGTCTTTGCAGTCGGGCTATATCCCCTTGGGATGATAGGAATAAAATGGTAGAGCAGTATTGGAAATGAGGCTTAACGATTGCATTATATATTTTAATTACTGTACCGAATGACACTTTTTTTCTGATTCGTGATAGAAAGTATATTTTCTTTGATACCTTTTTGCAAACAAAATCCGTATTAGCTTTCAAGTTTATTTTACTGTCAATAACAACGCCTAAATATTTAAATTCATCAATACGATCCACATTCTCACCATCAATTTTCACAACATTATGATCTGTGTTATTAATGCACATATTCTTAGTTTTTTTAATATTCAATATTATCTTATTAATAATGAGCCATTTACTTATTGATTCTAAGTCCATATTTATTTTTTCATAACATTCTCTAACATCTTTTCCCGAGATGAAGAGCAGAGCATCATCCGCAAACATACATAATTTACAATAGTTCACTCCCAAATTTATAACATTTATGTACAATAAAAACAAGAACACACCTAGGACTGAGCCTTGCGGCACTCCAGTCTTAACTTCATTTGGATCGGTAATACTACTGTTCACCGAAAGCTGAGTTAAAAAATTAAGATAAGACTCAAACCACTTTAACTCATTATCTTTAAATTCCGTACTTTAAAAGTTTTTTAAGAAGTATTTCACGATCAACAGTCTCAAACGCTCTCTTGAAATCCAAAAACACTGCAACAATTATATTTTTATTATCCACTTCATTCTTCCAGTTTTCAATGACCCAATTCAATGTTGTTTCACACGAGTATCCTTTACGAAAACCAGATTGCTGTTAAATTATTAAATTATTATCCTCCATATAGCTTCTAAATTGCTTTTCCACAAGCTTCTCCAAAACTTTCTCATATGTTGGCAGCATGTTAACAGGTCTATATTCTTCACATAAATTTGTATTTGGGACTTTTTGGATCGGAACTATCATTGACTCTTTCCACCTGTTAGGGAAACAGCCTGTCTGCATTGACTTATTAAAAATTTCTCTTAGAATCGGTCCAACGATTTCAATTCCGTCTAAAAACATTTCCGCATTTATAAATTTATAATCTTTCTTTTTACCCATAGTTTTTAAAATATCAATTATGTCCTTAGAGCAAACCGGCTTAAAAGTAAAAATAGTGCTAACATTATTGATACTGTCAGAATAATCTATTTTTGGAATATCCGCGGTGATATCTTCCACACTTTTTATAAAATATTTATTGAATTCACTAGCAATTTCTTTACTATCATAAATCATATTTCCTTCAAAAGCAACATTTTTAATTTCACTTCTTTGGGTTTTGAGAACTAAATTTTTAATATTTGTCCATAGCTTTTGGGGATTACCTGATGTGTCAATCTTCTTTTTGATATAGGTAGTTATCTTTTGCTACCCGAAGCTCACTTTTATATAAATTTCTCGCCGAGATATAATCGCTCCATGATGAGCCTTGATTATCAAATTTATATTGTTCATATTTTAATACTTTAATTTTTCTTAGTTTTGTTAGCTTCTTACTAAAACATTCACACTTATTAGGATGCACTCTTTTAGTGACTATCATTTCATTAACAATAATATCCAACTCATCACTCAACTAAATAAATAAATAAATAAATTGGGTGGCGCAACAGCTCGTGGAGAACCAGGGCCTAGTGACTTACAACTCACAACCATTCCTGTGTGCGTGTTATTGGCAGGAATGGAGGGGACCTACAGTTTTTTGCCGAGTCCAAACGTCTAAATGAGAAGCACTTTTTCATGACAATTATACTCTTGGAGGATTTGTCAGTTCCTCGCAAGAGGCAGTACCTCGCATAAAACATTTTTGTTTTTTCACTCAACACATCAACCAAATCATCCAAATCGCTATTCACAATATCCACTCCAATCAATCTACTAGTTAAGAGTTTCGAGAAAAAAATATCCTTATTATAATTCAACACCTTATATTCAGTAACATTATTTGCTTTAACATTTGTTTTTAAGTTAATATCAAATCGAATGGTTTCGTGATCACTTATTTTTAGTTTGGCGTCAGTTTTGGCCGTTATTTGATTAGAATTCGAAATTACATAATCTATGAGAGTTGAAGAGTTAGCCGTTATTCTCGTAGGTTGGTCATTGACAACACTCAAATTATTTTCAACACACATAGATTTTATTCTTTCCTTATAAGTTTTGTCACTGAACCAACAGTGACGTGCGGCACTCGAACGAACTGGGTAGACAGTTATAAATTCAATTAATTATTTTACTTTTTATCCAGCCAAAAATAAACTGTTAACGAGGTCCAAAATACAGCGTATTTCTCTTTGAAATCAAACCTTAAGACTTCACACAGGACTTCACAAACTTGTATCTATTAAAAACATGGCTACCAATGACGAACTCTTTTAAGCAAAAATAAATAGGTACATATTTAATACAAGAATACAAATTACAAAAAATTGTACAAAGATAGGGATATTATTTATCAGTTGTTTGTATTTTCTTGAAACAAACGTCACCATAAGAAGTGCACATGAAGTTTTAAAAACATCTTGTTGAAAACCTATTAAGTCTTCAAAACTCCTTGAAAATGTGTCATCCTCATCCATATTATTTTTTGTTGAGATAATGGTGATCAAAGACAAAAGTATGCATATGTAAAAGCTATATAGGATTGGTGTACCTCAAAGAAACAAAACTTATAGACCTTAATTAAAGCTGAATAAAAAATGCATTGATTTATTAAAAAAAAATCTAAGAAACACATAAAACGAAGAAAATAATAGAACATTTCATACTCGTACCATCAGTAACGGTACCTTAAAATAAATATGTAGGTATTTTTAAAACAATTTCAAAACAAGAAGAAACATACAGTTTCAAAATGCTCCTTGTTTCGACTCAATACGACAACTAATCACAGAGATACAGCTCTTCAAAACACACACGCATAAAATTATTATTCCCTTAATTTTGTTTTTCGTCAGTAGTGTACTTCTGCGAAAGAGTCCAGCCTTCCTACCTATTGCATTTTTTAGGGTTGACCTACTGGCCACTGGATGGTGAACGAACGATCAACAAAAAAAAATAATAATTCCAAAGATAAATGAAAAAAACAAAAAAATAATCCTTCTCTTTAATCAACTCCAAAAATAAGAAATGAAGAAGTTGTTCTCCTCACTTAACAGTCAACGAAAAAGTTTCGAATTTACTTCAAAGTTTAAAGCAAAATAAGCAATAAGACAGATTCGAATCTGTCTACTTGCTCCACATAGAAATTATACCTGAGCAACATAACCCGCTGATTTTATTTTCACATAATTTAGGTCGAACAAAAGACTCTGTCTTCGTTTTCAACCGGGGTTTCCCGAAGCACGTAGCAGTTCAGAGTGCAGATCAGCGTTGCCGCCAAAAAAAAAAATTTTCGTGCCACATTTTTTGAAAAAACGTGCCATTTATGAAATTTTCGTGCCATATGAAAAAAACTCAATTTGTTCTTTAAAAATAAATTTTAATTCAATACTATTAAAAAAACAAAAATCACTTCCTCTATTCGTGTAGGCATTGTCCAGAAACAGGAGTTTTTGGCAAGTTCATAACTACCTATTTCACATCACATTATGAGTATTATTATTATTTAAAAATATAAAGAGTTTAATAAAGCATTGTATGACAACTGAATATTGAAAGATCTACGCTCTACTAGATACATTGTAATGAAATAAGTGTGTTCATACTAGCCGTTTTCCTTTGGAGGTGGCAAAGTACTTATGAGTAGATAAAAACCCTAATCTAGTACTACCAACTGCACATGCTCTCATGTTCGAGTATATACATTTGCCATGGGAAAGCAATTTGATGTGTTCCATTGACAAAAAGCTAGCAAAGTACTTGCAAGTATTTCGCCACCTCCAAAGGAAAACGTATACTATGAGTTAGAATTGATGCATCCAGTTCTGTTGAGGTGATAAAGTAGACACGTCCAGTTCTTTTGATGAATATTGACACTGTGTTTATACTATGAGTTTAAATTTATGTAAGATAATGAAAACAAAAAAAAACGTGCCATATTGAAACTTTTCGTGCCACCGTGCCACGAGAAAATTTCCGTGTCAAAATGGCACGATCGTGCCACATCGGCAACGCTGGTGCAGATGCAGAGGCATAGCGAAGCTAAAGTGTGTGTATTGTGTTTGAGTATTGAGATTTTGTGCTATGTGGTTGTTGGTAGAGGTCAAATTATTTAATGATATAAAAGTAGGTGTGGAAAATTTGAGTGTGTGAATAGTAAGGGATGAATGTTATAATTTATGATTGGCAAATTATAGCCGTTGACAATAATTTGAGATAGGTTATGGATTTAGGGACATAATGAAATGAATGTAAACACAGTTTTCTTGATTGTAACGAGTAGGTTTCTTTTTTTTTGTCTCTTTTCGGTAGGGTAGACACTGTCTAAAACGTCTTATTGACGCACCGTCACTGTGAACCAATCGATGTTAAAATCACCAACTACCTATAATAAAATCCATATCAACATTCACTTGTTCAATTAAATTCTCAAACATTGTTCAAAACTCAGCTTTCGAAAAACTAGGAAATCTATACACTAACAGAAGCTTTAATTTTTTATTTTGACTACCCACATCTACTTCCAGACAATCAGACCCAACATTGTTTTTGACCTCATTAATAATTTCAAAATTCAGTTCTTTTTCAATGTAAATTAAAACTCCGCCGGTATGAGAAAAAACACTTTTAACTTGAGCTAAGTTGTAATCTTTTAACATTAATTCAGATTCGCTGACATTTTCCGTCACATGTGTTTCACTCAAGCATATTAAATGTGGTTTTTTCTCACTTGCCAACAACTCTATTTCATCAAAATTATTAATAAGGCCTTGGACATTCAAATACAAACACTTAATTATACCTAGCTGCTAGTATGAAATTTTTTCCCTTTCAATTTTTAGTTTTCGTTGAAAAACTGGACAAGTGGCATCCTTGGAATCATGATTAACACAGTGGCGTAGCGATCACTTTGGGGGCCCCGTATCAAACATTTTTTAGGGGCCCCCTTTTTCTTACAGGGGCTCAGCCTTAGATACAAACTTTTGTTTATTTGCATAAGCATATTAGATTAGTTCAATTTGATATTTGATTTTGCACGGTAAAAGGGACAAAAAACTGTTTTTATAAATATGTATCTCGAAAACCTTTACTTTGTTCGAATTATTTATTTCCAAGCTCATAAAACTATACCAAAGAAAGATTATAACACTTTTTTAATGAGAAAATTTGAGTGCATAATAATTTTGTAACGTTTGTGCACGTTTTTCCCAAAATCTGTTGCTTTATAATGAAATAGTGTCACAATCTTTCTTGTGTAGAATTCTATGAGCTTAAATTTAAGGTAAAGTAAAACGGAGCTCCCCATCGAAGTTCAGTTTTATAAGAATTATTTCCTAATTTTACCATTTTTCGTCTAATTCTCCTGGGCCCTGACCAGTAAATTTTGTGTTTTGACACCTAGGGTCACTCTGAACACCCCCTGAAGGAGATCTAGGTTTCTTGCTGGGACGAGCTGGGGTAAAGAATAAATTGTCAGAGTGACATGAGCTCCAAAGCAGTTTCTTTACTTTAATAATAACAAATAGAAATATAAAATGGAAGCTGTGCTTTGTTTCTATTGATTTGTAAAGAAAATGTTTATTCTTGCTTATTTCACAATTGGGAATCCTTTGGTGTTTTTTGGCAATTCTTGTGGTTGTCAAGAAAACCTGGGTCAACTCTATGTTAACTTCAGCAAGCGAACCTATTTAAATTGTGTATCGAATGCATCTCAATGAAAACTTTCTTGCAAACGTCAAGTACTCTGAATCTCGGGGGCCCCTATATCTCGGGGGCCCCGTATCATTGATACGGCTGATACCGCGGTAGCTACGCTACTGGATTAACATCAATATCATTCTCAATGTTATTTAATCTCTCTTTCATCAAAACACAATTTATGCAACGGGCATTCTCATTCGTACACTCATTTGTTTTATGATCATTTTCACCACACTTTGCACAGATCTCTTTCTCACTCTTACATTTAGCCGCACTATGGTTGAAACCACAACATTTAAAGCATCTCTTGACATTTAAATTTTCATAACAAACGCACTCATCCCATTCAATATAAACATTTTTTACCTCCATTATTTTAGCAAATGCTTCACCATCAATTTCCACAATGGCATTATAAACAGATTTGTTTTTTGCAGACTGAAAAACTTTTAAACACTTTATAAATTTAAAATTGATTGAGTTATTTTGTGCTTTCAAAGCCACTTCTACTTGGTCTTCATTCAAAATTTGCCTCATGTCATGGATTAAAATTTTAGGATTTCTCATTTCACTCATTTTAATATCATAATTATCTTTTAATTTATCCATAATTTCTTTACTAATAACGCTCCTTTCATTTTCATTTTCACACTGGATAGTGAATAGGGGCTCTAAGCATTGATGCATATGATTTTTTTTTTGTTCTTTTTCTCCACTTTTAGCTTTCACCTCACTGACCGCCTCTTTCACGCACTCTTTTAACTCGCTCATATTATCTTTAACGTTGTTTTTTTTACTTATAATTTCAATAACTGTTTCTTTAACACTCTTTTCAATATTCTGCACACTCTTTTCAAATATATTTTTTATTAAATTTTCTGTTGCATTAATGGATGATATTATATTTGTATAATTTTCTTTTAAAACTGCAAAATTATCGATGCATTGATCGCACACAAATTTAATGTTTACATTACTTTGCATCCTTTCGATGTCAAATTTAGCTAAACCAGCGCACTTTAAATGGGATACTTTGCCGCAAAGACCCGCACACCTGACCACTTGGTCATTTCGCGTCGATTTTTGGCACTTTAAGCACACCGAATCCATATTTGTGTACTCTCAATTTATCTTTAGTTAAAAACACTTTATTTAAGCACTAAATTTTATATTTTGTTGTTATTTAATAATAAATTTTAATTTTTCTGTCGGACGATATGTAAAACACAACTGTCTTCTCTGAGATCGCTCTCTCAATCAATTATTATTATTATTATTTATTTTGAAAAAATACCATTTGTAGTGAATTTTTAACTCATATGAAGTTGAAAATGTTTTAATTCGATGAGTTTTTAATTTAGAAATAGAGCAATATAAAACTTGAGATGGAACCCCTTTACAAAACTTTATTTTTATTTCTGATTGGATATGACTAGTTTACGAGAGGGTGGTTCAGCTTTGAAAAAAATAGACTTTGAACAACGACGCCCTAAGGAGCATTTTACCGCAAAAACTGGAAAAAATTGAAAAAATCAAACTATTGTAAATGCCCCCAATTTGATTTTGATTTAAGAAGATTAACCGTACTATCATAACTGGCTGAACAGAATGCAAGACGCAACTGGAATAGATGTCAAAAAAGCTGCAGTAGATGTCAAAAATGCTGCAGTAAAAGTAAAAAATTGTTCAACTCTTGCAGCTCCGGCTGCAGCATTTTTGACATCTATTCCAGCTCCGTTTTGCATTTAGTAGGCATGCCTGCATTTCAAATGGGCTCTATTTATCTTTAGCGAATAGCAAACAAAAAATTGTTTTTTTTTTAGCCTTGTTTAAATTTGGTGGGTTCAATTTTTCATACATTTTAAATTTGTGATTAAGTAAGTAATTAGGACCCGTTTGCTGATACGAAACATAAGCATTTATGTTCTACTTAAAAGCCAATTCTATAATTTTTCCTTTGCGTAAACTGTCACATAGGTGCTTATGTTCTACTTAAATATTAAAGTTTCGTATCAGCAAATGGGCCTAAGAGAAAACTTGCCAGGTAAATCCACCAAATTTTAATCACTAATCATTAAATACCAAATTTCTGCCATAATTTGGAATTGTTTCGATATTACTCTACTTAAGATACCTATATTTGATATTCAACTTCATGAACTTAAAACCTGGCATATGTTTTAGATATCATAACTTTAACTGGTTGACTTTTTACGAATGGGTTTCTTAACAAATGACAGGCATGGAATTATACGAATACAATAAAAAAACAAAAATCAAAGGGCATGGTAGTGGTAGTGCCCAGTCAAGTTCACAGCACTACACCCTTTTTACAGGAACAAACTCAGGCGATTTTAGCCCCCCTCTTACTTCAGTACTAATAAAGTCAGAAATTGAAATTCACAAAACTTTCTGAGCTGATCAAACACAGGTGGCTCACCAAATTTCAATTCAGGGGGCGTGGCATCCACCCACTTTCTTAGAAATTCTTTTAAATTTTATGGAGCACTTCCGATTGTTGTCGAATGATGAAAAAAGGTAGTTTAGGACTTGAAGTATTGGGTGCAATCGTCATCGTCAAAAAATGGGAAAGTGAGTAGAGGTCCAAGTTTCTATCGGAATTTATTGGCATCGGAAATAAATATTCCGTGGCCACTGGGCTACCATTTTGATCGACCGAATTTGAACCTGCAAAGAACCATGGAAAATTGTTGGAATTTCCAATTTTAGAAGATGGGAGAAATTTCGTGGGAAGTTTTATTCACGATGGCCCCCATTAAGAAAGAAAAAATCGCAAATTTGGAATTTTTCGTTCAGGGAACGTGGCATCTACCCACTTTCTTAAAAGTTCTTATAAACCATATGTTGTAGAACGATTTAAATTGGTAGAGCGGTAGGGTTTGACGTGCATCCAAAAACAAAAGTCAGAAATTTATAATTTTCAGCTTAAGGAGCGTGGCATCTACCTACTTTTTAAAAATTATTACCAATTATATAATACAGTTCTGATTGTTGTACAACGATGAAAATTGGAAGAAGGAATGACTTGAAGAGCATACAAAGAGAAAAATAAAAATTGAGATTTTCCATTCAGGGGGCATGGCATGCACCCACTTTCTGGGAATAGCTATTTGTATGTAGAGCACTTTCGGTAGTCGTAGAATCATGAACCGTTGTAGAGTATTAGTTGGGTCTTGATTTTCACCTGACAAAATAAAATCTTTGCAAAAAGAAGTGAAATCACAACAAAAACATAAATGTTAAAAAAAAGAGCCAAGTTCTTATATGTACAAGATTCTTTAACTTCTCAACTATGAACAGACCGTGCGTTGTTGCCAATTTTGTGTCAGGCAAATTCTTACAATTGAGCCTTATAAATTCAAGATGCTACACATTTCAGATAATATTGCCATTTAAAACCAATTAATTGCATTTAATTGAATTGAATTCAATCACCCTATGGGCGCACTATTTTTAAAGATGATACAAAATTGGGTATTGGTGCAGCACTTAGACTTCTTGCATCTGGTAGGGCATTTTGTGTGTATACTATGTGTAAATTCATAAACGTCAAATGTTTCCGCATCACTACTTTTTTGCGATGCTGATGCGCAACGCAGCTGATGCTGATACAAATGCATCAGCAACAACGCATCAAGAATTTTCTTGATTCTAATTTGTTTGAAGTTTGCACATCACTTGATGCAAGTTTGCAATAATGAACATGTTACGCAAAAAGTGATGCGAGTTTGATGCATTTATGAATGTTTGGCGGAAATGATTGTGCATCATTGCTGCAACGATGCGTTTGTGAATTTACACTATTTAACATGAGTATCCTATTTGAAAGCAAAGTAAGGTTAGGAATACACGATACAACAGTTGATCCAAAAGCTTGCCAGAATTGCGGTTGTATGGGATAATGGCAGGATTTGTGGTGTTACAGCCAACGATTGCATCGATTGTGGACAAACTATCTGCAAAGGTCGGGCATTGATACAATACAAAATGATGTAACGATTGCATCATGTATTCCCTGCCTAAAAGCTCAATTCAAAATGTTTGCTTCTATCACAAAATGATTAGTAGTTTAGTTTTCCGCAAAGTTGCAACTTATATTTCTCTATAAGATGATTTGTTTCCTATAAAATTCACTCTTTCTTTTGCCATTTTGACTCTCGACAGCTACTAGCTTCAAACGGAATTAGAATTTTGTTCATTTCCGATGTGTCCACTTGTGAGCAACTAGCAAAAAGATTAAATGTCGAGAGCAAAAAGTCAACTGTCAACTGCTACTGCCAAGATTATGTTCATTTGCGAATTTGTTCTTGAGAGCTGCTGGAAGGTTGCTCGCAGAATTCTTAAAATCCAAAGATAAGGCCAATATAATACAAAAAAAGTCTTGCATTTAGGGGCCAGTTATAGCGATCAGGAAAACGAAACAGGAAAAATGTTCGAATGGATTATTTACGATGTTTTCGTTGGATTTGAAACACAAATGCTACACTAATCAATGACCATTAACTCAAAGAATTTTTTTTGCTAAAAACATTTTCAATTAATAAATTATTTTGTGTTTAAAATGAATTTATCTATTTTCCTGATGTAAATTCATTTTTTGTGCCAGCTGATTGACATATCAAACAAAATGGAACAAATCGTTCCAATGATTTGAGTTCCAATTTTTTCCTGTTCCACTGACAAAATTATGAACGAAAAATTTTTTCGTATGCTTTTCAATCAGGAAAATTATGCGGTAGGTTGTATGTGTGCATATATTCACATGTGTTCAGCTTGCCAACTGACATATTTTTCCTGTTCGCTGTTGGGGCGATTCCTCTTCGAATCGCAGTCAATCAAAAAAAAAGACGAATCTTCTGCTGCTCTGGGTTGGCAGCTACGTGGGGAGCTTTTGTCCGAAAAAAATCATATGCACAGAAGTGCGCTGTGGAAAGAATTTCTGCAGTACCAAATTACATACAAAAGACCAATTTGTTTTTACCCTTTATTATTTTTTTTTTTTTTAACTTTTAATTTACATTAGATAATTTTCAATTTTTAATTTATATAGACAACCTTCTTCAAGAAATATTCACAGAGAACTAACTTATACAAAATTATATAATAATTCAATTGCACCGACTCATTAGCTCGGTGGTGAAAGCTTAACTAAAAAATATGTTGTGGTGAGTTGCTTAATGATTGAGTTACTAACATTAAACTTAATAATTAAGTTTAAAGTTAGTCACTCAATAATATATTTCTAATATATTTATGTTGTGCCTAAAAGTAGGCTACTAAATTTTGAGGTAATGAAGTCGATGAACTGTAGCAAGAATTTCGGTGTAAACATTCCGGCCTCCCTTTGCAGGAATGCAAAGAGTCATATCCATATCCACATCATTGAAAAGAATTTTAGATTTGAAAAATGTAAATCCAACGTTGGAGGTATTTTGTTAAAGAAGCGCCTCGATTCGCTACTCAGGAAAAAAAAGAGATTAGTAAATCCATCGGTGTGGGTTGATTAAAGAGTGCCCAGACTCACTCGAACATGTTAATAGGAATAAGTTTATATAATTTAAATGAATGGAAAATAATTGTAGGTTTAACTTCATAAGGTGCTGTAAATTTGGAATCATATAAACTATATATGTATGGTACAATAAGAACAACTTGTTTAATAAAAAGAAAAATTAAAGGAATTAATTCATCCTCTGTGAAGCAAGATATACCTGATGCAATTCCTGATCAACGGGCAAAAGACATAGTTTTACAACAGGCCGCAAAATATTTCCCTGCTGGGTTTTAACGGAAGCAACGCGAACCCTTCCATCTTTCCCTGGGTGAACAGCAACAACTTTTCCTAACCGCCAGAAATTAGGTGGCAAATTTTCATTACGCACTACTACCACGTCTCCAATTTGAGCATTTCGTTTAGGATATTTCCACCTTGTTCGTCGCTGAAGATCTGTCAAATATTCCTCCTTCCATCTTTTCGAGAAGGACTGAAAGATCTGTTGAACTCTCTGCCAGTTTTTGAGGGTAGTGCCCTCAATAACCTGACTTTCGGGTAATGAAAGCAAGGGTGCACCTTTCAAAAAATGACCCGGTGTTAACGGAAGTGGTTCAAGAGGGTTTTCGCTTAGAGACGAAATAGGCCGAGAGTTCAGACAAGACTCTATTTTGACGAGCAGTGTTGAAAACTCTTCGAAAGTAAGTTTTGAGTTCCCTACAACTTTTTTAAAATGGTTTTTAAAGGACTTAATACCGGCCTCCCATAGACCGCCCATATGAGGGGAACCTGGTGGGATAAAGTTCCATTTTAAATCCTTGGGCAAATATGATTTTTCAGCTTCCGAGGTTGCATCTGCCAAAGCCTTTCTAATCTCTTTTGTTAGCACTTTATTAGCACCCACAAAATTGGTGCCATTATCAGAAAAAAGTTGTTGGGGGACGCCCCTACGCCCAACAAACCTATCAAAGGCTGCTAAAAACGATTCTGTAGAGAGACTTCCTACTGCTTCTAAATGAACAGCTTTTGTACAGAAACATACAAAAAGACACGTATAGCCCTTTGTGGCTTGATAAAAGCGACCCTTTTGAACCCTTAGTTCAAAGGGACCAGCGAAATCAAGCCCAACATGAGTGAAAGGAAATGAAAAGTTAACTCTTTCGGGTGGGAAACTTCCCATTAGCTGAGTTTGGAGTTCCATTTTGTGCAAAACACAAACGTTGCATTTGTTTAGAACCGTTTTTATTAAATTTTTAAGTTTGGGAATCCAATATGTTTTCCGCATCAAATACAAAAGCTGCTGGTTCCCACCATGTAAGGAAATTTTGTGTACGAAATCTACCAACAGTTTTGCCAATGCACATGAATAGGGTAGAATAATTGGGTATTTTTCGTTGTAACTCAAATTCGCATTCGTTAAACGACCATTTACTCTCATAATTCTTTGAGGGTCAAGAGAAGGATTGAGAGATAAAATTGAGCTATTTTTACTCAACGGGTTTGAATTATAAAGAGCTTTATAATCCTCACCAAAATACAGACGTTGTGCTAATATAACTAGCCGATTTTTCACAAAAACTATTTCATGGTGAGTTAAATTGATAGAAAAATATCTATAGGGATAAAACCTTTTTCTTTTGCGAGAAGCTAGGTTTATAAATCTAAATAAATATGCAATTACTTTGATAGCACGACCGTAACAAGAAAATCTCCTCAAAATGTCTTCAGTGAAATTTGGACTTACCACGAAGCTCTTGATTTTCCTTAACTCAAGGTTCCAACTAGGATCTTGATGAATTTTTGTAGCGGGCCAAGTTTCCTTAGACAAATTTAACCAACTTGGACCATGCCACCACTGGGAGTTTTGTACTAAAAACTGAGGCATAATACCTCGAGAAGCGATATCAGCGGGATTATGTTCAGAGGGAACATGTTTCCAAGTACTGCTTGGAGGGCTCTCCAGTTTGTACTTTGGAAACCCGATTTCTCACGAAGGTTTCAAGACGAGATGGACATTCACGAATCCAATAAAGTACAATCATAGAGTCGGTCCACAGGTAGACATGACAATTTTTTAATTTTAGGCTACTTAGTACAGCGTTCACTAGCTTCGTTAGCAAAACAGCTCCACAAAGCTCCAATCGTGGAATTGAAATGGCTTTCAGGGGTGCCACCTTTGTTTTTGAACAGAGAAGGTGGGTATACACATTTCCAGATGAATCTGAAACCCTAGAATATACGGCAGAAGCATACGCATTAAGAGATGCATCACAAAAGCCATGGATTTCTACACACATCTCTGGGGTATAGTTAATCCACCTTTGGATTTTTATATCTTTTATTATTGGAAAGGATTTCAAAAATTCTTTCCAAGTTTCCAAATGATTAGATTTTATGGGTGCATCCCAATCGATTTTATCTTTCCAGACATCCTGCATTAAAATTTTTAATAAAATTGTTGTTGGAGCTAGCCAACCAATAGGATCATAAATTTTCGCAATATTTGAAAAAAGTTCTCGTTTCGTTAACAGAGATTCTGGATAAGTAAAAAGTTCACATCGTATGTAGAAACTATCTTCCTTTGCATTCCAGCCTATGCCTAAGACTTTCGTATTTGAAGATTCTTCAAAATGCAGAAAGTGTTGGTCTAAAACATCGCCTCTAGGTATGTTTTCCAACAAGCGGGGATGGTTGGCAGTCCATTTTTTCAAACAAAAACCTCCGGACAAAAGAAGTGCTTTCAAGTCTTCCTGAACTTTGACAACTGTGTCTAAATTGAAACCTCCAGAAAAGACGTCATCTACGTAAAAATCTGACAAAACGACCTCTTTTGCTAAAGGATATTTATTTCCTTCATCGGAAGCAAGTTGGTGCAATGTTCGGATTGCTAAATACGGAGCACAGTTGACCCCAAAAGTAACTCGATTTATTTCAAAATCTGCCAAATCTGATTCCGTATCTCTAAAAATTATTCGTTGGAATTTTCGGTGGTCCTTGTGAACGTATATCTGGCGATACATTTTTTCAATGTCGCTATTGAAAACATATGGATATTGTCGCCATTTAAGAAGAATAGTTTGCAGATCATTTTGTAGAGCAGGACCACTATATAAAAAGTCGTTCAGACTCACTCCTTTACTCGTAAAAGCACTTGCGTTAAAAACTACTCTGACTTTAGTAGATACACTATCTAGTTTTATCACTGCATGGTGCGGTAAATAAAAATGTCCACTGGAAAGATTTAAGCTATTTTTGGTAATGAGATTCATATGATTTAAGGAAACGTATTCTTTAAGCACCTTGTCGTACTCTTCTTTGAGAGATATATCATTAAGGAGTCGCTTTTCTTGGCGCAGATACTGTGAAACTGCACTACCTCTTGAAAGACCTAAATCAGAGATATTTAAATGGGGCTTAAATGGAAGTTTGACTACATAACGTCCATCTGCGTTTCGACTTGTAGTGTCCATAAATAATTTTTCACAGTATTTATCTTCCTTTGAAAATGGTTTTACTTCTGGAACTTCTTCGAGTTCCCAAAACTTCTGAATTTGTTTTTCCAAACAGAGTTCACTAAAAAATGTATTAAGGGTGGGCTTACTCTGGTATTCATCACATGGTCCTGAAAGGATCCATCCAAAGACCGTATTTTGTGCAATCGGGGAAAGGTCATTTTCTCTTTTTACACCTTCACGTAAAATGAGAGGGTAAATATCTGCTCCGATCAAAATATCTACAGAAGCAGGTTTATCAAAGTTAGGGTCTGCCTGTCGCAAACTTTTGAGCTCAACCAAGTTTGATGCGTCAATTGTTTGTGATGGCAGATTGCCTGTCAACCTTTTCAAAACAACGGCTGAAACGGGTATACGTACATCAGGGTTGATGCGAGATTCGAGAGTGAGAGGACACATACTCGTAGAAAATTCACTTTGAATTTGCCCAATGCCGCAAATAGATGCATTGGTTGAACGGGTGAAAAGCTTTAATCGGTTCACTACAGATTGCAGAATGTACGTAGCCTCAGAACCAGGGTCGATTAAAGCTCTCAAAAGAAAAACTTGGTTGTGAACAGTAATCTTCACCAAAGCTGTAGCTAGCAAAACATTTCTTTTCTGATTAACTATAAAACTTTGAAGTGTAGGAGTATCAGATTGAATATCTTCTTCCAATTTAATCTTTGAAGTCGGTTGTTGTTGGGTTTTCGTAGTGGACTGTATGGGGGAAGTATCAAATGAAGTGTGGGGTTGAGATCCTGATTTTGTTTCTTGACTGATTGGGCTTGGCTGTGTAAAGTGAAGTAAACTATGGTGTCTTCTACCACACTGATCACAAGACACTTTACTTTTACACTCATATACAGAATGTGTGAGTGCTAGACAATTGTAGCAATACTTTTTGGATTGAACTATTTTTCTTCGGGATGAGACATCCATGTCCAAAAATTTCTTGCATAAACGCAAGGGGTGGTTGCTATTGCATATCCTACAACAAAAATTCCTTTGTTTTGTGTGAAACGAGTTTACTTTTTTAAAGTTAGAACTAATTTGATTAGTGTTTTTACGTGGGGATTGTTTGACTTCTTCAACAGATTCAAGAATTTTGTATCTAGAAGCTAAAAAACCTTCCAAAGATTTCCAAGTAGGAATTTCATTTTCTTTCGGAAGACTTTGTTCAAAAAGAAACAAAGTGTTTTCCGGAATTTTCTGAGAAATTATGAAAATTAAAATCGGATCCCAATTGTCCGTTTTCACACTGTAGCTTGAAAGGACTCCTAAGCAATCGCAAACCGTTCTATGAAGTCTTCTCAAAGCTGAACCACTTTCAGTTGAGATAGACGGTATAGAAAAAAGTGCTTTAAGCTGCGTATTAATAAGGATGCGTTTATTTTCATATTGGGATTTTAATGCATCCCAAGCAAGTTGAAAATTGTCTGCGGTAAGAGGAAACTTATCGACAATATCATGCGCCTCCTTTTTTGTTTTTAACCGTAAGTGGAAAAGTTTCTCTACACTACCTAATCGCGGGTGAGCTATGTAGATCGAAGTGAACATGTCACGAAAAGTAGGCCAAGATTTGTAGTCACCTTCGAAACATTCCGCATCGCAAGGTGGAACTCTAATTCCAAATTCTGGCTCAGATCTATTATTCAACGGAGAAAGAACCAAATTTTCTTTTGTTTCCTTGGCTGCATCGTTTTTTATCAAATCAATGATGCTACCTACTGTAGCGGAATAACTTCCTGAAACCGAAACGTATTTGGATTTGATGGCTAGTAACTTTGTGTCGTCTACACTTTTATCTTCATTTTTTAGACATTTAGCATAAACTGCCCTAAATTCCTTCCATAAAACTTCAAATTCTTGTTTCCAAACCTCTAACATCCCACAAGTCAAGGTTTCCGTATTTGGAACTTCGCGAAAACTTTTGATAGTTTCATTTATTTGTCTCACGCACAGAAAGAAATCCCCGGAAATAGACATCTCGAAAGTAGGAAGGATTCAAATTGAAAAGATCTCAAACGAAGAAAAAGGAAAAATGCAATAAGGTTAAAAAAAACTTTATCTTCGAATGTAAAAAGATGTAATAAATTTTCTTAAAAATCGATAAAATTCCTTGGAATATGTAAAAAACCGATAATCCCTAACGGTATCGAAAAAAACTGTATATTTGTTCACCGAACAAAGTTGGAAAACGTGTAAAATCACGAGATCAAATAACCGTAACCGAGACTGTACTTTTGCCTGAAGAACAAAAATCCCCTCAAATACATCCAAGCTCCACAGAAATTTTTTAGATTCCACTTTTGTTTAATTTTCAATTAAAACGTAGAATTAAATTTCACATAAAAATATGCAAAAAAAGCTTTCATTTAAAGATATTTGACTACGAGTATACTCTTTTCTCTATCAAAAATATTTCAATTAAAAAGAAAACTATAATTTTTAATTTATGTAGGTATATATACCAATCCAAACTTTCGAACAAACTACTTTATATTGGTAATTAATTTAATTGAAAACTCACGAAAAATATTAAGGTTGCACAGCACCTACCTTGATGGATACGGGATAAAGGATTTCCAATAATTTTGCAGGGATTTAACCAAGTTTATTTTCTTCAAATGGTTTCTATCCGGCTCGACTGGACCAACAAAATGTTGGGGCGATTCCTCTTCGAATCGCAGTCAATCAAAAAAAAAGACGAATCTTCTGCTGCTCTGGGTTGGCAGCTACGTGGGGAGCTTTTGTCCGAAAAAAACCATATGCACAGAAGTGCGCTGTGGAAAGAATTTCTGCAGTACCAAATTACATACAAAAGACCAATTTGTTTTTACCCTTTATTATTTTTTTTTTTTTTAACTTTTAATTTACATTAGATAATTTTCAATTTTTAATTTATATAGACAACCTTCTTCAAGAAATATTCACAGAGAACTAACTTATACAAAATTATATAATAATTCAATTGCACCGACTCATTAGCTCGGTGGTGAAAGCTTAACTAAAAAATATGTTGTGGTGAGTTGCTTAATGATTGAGTTACTAACATTAAACTTAATAATTAAGTTTAAAGTTAGTCACTCAATAATATATTTCTAATATATTTATGTTGTGCCTAAAAGTAGGCAACTAAATTTTGAGGTAATGAAGTCGATGAACTGTAGCAAGAATTTCGGTGTAAACGACCATCAGGAAAAAGTATTCAATTTTATTCTGTTTCAACTTTTCCTGATGGATTTTCCTGATCGCTATAACTCACAGTACATAAATCTAAGGTATTATACTGCGCAGGTTGTCAGTCGAAAATAAAAAATGGCTGTGCGAGTGAGGAAGAAAACACACGTAAAAACAACAACAAATACTGACATTTGACACAAATTTTGATATATGCGCAGAAGAAACAAAAATCAAAACTCTAATGATATTAACCCTGTTCCATGGTTTAGTCCCAAACAGTTTCAAACAGTTTCAGACCGCCAGATTTGGTGCGGACCAGTACAATTTTTCAAGTGTGGAACGACTTCGGACTAAATCTGGCGGTTTCAAACTGTTTGAAAGTCGGCAAGGAACAGACCTATTACCTTTAATATGTGTACTGTGGCTATAACTGGCCCCTTACCTAGAGATTATTTAAGTCTAGATTTTGCATGCCAACCACAATTTTCCTGATTGAAAAGCATACGAAAAATGTTTTCGTCCACAATTCTGTCAGTGGAACAGGAAAAAATTGAAACTCAAATCATTGGAACGATTTGTTCCATTTTGTTTGATATGTCAATCAGCTGGCACGAAAAATGAATTTGCATCAGGAAAATAGATAAATTGATTTTAAACAAAAAATAATTAAACAATTGATCATGTTTTTAGCAAAAAAAATTCTTTAAGTTATTTGCCATTGATTTGAGTAGCATTTGAGTTTCAAATAGAAAGAAAGCATCGTAAATAGTCCATTCGAAAATTTTTCCTGTTTCGTTTTCCTGATCGCTATAACTGGCCCCTTACCTAGAGATTATTTGAGTCTAGATTTTGCATGCTTAAAGATTTTAAAGTGCCTTATGGCCAGTTTCATAATCAAACACTAAAATTGCTTTAATCTAAACTCTTTCTTAATTCTATCTGACATTTAAAATTGTTCAGTTTCACCAACGTAGAAAAGGGACATTTAAGGGTTATTTTCATTTGACTAAGTTTGCTCACATCCCTGGATACAATAAAAGAGGTTATTTCACTGGTACATGCGAAGTGTATGAGAAAAAGTGAAAAAGCATTATCGATGAGGGAACAATTATTCTGACAGGCAAATATCAGCTGTTGTTGACTGGAATGGCTTAGCAAAAAAGATTTTTAAAATTTAATGAGACAAAAACGAAATTTTAGTTTACAAGGGCATTTAAATTCTTCTTAAATTTAGCAAAAAATTTAACAAAGCCCTAACTATGTCACTGATGAGTTCAAGTGAGTAAGCTGAACGACACGCCAATTTGTAGGACTAAAGGCCATAACAAGCTATTTTCAGTGGCGTAGCGTGAGTTTCTGCCGCCCGGGGCGGTGGAAAATTTTGCCGCCCCTTCCAAATTTGTAAATATTCAAATTTAAAAAAAAATCTACTAATATAAACCAAAAAAAAATAAATAAAATTTTTCGGCAAAGCTAAATTTATTATTTATAAATTTCCACTTTTTGTTTATGAAAAAAGATATTTCAAGTGATTTCTCATCGTCGAACTCGAGATTTTAATTGATAGGGAAGATAGTGGGTCTCACAATTCTGTCTGTCTGTTTGTCCCTTTCGCTACAACCTAAACGGCTGGAAGGATTTTCTTTAAACTTGGTATATTTTAGTTTTTAGTCATTCCCCTCATATATTTTTACTTTTTTTTTTAAACTAAAAGTAACGGTACCTGCCACTTGTCACACAATTTCCTTGAAAATAAGTCAAAATTTTGGTTTCAAAATTCTGCTTTTCAAAACTCTGTTCTCTAGAGAAAGAAACTGCTTTTCAAAATTCAGCTTTTTTATCCTGCCTAGCAAAATTTTAAGAAAAAGTAAATTCTGCTTTTTATTTTGGACACAAGAATTCATGAACAAAATTAACCTAGTCGTTTTTAAGCCAAATAAGTTTGTCTTATATAACAGTTTTATGAAATATACCGTTATTTTTGGAGCTAAAAACATAAATGTTCTTTCTAGTCAAACCTCAAAAAGGTGAATTCCAATTCTGAAGAGAATCTTTTAAAGGGCTTAAGCTAGATCGAAACACAGAACAGGTTTCTGTTACTAAATTTGTATATATAATGTTCTATTTAGTAGCTCGGCCATGCAGAGTTGTTGATTGAGGGTTTTTTAATGATTAATGATGAGAAAAACTGGTAACTCCTTTTTTCATTAAAACGGATTTGAAATTTGAAAAACTGAATTATGAAAAATTGAATTTTGAAAACAGAATTTTTCCTCAGACAGAATTTTGACCCCAACCCAATTTTTTTTAGCAATTTTACCAAATCCTATTTTTCTGAAAAATAGCTCAATAACAATGATTTTTGGTTTTCTTAAGAGCTTTGTGACTGATTTTAATCAAAAATTCAAAAGAAAAAGTTCAAAAAGTACATTTTCTTTGAAAACATTTTCTTTTTATTGAATGGTTGTTTTGTATACACCCGCCGTAATAGCTGCAAAGTTCTTAAGAACGCCATAATATTTTGAATATTCAATCATTATTTTCTTACTTTCTACCTTTGTACCTATCCATTATTCAAAAGAATTTTGGTAATAATTTTCTGTTTATGACAAAACTTTTGGTTTCAGTACTGCCCCGGACAGAATTTTCTAGGGACGCTTAAATTTAATAACTATGCGAACAGCAGGGCACCTTCGGTAATCAGCAATATAGTTTCGCGAATCGGTATTTCAATTTATGGAGTCGTGAATACGGTCCCTGAAATTCAAGGCGTGTAGCCTTTCTGATCGCGAAAGCTCCTGCCTGGATTGCAAATTCAGTAATTCACATGAATACATTTGCTGAGGGCGGCAAAACTTTACAGTCAACTTTACAGTTAGTTA
Source organism: Dasysyrphus tricinctus (assembly GCA_963921185.1). Lineage (NCBI taxonomy): Eukaryota > Metazoa > Arthropoda > Insecta > Diptera > Syrphidae > Dasysyrphus > Dasysyrphus tricinctus. The sequence goes on along the minus strand of OY992530.1, from coordinate 55,754,144 downwards.
TTTAATTTCTCCATCCCATATAAAGTGCCGCAAAATTTGCCGCCCCCCCATAAAGTGCCGCCCGGGGCGGACCGCCCCCTCCGCCCCACCCACGCTACGCCACTGGCTATTTTGAATCAATAATTCAACAAGTCCAATCCTTAATGCTAATGGCCAGTTGCACCGACCTCTTTTAAATATTTATTGCTTCGTTTAATTTTAAAATGATATTTATCGGTTGCACCAACCACTTCTAAATCTAACAGGCCAATAAACGAACCAATAAATTAAAATTCCATTTTCCTCCAGATAAATTTTAAAAGCAAGTTTAAACGAACATGTCTTACTACCTACAAACAAAATAATTCAATTTTATTTGACGGAATATTGTTAATTCCAAATTAAAATAATGAAAACAACAGGTGATTTTGTTTCCTATTTATAATTCACTACTTAAATAAATAAATTATTCCAGAAAAATTATAGACTGGCCATCATGTGTTCATCTGATAACGAACTTAACCAAAAAATGGCGAGACGTCGCACAGTGCGTCGATTGTATGGAGATGGTGGACAAAAATCAAATTTCCAAAACTGAGTTGACTTTGCAAAAAAAAATTATTGGAAATGTAATAAAAAAGATATTTTATAAAATCTAACGAAATTTTCACGCCCCCTGCCTCGCCCACTTTTGAATATGGTTTATATCTTAAGAATTGTTTGCACGATTTCAATAAAATTTAGAGAATTTGACTTTCTAGGTGAGTTCAAAAACAAAAAATGGTGTGGACCATATCCGCCCACTGCCACGCCCACTTTTTTATATTGTTTATTTCTAATAAACCGCTTGTAAGATTTGAATAATATTTTGGAAATTTGAATTAGTTAGTGAGTTGAAAAACACAAAATATTGTTAACGTTATTCGCCCCCTGCCACGCCTTTTTTAAATCGTGAACAATACTTCACAAACACATGACTTTAAAATAATATTTTTTAGATAAACTCTGACAACACAAATAAACAAATATAAATTTGTGCATAAAAATTAACAATTCTTCTTTAAAAAATTAAAAATCAGAGTTCTATTTTCAAAATCTTTAATAATAAAAAAAAAGTAAGCGCAGCCAAAGATTAGTCAACCCATTCAGTATTTTGTATATGTATACTGTGCAATTTCTTCTTGATCTTCCTTCGATAATTTTAGATCTTTTTTTGTCTTAAATTTGAAATCAAAGGATCAGATCTGAGAAGCAGGACTGTCAAAATATCTTCGTTGCGTTCGTTGGTTGCGAACCTCAGCTCTTCAGTTGTCCAATTTAACTGAAGAGCTAAAAGTTTCACAATTTTTGGTTTTTTCGTGTTTTTTGACGCTTCTGAAAATGGTGTTTGGGGTCTTCCCTAACTAGTTCCTGGTTCATCAAAAGGCGATACATTTTGCAGATAGGTTGAAATGCTATCAGGAAGTGTAAATCTCTTTTTAAGCCAAGCCTCATGACGCTTCTTGAAAAGAGCATGATTCCTTGAACTTTGTTTCCATCGTCGTTCAAGGTTTGAGTCAACAAACTTAATTTTGGACTTTAAATCATTTTTAATTTTAAAAGGACATTTATTTTTCTTCAATTCATTCAAAATAAATGTTAAAATATCTTCAATCCATGATTTTTTATCAAAAGAAATTCATTTTTCTCCAACTTGTTGATTTTTAAAGGTTTGACCTTGTTCTACAAAAAGTTGAATATTTTGAAGGTTAGCAAAAAGTAGCATGAAAACTTTGCATTTTCGCAAAGTAAAATTATAAGACAATGTAATGACACTAAAAATTCTGCTACACTTTGCTAAACTTTTTTTAAAAGCTTAACCAAATAGAAAAAAATGCCTTAAAAATATGATTTTTTTCAATAATTCACTTAAGTTACAAATTATTTCAAAAACCAAATAAAATTAGTCATAGCAGCTCTAAATGAATCCATTATTAATAATCACTGCCAAAAAAATTTTTTCTTCAATTACTTTTCTTTCACCAGCTAAATCACTTCACACAAAATCGCGTTTCACAACAAGACTCTGCCTATTATTACCTTATATGGTTTAAACAATTCCGCTTATCTATTATCTAAAAAAAGCAAACAACAAAAAAACATTAAATGACAGTTATTCAACATGTGCTTGACCCGAATCAAAGCATAATAGAACAAATTGCATTTTTTGATTTTTTGATTTTTGTCCACTGGTCGACGCACTGTGCGTCGTCGCGTCGGAGTTGTTCAGTTTCACAGAGAAATCCATTTTCTGAATTCGATGACGTCGCTTTAAAATATTTTTTCATAATTTCCAAGAGTGTGTCGAAAAAAATAGAAGTGTTTAGTTGGTATCTATTTCAATAGTTTCATAATTTCTCTAAAAAAAGAAAATAATAAATAATAATAAAAAACACCAAGATGGCGCATTGTCTGTATCTAATGAGAATACCTTGTTTCTGTTTATTGTGTATTCACATTTTCTTTATTTCTATCTCACTTGCACTGGTTAATTTTTTTCGTTCAGTTTAATAAACATATGATAAAATCCAGGGGTGGCTCATGAACTGCATTTTAGCTAAAAAATGGGCAAAATAGATTGGTACAACCCAAATAGATTTATTAGTCCGATAAATTTTAACTCCATTTTAGCAAAAACCGCTTTTAGTGAATTTTGGTGCAACTGGACATAAGTCTTCTACTTGGCTGATTTATTTCAGTAGTATATAGAATTTGTATTATAAAACCTTCTTATATAGAAACTATGCCTAGCCCCGGGCAAAAAAACTTCCAGCCTAATGATTAGGAGTTCTAATCTTGGTTGGATATATGTAGTTTACAGTGGATTTTCGTTGAAAAATTCATGTAACTGAACTTGATACAAATTGCGTAAGATAAAGCTCTCACTATGTCACTGATGAGTTCAAGTGAGTAAGCCGTACGAAACGCCAGGACTAAAAGCCATAAAAAGCTATTTGGAATAAATTTAGCAGCATTTGGTGAAACCAAAAAACATAATTTAAAGGCTAAATGGCATTTTAAATAATTAAAGGGCGTTCGTGAAATTGGCCATTAATCTATTTCATGCAAAAATAAATATTCGTAGATAAAATTTTTAGATTTATTAGATGGTTGACTATTTAGACATTTTTTTTAAAGTTCTTAATGGGAAATATGCTTTATTTAATTAAATAAAATATCAATTTAGACAAATATTAGACAACTGATGCCATTGTTCAAGTTGACAACTTTAGGACAACAGTGAAAAAAGTTTTTTCAATAACTTTGTTTGACTGTCTAAAGTTATCCAAGGTTTATAAATACGACCGTAACTCTTTAGAATAAAAACAAATTTCTCTAACGTTTTGATTAACATTTCTTTATTTGATTATTATTTTTATGCTCAATTTTCTATCTTCTCTCTTATAACAATATTATTTTATTTTTCTGTTTTTGTATTTATGAATATATTTCGTTATTTCATTTTTGAAATAGTTTTCTTTTTTCTATTAACGTGTACTGGTTTATGCTTTGTTTTTTTCTAATATCTATTTTGTGTAATTCTAATTTTTATTTTTATTTTTTTTGTTCTGCATTTATATTTTAATATCAATATGATTATTTTATACACGCATTGTTTTTGTAGATATATGTTTTTGTTTTTTTCTCATCGATATTATTTATGTATGTATATATGTATAATTTCTAAATAAAACTATGCTTTATAGTTTATTTTTTCTTCTTTTTTATATAAATTAAAAGGTACAAAAATAAAAATAATCATTCCAAAATATTTGTTTTGTTTTGTTTAGATGTGTTTTTTTTTGTTTGGTATAAAAAGCAGAAATCATAAATACCCTTAAATTTATGTTCTATATAATATTTTTATTTTATTTTTAGGTTTTTTAGTTATGTATACTACTTTTAAATCTCTGCGGCAAAAAAATATATACTTTATATTTTTCTTATATAGCTTCGTTATAATAATATCTTTTTTTCAACTATTTTTAATGCACAAATTGTTCTAACATATAAACTTTTTCATATTATCTACATAATATAATTTAGTTTTTCTTGTTTACTTTTATTTGATTTTTTGTTTTATGTTATTTTCTAGTCATTTTCTACAAGCCTACACATTTATAATTTGCTTATATTAGTTTCTTTGAGATTCAATTTCGTTCGTTTAGTACAAGAGCTGATAGTTATTTGGTTTGGAAAACATTTTTTATACAGGATCAAAGGTTTTTGAAGTTTATTTCTTTTTCCTAGATGTAATTTTAAACATGGAAGTTTTTTTTATAAAACTTGCCATATTTATAGAAAATAATTTTTTCTCAGTGGGAATTTCTAGGACACTTTTCAGTTCATTGAGTCAATCGAACATATTCTAATAATGACACCTCCTGTGTTTCCATAATTTTCCAAGCAAAATAACCTTCAGCTTCTTCATTGATTTATTTATTTGCTTACATGCATGTACATTTTTTTCTAATATTTCATCAAATAAGTGCATCTACACATTTGTTTTATTTTTTCTTTCTTTTCTATGGTGCAAAGTTTTCGTTATATGTATTTATTTTTTTTTTGTTTTTATTTAATATCTTCAGTTTTTTTATTTTGTTTAATACATTTTTATGTATGTCTGTTTTATATTAAGCCTTAGTTTATCTATGTTATTTTTGCTCATTATTTCATTACTAAAAAATATTATTTTATATATTTTCTTTTTCAAATATTTTAATTATTTTAATTAGACATTTTTGTTATTCTAAATCGACCTTATGTTAGTTGATGTTATTTGTATAATTGAACAAGGAACGGTCGATTTATTTTTCTCATATACATAATTTCTTAAATATATTTTCCTTAATTTTTTTTTTACATTTCGGTTTCAAAAACAAAAAGATTAAATTTTTCGTCATAAAATTGAAGCTTAAATCAGAGTTCGTCTATTTTGTTGTTAAATATATTTCCACTAAAATTTTATTTATTACTTTATATTTTTTTTTGTATTTATACTGTTTTACAGTATTTTTATATTTTTTGATTTGTTTTAGACGTTTGTAGTTTTATTTTTTTTAAATACTTATGTAGTTACTGTAGGAATGTGCAAGTTTTTATGTACATTTTTGGGATAGATATGTTTCTAACCGTGTTAATGCGGAAAGTTTTATTTTTATATATTTTTGTTTACCTAAAAATCATATTGTAAAAAATATTGGCACGTTTTTAAATGATTGTACACAATTATATTAAATTATGGATTTTAATTTCTCAAAGACTAAGAAAGATTTTTACATTTGGTTTTCGGTAATTGAGTGAAATCGAATATGGGTATTGAATATCAGACATAAAAATAACATTTAACAACGGAAAATTTTGAAAAATATCGACTTGAAAAGAAAAATTTACAATTTTTCCAATTTTTTGACTGAAATTTAATATCTCAAAAACTAATCGTGTAAACCAGTGTTTTTCAAACTGTGGTTCGCTCAAAAAATAAAATATGTTCTGATATTACTAAAATGAAGTAAATTAAAATTGTTTTTTAAAAATAAAACTTTAAAATTTCTCTTTTTTCAAAAATCATTTTAAATATTATTGCTTCATATACTCTTGTCTTTTGCAGTCAAAATGTTTTCTTGTCTCCCTTGGAGTTGTTTCAAGATGTTTAAGTAGGCAAAAAGATCAGCGAGAAATGATAATTTTAAAAGCTGAGTGGGGACAGAAAAATGATTGATTGACCCCATTTCGAACCTTGTAAAAACATCAATTATTCAGCTGCACACAGCCAGAGGCGGCGGAAGGCGTGTGCCGTGTGTGCCACCGCGCTTCGAGGGGCCCCATAAAGTCTCGAAAGTTCTTCATGTTTCGAAGTAAATAATTTTAAATCAGATATCAACCTTAGCCAAATTTTACTAAATAAGTATAAAACCGTGAACCAAAGACACAAAATGTCAAGTCATTTCTTGAACGTCGATTTACAACCAAAACGAAAAAGGTAGCTTCTTTCGTTGTAAGGTCATTTGCGTAAGCATTTGATTGAACGCCATTCGTTTAAGGATACTCTCAACTCTCACAGGTGTTGATCCAAAAAGGCAAACAAAAATTCCTTGACGAACACCCCAGCAGACAAAATTTTAATGTTGCAGAAAAAACAAAAAAAAAAAACTTGGTTTTAGGTCAACTCTTTTTGGAAGCCTAACCAATGCCGTTTTGCTTGGAACAAATCGTGTACCTCTTTAGTATGTTTAAGTTAATAGGTAATTTGATAGAAAACGTAATTGGCAGATATCCAATGCAGTGTCCAGATTAATAACAGAATTTTGGAAAAAAGCCACCTATTCTACTATTTTTCTTAAGAAAAATGGTAATTCCATTTAAGGAATATGTCTGCCCGCATAAAATGTTAGACTTTATAGTTGATTTGATTGAAAGAGGCAGTTGGCTGGCAGATATTTTTGATATTAATATTTAATACAGGTCAGAAAATTCTCCATACAAATTCCCGTATTTTTTCAATGTCAATACTTATTAAAGCCGTTTAAAGACCAACATTTTTTTTTTCACACACCCCAGGTGACATGTTTTAAACTATTGTAATTCATATTTTGTTTTTATAAATTCCTTTGTTTTGAGTAACGTTGCTACTTTCTCTAACCGGGAGAGATTTGCGTGATATTTTTCTGACTGCCATACCTTTCGCGATATCCTCATAGATCTCAAGTCAAAAAGGCAGAGCGAAATTCCTTGAGGAAAGCCCTTTCAGACTGTTTTTATATTATGTGTAACGTTTCTGCCTAAAACTGTAACTGGAAGTAATTTTGTATTATTTTCTTGAAGGCTATCCCTTTCTAGATCTCCTCGCAACACTTTTTTCAAAAAGGCAGGCGGAAATACCTTGACGGACACCCTGAAAGAAGTGCTTGATCATACAATATAAAACAAGCCCTTAAAGTTATAACGGGTGATTTTTTAAGAGGTTTAGAACTTAAAAAAAAAAAAAAAAACACAAAAAATTCGAAAAAATGAATGAAATATTTATTTGAATCGATAGTTTGAACCTTGCAATTTAATGTTTAAAGATAATTTCATGCAAATGTTGACCGCGGCTGCGTCTCAGGTAGCCCATCCGCTGAGCCCAATTTTGGCATACTCTTTCACACATATCGGCCGGTATCTCACGAATGAATGCATGGATGTTGGCTTCCAGTGCGTCAATCGAAGCGAGCTTGTCCCTATAGACATTAGCCTTGACATACCCCCACAAAAAATAATCTAATGGTGTCAAATCGCACGATCTAGGCGGCCAATTGACCGGCCCGAAACGTGAAATTAACTGTTCACCAAACTCGCCTCGCAATTGCGCCATTGTTTCGCGTGCTGTGTGGCATGTGGCACCGTCTTGTTGAAACCACATATCATGCAAGTCAAGAACTTCCATTTCGGGCAAAAAAAAGTTTGTTATCATCGCCCGGTAGCGTTCACCATTGACAGTAACGCTGCGATTCGCATCATCTTTGAAGAAATATGGCCCAATAATGCCGCCGGCCCATAAACCGCACCAAACAGTGGCTTTTTCGGGATGCATTGGTAGCTGTTGCAATGCTTCTGGCTGATCTTCACTCCAAATGCGGCAATTATGCTTATTTACGTACCCATTCAACCAAAAATGAACTGAAGTTCAACCAGAAATGAACATTTCGAACCGAGCACGAATTTTGATAGTAAAATTCAATAATTTGCAAGCGTTGTTCATTTGTAAGACGATCCATGGTTAAATTGCAAACCAAACTGAAGCTGTTTGACAGTGACACAAGGTACTAAACACACGTCAGCTGTCAAAACCAGTGTTGCCAAAACCAAACTAGCTAAAAAATTACCCGTTATAACTTAAATGAGATTTTCGCAAGGAGCCCCGCCCCGCAAATTGATCTCGCACACGCCTCGTTTTAGTCTAGCGCTGCCTCTTCCTACAGCAGATTTCGGGTGTGAGTGATAGCAAACATTTCTGAAGTTTTTTTTCGGCACTTCCTACTTTATTCATCATAACTTTTTTTTATGGTTAGTAAACAAAAATAAAAAATGGCGTATCGAGATTTTGTCGTGACAGATCGAATGCAGTTGCATTTTTTTAAATCGACCCATTTTTACGCCACTGGTGACAGTCCAAAATATAATACTCAAATCGTCTGCACAGTTCAGGGTCAAATTTTTTCACATTAAGTATCTTTTGAAGTTCGAACAATTTACAAAATTGGTACGCTTTAATCCGAATATGTTCGATGTTGCTTTGCTGAGTCAATGCCTCTAAAGCTGCGAAATAAAAGTATTTTCCAAAAAAATTTAAGGGGAATAAATTTCTAGGAAGAAAAGTGTTGATTATAATGCAGTAGGCTCATAATCATTATTGTTTTAAACTTTTCACAGACTTAAAAGAGTGTTGTAGGCCAGGAAAAATGGGTTCCGAGGTTGAAAAAATTAATTCATGAAATATTAAAATTGGAATCGACGCAGCATTGCAACCTCTATAACATATCCAAAGTCCCCCAAAATCCCCGCATTGGCTTTTTGTGTAGATGCATTTGAAGAGGTGCAGACGGGGAGAACTTAGAGGTCTATCAAACTTAAATATTTGTTTGGGTAAAACCTAATCATATGATAGATGCTTTAAGGGTAATTTTTAATGCTGAATCTAATGAAACCAAATTCAAAATGATACAACCACCCGAAAAGAAGTTATAGTCCTTTTTATGTTATGATGACTTTTTCTCCAGGTATAAAAGGTAAAATATGACCGAAAACCCTTTGAAAATAACGGTATGTTAATGAAACTTGGAATGAATGTTTCATTTGCTATAGGAACTAAGAATCCCCCTTAAAAAAACACCCTTTCACCATGGATATTTTTGGGGACTCTCTTGATTCTTAGTTCCTATGATAAATGGAACATTCATTCCAAGTTTCATTAACATACCGTTATTTTCAAAGGGTTTTCGGTAATATTTTACCTGTTGTACCTGGAAAAGAAGTCATCATTACATAAAAAGGACTATAACTTCTTTTTGGGTGGTTGTATCATTTTGAATTTGGTTTCATTAGATTCAGCATTAAAAATTACCCTTAAAGCATCTATCATATGATTAGGTTTTACCCAAACAAATATTTTAGTTTGATAGACCTCCAAATTCTCCCCGTCTGCACCTATTCAAATGCATCTACACAAAAAGCCAATGCGGGGATTTTGGGGGAATTTGGATATGTTTTAGAGGATGCAATTCTGTGTCGATTCCAATTTTAATATTTCATGATTTAATTTTTTCAAGGTTCCCCATACGATTTGTGCTATTTTTCCTGGTCTATTGGTACTCTTATTGTGAATTCTAAAACTTTGGTAAATAAACTTAGCTAAACTAAACTACTGTTTTTCGATGATTACTTTTGTTTTAAACTACATTAACCTAATTGAATTGCAAGTAATTTAAACTTTTCAATTAGATGTTGTTAATGTGTAATTGAATTTCTTCAATACATTAAAAACTAAATGAAAAATTGCTTGGAGATTTCAAATACATTTCTGGTAAGAACTGATAAGGTTGATACATTATACTTCTGTATTTACTTATTGAAATAAATTCTTTCAATATATACTTTCTTGGTAAAAAATTTTATAGTCTAAGGCCTTGTTTCACAATCTCTGATCAAAGCTTCAACTTAGCTACTTTGAACATATTTGTCAATTAAAAACCTCATATTATACTATGTTTTCATTGGAGCTGAAATGAGTGATCTCGCAAATCACAGAAAAAGTGTTTTCATCTGTAGTTTGATCATTTCGTTTGAGAGCTCATTTCATTTTTGAATTTCAGCTGTCTGTTATTGTTTTTTGTTGTGGTTTTTTCTTTCCTTTTTAATTGAGCTTTGAGACATTTTCAAATAAAACACAAAGTGCAATATTTTCGTTCACTTATCTATTTTTACTATTAGGTACCTCAAATTTTGACTTCGAGAGTACCTACAAACAAAAAGATGATTTGAGTTCCACTTCAGTAACTGCCAAAAAAAGCGACAAAACTCGCGGTGGTTTGAGGGCATTTTTAACGTCTTTTATATTCATATCTATACACACTCTGGGAGTCAAGACCTGTCGTTTATGATATATTAGCCCTGTTCCTTAGCCTCTTAGACCGCAAGATTTAGAGTGAACCCGTTCCACAAGTGAAAAATTGTACTGGTTCCCACGAAAAATGACCAAATCTGGCGGTCTGAAACTGTTTGATTATAATTGATTAAGTAGAGTCAAAAAACGCCAAGAAAATATATTTTCAGGGATTTTCGTATCATCCGTAGTAGCCATTTTTATAAACAGTGAGTCGTGTGCTTCAATGTGTCATGAATTTGAAGTGGTAACCCTCACTTATTCAATTTTAAGAGACTTATTTACTTTGATGCTTTTTTCTCGGTAGCTGTACCACTGGGTACAGGCAGGCATAGGTATTGGTTTCTATAACCTTATCTATCGTTGTAAACTTGTGGATAATCTAACTGTCGAATAACTTAACTAATCAGACATTGTGAAACAAACCCTAATGGTTGCAAATTTTGTATTAACATTAGTTTGTTGAATAAATGAAATAAATGATGAATAATAAAGCATGGAACTTGTTTTTAATTAGGTTTGGTAAAACTGAGATTTAGTTAATTATTAACAGGGGATAAAGTAGTATCTTAACACCAGAATTAGACACCACACTTAAGTCTCTACTCTTTCTATGTTTATAAATACTCGTACTCGTAATTACAACAAAAAATCACACATCACTTGTATAATTTCTTAACAATGACACTTCCAACACAACTTGCGGTTTTCTATCAAACAGAAGAAGAAACACTCAAAAAAGTAAGCCCATGAATATTATCAAAGAGAATCAATTATGATTAAGTAGAAAACCCAAGTAGCATGTCAAGATTATTATCAATTAAGCCTTATACATATATGTATGTATGTATGTGTATAATATAATAATATAGGACTGCAAACAACATCCGAAGCACAAAAAGCCTTTCGAAGATTAATTGAGTGCCACTTCAACTACTTGGTTCAGTAGTTCAGAGGTAAGTTTCACACATCACCCATAATATCCTCTTAAGATCCTTTATAATAGCACATACAGTGACATAATATTATATTTGTGTGTACTGTAAAGACACTATAGTATTAGATGAAAATTGTAATAGATTTTATGGAATGTGAATGCTAAAATGTGTTTGGTTGATGTTTTTATTTTATTGATGATTTCTTGGAGTGAATTTCGTAAGAAGATATTCATAACTCATTGTAAGATGATTATGTTGTAATATTTAAGATCTTTGTATTTGTTATCATTACATCACATATTAACTCGGAAGTAGATAGTACACGTACTCGTAGAGAGAAATAGACTTTTAAGAGCGATGGAGACATTTCTACGTCAAAATATTCAATTGAGTGGTTTGTGGAAGATTCTTGGTGTGATTACCCTTATCTTTATAAAATTGCGGTGTATACCTTTATTAATAATAATTGTTTGAAGATGAGTTAACTGATTTTTTGATTACCAATTTTACGAAGATGAGCAATCTGTTTTTAAATTATTGAACTGGGGTTATACTTGGACTTTACAGTAAAGAGATTAACTTTCACCGTCAACGTAAAAATATCTCCTTTATGTAAATAATTTGCAGCCAAAAGGTCATTTGAACCGTTTCGGAAGTTGAATGAAAAAAAAAAATGCGTTGAGAAAGTCAAAAGTACCTGTATAAAATAACAAGTGATTTTTTTATGAAAAACCATATTATTTGAACTTCCAAATCCAAAAATGGAACAAAATACAAAAGTTGGTTTGAGCAGCATTGCCACGAAACAAAAAATATCATTCCACTTTTTTTTTTAAACACAGTGCCACTACATTTCTTCATTCACCTAAGAATGCACAAAGCAACTTGGTACTCCTCAAATGGTCGATATGCCAATCAAATAATCCAACATGATGATATAATCGACTAGAGGCACGCCTCTAACATCTAAGACGTGCATGGGGTAAACGTTAACTCTAAATAGGGCTGGCCACGATACCAGAAAAGTCTCGGTATAGTTTGGTATCGGTATCAGAAAACCAAACGATACTGAGACGATACCAGAAATAAGTTTAACCCCTCAAAAATTATTAAGTCATAAAAACAAAATTAAGTTACAAAATAAATGTCTCTCATTCATTATGCATGTTTTCTCATAGTGAATTTTTTATTAAATCTTTAAAATACCAAGCTTTTTAAACTACAAGACTGAAGACATGTTAACAAGTCGTGCATTTTTGGATTGACACCAGACCGAAACCAGACGAGACCGATACCGATACTGAGGGGAGACCTTGTTATATGAGACCGAGACCGAGACGATACTGACTTATACGAGACCGAGACTGTACCGAGACGATACTGAAATTTTTCGATTTTAACGATAGCAAGACAATACTTATCAAAGTATCGTTTAGTTTGGTATAGTGGCCAGCCCTAACTCTAACCATTTCCTTGTTGCGACGAGATTTAGAGCTGGACTCTGTCAAATGAAAAGAAGCTATGAACCGCCCTAAAAAAGAAATTCGATGTTGGTCGATGGAGTTGCCAGTGGATAAATAGAGCACCTTAGTGAGAAGCTCTCCACTGTACACTTATAAGCCACGGAGCCGAACGACTAGTGGGGTCTGTATCGCGATATTAGGCAGCCATAACCAAAATAAGCTACCAACCTTGGAAGTTTTACAAAAAAAGCCAAACAACTGGCTGCTGATTTTAAAACCGGCACTTCAAAACAACGAAGCTGCTAACCTAGTCACAGAAGCATAAATATAAGGGAATAGTAGATGTTTTCAAGCAGCATTTCCAGAAGGTGCTTCTTAATGGGTATCTGGTTTAACATGAAATAGGACAAGAAAAGAACCTACCCCCAGTCAATGAAGACTCAGTTCCACCACTTAGCATAAGAAGATGTAGACTTATTAGCTATAAAGAAGCTTAAGAACAAACAAGGCCACCGCCGGTTTACCAGAAGAGCTCCGCTTCAAGCACGGAGGAGGCTTTTTTCAACCAATTTTGGGTGGAAAAAAGCATCCCCGATGACTCCATATTATGCTCTATGTACAAAATGCGATCATATTTCCTGAAAAAAGTGTCAAGGCATATACCTGATAAACGTCACGTACAAGATCCTATCTTATATGAGCGTCTTAAGACGTTCTTCAACACTACTATCCGCAACTACCAATGCGGCCTCCAGCCAGGCAGATCGACGATAGACAAATTTTTCTCAGACAAATCCTGAAAAAGACCAACGAACCAAGTCGAGAAGTTGGGACTCACCTACGAAATCTTCACCGAAAAATTCCAAACACGCACGGGGTTTCGAAAAGGAGTTTCGTCAATTTCATTCTGGATATCTAAAGCAGGCGTTAACACTGATGGAACTATTTGCAAGATCTTCCCTTCTTCTAGCCTTATAGGGTATGTCGATCATATCGGCATCAACGCCCGCTCCCAAAAAGTCGTTATAGAGTCTTTCACGGCACTTGACCCCACAAAAGACATCTAAGCGGTTATCCGACCGAGCAAACTAGTGCTACAGTGCTATTTTTTTCAACATAAGGATTCAAAACTCCTCATACATGCTCTATAAGGCTCTTATATTTCCAGTGCTGCTTTATAGCACCTTGTGTTGGGTGATAAACAGAAAGGGAGATCTGATTCTGGACTCATTCGAAGGAAAAATTCTTCGGCCGATATTTATTCCCGTGTATGAGGTAGGCGAATGGAGGAGAAGAAACAGTATCGAACTTTATGTCCTGTATCAAGACTTGGATGTACATAGTCCAGAAAATCAAAAAAAAGTCGATTGAATTGGCTGGGCCACATCGACCGAATGGACACTAGCGCTCCAACCAAGTGAGTCTCTGAATCTCAACCTCCAGGGCAATACAACGTAAAATACCAAACCTACAGTCCTTAAGACCAAGCCATCGTGGATGCCAGAAGGATTGGTCTAGATGACGGGAAGCAGCATGCTTGGGGAGGTAGAGGCTGTGAACTTTTTTAAGTCCCCGGGACATAAATCCCGATTTTTATCGGGACTTATATCCCACTTTACTGGGACATAAGCCCCGAACCAAGTTTGAAACTTGTGTCCTATCCTAAAGCAACATAAGTCCAGAAGTTTTTAGTCGAAAATTGGACAAAAGTCCCGAATGAAACAAAAATAATTGTCTCTAAATCTTAAAATGCAAAAGAGACTTTGCATTCACCCAACCTCGCCCCCACCCCCAAATCCTATAGTTTGCCCAAGCAGGGGGGTTGCCTTTACTGTTTATTTGCCGTAATGCTAGGTGTCAGTCTGTATTTGTTTAAGGCAAGGCAAGTATGTATGGGCATGCAACCATCTGCAACCCCCCTGCTTGGGCAAGCTATTGGACTTGGGGTGGGTGCGAGGAGGGTGTATTCAAAGTTTCTTTCGCATTTAAAACTTGTAACTGTACTTTGCATTGGAGTTAGTACAACCAAACAAAAAAATCGAGAGAACAATACCGGTTCTACCATTTCGTCAGCTGTGGTCTCTTTAAATTGTCTTCATATGTACACATGCAAAAATAAAAAAATTTTACGTGGGATATAGGTCCCGAAATGTTTTTTCGGGACTTATATCTCGGTAGGGTGGGACATAGGTCCCGAATCGATTTCGGGACTTACGTCCCAGTAAAGTGGTACATAAGACCGGACAAAAACAATTCGGGACTTATGTCCTGGGGACCTATGCCCCTGCGCCTGAACTTTCATGGATTAGGAGCCGGTAATGTAAGTTAGTTCTCTTTTCAAAAGATAAAAAAATAATATTACCTATAACGTTTTATACAGGAACACTACACTTTAGTTGCCCGGCAAAAGACATCACGCTTTGTTCTTCCCATTATGCATCAACAATATCAGCGTTACACACAAGCGAGTTATCGGATGGACCTTTGAGGCTTTGAATGACTGTGTTTCTAGTGTTGACGTCAGGGTCTTGCATTAATCTTTCAAGGACGATATTGAAGAAGTCACATGAGAATGAATCGCCTTGTCAAAAACCTTTTTTGTCATCAATGGTATCGGTGGTGTCTTTGCTAACTTTGACAGAGCAGTGACATCCTGCACAAACGGACGAGTTTGGGAGGGATACTAAAACTTGATATTGCTCTTTATAGCTCGTCTCTATAAATGCTGTCCTACTCGATGACGATTCGATTGGTTTTTCCAAGATCTGTGGCTATTTGGTCGATTGTGGACTTTCCTGATTTGGACCTATCAGGTTGTTGATGATGGGCTTCAAGAATACATTTTTTTAAAATGGCCGAAAAGATTCTGCGATGTTAAGGAGACTTATGCCTCTGTTGCAGTCCAGAGGGATCAAGCAAACGATGCTTAGGTTTCATTCATCGAGCACAATGCTTTCATTCGACCATATGTTTCGCAGATGGACTGGTGCATACTTTTTTCAAATTCATCACCAGCCGCTTTGAACAGCTCGGCCAAGGGCATCAACTCCAAAAGCTTTATTAGGCTTACTGACCATCTTTTCTTCATCGAGATCGGGTGCACGGAACTTTCAGCCTGCTTCGTCCAGCTTGAATGGTGCAATCTGCCTTGCAGCGAAACTTGATTCATCATTGCCGTTATGCAATTTGCAGAGGTGATTTCCAAATTCTCAGCATCGCCTGTGATTCCTCTAAGATGTTCCCCTGATCGTCCTTGCTTAAAAAGAACATATATGAGATTAATTTTGATGACCTAAGTTTGCATATTTCTATTTATGTCATCCAACGGCACCCTGGCCGAGGGTAACTATATTCACTTTTTTTTAAGTATGAAAATAAAAATATACAAATTAAAAAGTGGTACGAGTTTTAGCCCAAAAATTAAAAAGGTTTTAAGGCTTAGTCTAAGTGAAGTCATAAAAATCCTTTTGATGTACTTATGTATGCATGTTTTTTTTGTGTGTAAAACCAAACCTTTAATTGGTTTATGGGGTGTACCTAAGTGCACTGGAAACTGAAAACGTTTATCGCTCAAGTATATTCTCAGTCGTTGCATTTTTTTCTTCTTTTATTTTTAACTCTTTCAAATAAACCTTAGCAGTAATTTAGGTAAGGGTTTCATAAAAAAAACCTTAAAAAAAAAAAACATTCCTCCCAATAAAAATTAAATGGCGTCGCTTAAGGACCTCGTTACACTCCTCGTTGTTGGAACTTGCTATACACACACACAAAAAGGGAAGTCTTATACACTTATATATATGTATTTTCCTACATAAAGCTTGGCACTGCAGTTTGCAACCAGTGTGTGTGCACAATTAAATTTTACGTATTGCGACAATCAACCGTTCATTTTTATGTCTCTATTTTTTCGCGCGAAAGACTCATTTCCGAAGTGGGGTATAGGTATACCGGCGGCGCACAATACTGGTTATAGTTAAAAAGGTTTTCACTTTTTGTATATATGAATTCGTTTTTACGGTATTTTAGGACACGAAATTGTTTCGTGAAACTCCTTTCTTCGATTAAATGCTGTTTTATGGCAATTAAATTTAGAATATAGGGTTGCACAGGGTGGTGATGGGGTGTGTATATTTTTCTAAGCCCTTAACAGGCGGCTTTTTTTTTAATGCTGTTGATGGTTGTGCACGAGTGCAAGTTCTGCACGCACATCATAGTAATTTCGAGTGTTAGAATGCAACTGAGTATGATTAATTCATTTTATTTAACTTTTCACAAGCACATCAGAGGGAAAAAAATTATATAAAAACAGGGTCTATAACTGTAATTAAATAGCATGAAGCATAATAGGTTCCACGTAACTGGAAAATGGGTGCCGATATACAGTAAAATGGTGGTGTTGAATTATTGCAAAAAATATAGGTAAAGTAGCTCAACTCGTTAAGCGACAGGTAGGTAGCACTTGGTAGTATTAGAAAAATGCACATTTCCGTTTTTTAAGAACATGCAGTCTTAAATAACTGGAAATTATTGTTTATGACTGATATTTAACATAAAAGAAATGGCATAAGATGACTTCTTGCTGGTGGCTTAGTAAAATATGCTATACAAGCTTATTTGTTTTCATCATTTTAATTTTTTCGTGAAACATGCAAAAGTTTATACACTTAGCGTCTAAGCGGTGACGTGTACTGGTTACAATTGTTTTTATGTACCGAATGAAACCAAACATCAACGTGGTAATAAATTAATATTTATGCAGTCAGTCAAGAAAAAAAAAACAATTTACCACACGTAGATACTGAATACAGACGAAATGTACTCAGTACTTTATTAGGGATTATCTAGAGTTAAATATGTAATGGCTACATACATTTTTCAAAACACCATTTAAATTGAAAAATGTATTACTTAGGTACAGCAGGTTATATATTGCACTTAGTATGAGTACACGTTTCGCTGTTGGGCATAGCACAGTCCAAAAACCTTGACTATAAACTACTTCATTAATTAGAATTAGGCTTGCCTTTATCAAAGCCAGTTGAGAAGCGAGTAGAGCGGCGGGTGATTTTACAGTTAATGTATATACCCAACTTGCTAGCGAGTACTCGCTCGTGTGGCCTCCGGGTTAATTAACGACTGATCAACGGCAAATAACAAGCCAATGAACATTTTGATATAATGGTTTCAATAGCTTTCCAGGTTTTAAACTCAGGAAAAAAAAAAAATACATAGAAAATACTACATTTTTGTCATGCATTTGAAGTTGTCACAACTATTTCATGATTAATTGATTAAATAATTATAAACAGTTTTAACCAATGTTTAGAGTGGTGCTTTGATAAATTGATATCGAGTTGTCGAAAGGACCAAAAAACATAGAAAACATTGCCTGACAATTTCTAAACTGTCACAACTAATTACCAGCTAATTGACGGCAAATTATTAAGCCATAAACTATTTGGTATTCGAAGTTTGTACCGCTTTTTGATTTGGTGCTTTGGTAACAGAGCACATAAAAAACATAGAAAACATTGAAAGGTCAAATTTAGCTTGTTGCAACTTTACAACTTTACTTAATGGCAAATTACTAAGCCATAAACCAATAGGTATAAGATGGTTTTACCACTCTTACACATACATTTATTTCATGTAAGCAAAGCACCTCACAAAAACATAGAAAGCTTTCATTGAAAAATTCGAATTTTTCATACATATCTAAATAACAACAAATTACCAACAAATTATAATTCCTACCCATTTTTTAATTCATGAAAGTTGCTTTGCTAACTTGACACTCATAGGAAACATATTTCCTAAAAAATACATTGAAAACATAGCACAACAAAATTGAGTTTTTCACAAATATTTAGGGACAAATTATTGAGCAATAAAATATTAAGTTTTAGAAGTTTTTACCTTTTTGCGCAGAATACATAGAAAATATAGAACGAAAATTGTCACAACTAATTTACGGTAATTAATTCACTTTTTCTGATAATAACAAAAAATATTGCGATATTTATTACAGCTGTCATCAAAGATTGCACATGCTAGGATGCGGATTCAACGCCGTAAATCGACTCATATCGAAAGTCATCGATTTTAAGCCGATTAGCGATCGCTTGGCTTTGGTCCGCATTAAAGCTACCTTCAAAACATCAGCCTAATAATATGTGCACACGCCCTAACCAGAGAAGCCGAGGCTCCTAGATGGAGCCTGTCTGGAGTACGAAGTCAAAGTCATGCTTGGAGACTTAAATGCTAAAGTCGGGAAGGAAAATATCTTTTACAGATGAGTTGGAAAGCACACCCTCCACGAAACGACAACAGATATCGACTTCCAACCAATCGAATTTGCTGCAGCTCGTATTATGGCACTAGGTTTCCCCAGGCAAAGGATACACACAGCAACCTAGCGATCTGCAGGTGGTCGAACCGCCAACCAAATCGACCACGTGCTGATTGGCGCAAGGCAGGCATCGAACATCTTGGACGTGCGAACTTTGTGAGGTGCAAACGTGGACCACAGATACTATAGTTCCATAGATATCGCACGCAGAGGAAAAAAAAATGACAATTTTTCAAACGACTGGGACGTACCTCTACGTCCCAGTTTGATCGAACTCGTGTGAATAATACTTAAACTTGATGTTACCTTAAATTGTGTTTGAGTATCAAGTTGCTTGTTGTGTTTTATTTTTTTTTGTGTGTGTTTGTTCCTGTTTTTAGTTTATTTTGGTTGAGTATTTAAATGTAGGTACCTAAGTTTTTTATGTGTATGTATGTATATTTTATATTGCATTGTGAAATGTGAACGCTGTATCGCTGTATGTATGAAATACTTCTTTATCAAGGTTGGCTACATTTTGTCTGGATAAGAGAAAGGCATTTGAGAAGAAAAATTAACAGAATACATGTTAGTGTAGGTAAACATTTTTGTTGGTAGAAAAACACTTACGTAGACGAGATGGGTACAAAAAATAATTTTGAATAGTTCCCAAAAAATGACTAAAAATTTTATTATTTGAAAATAATATGAAGGTTCAGCAAGGTAATTACCGAAACCCCTTCTTAATAATGTTAGGGTTAATTTAATAGGAGAGGTGGTAGGAACAATTAATAGAATTTTAATACAAGTGCGTATACAAGGGCATGATATTGAGTTGAAATATATTTTTTTTGTGAAAGTAACAAATTAAAAAAAATATATTTTTTGATATGCTTAAATTTTTCTTTGGCCAGTGGTTTTCTTAAAAAATACTGAGATCCCACAGCAGATTTTGGGTGTGAGTGATAGCAAAAAAAAGAAGTATAGGCGTCGAAAGCTTCATTAAAAGCCGCTAAAAAAATCAAAGTCTTACCTATATTTTTTTTATTTATATTACTTGGTGCAGTACCGAAATTTGTAACGGAATAAAAAAAAAAAAGTTTTGAAATACTACATACAATTTCCTCTGTATTTAAAAAGCAAAAATAATGTTTTGGCTGAAGCAATATATCTGCCTCCCTTATATGTTAATTTATGTACTCTTTTTTATTAGAAAAAAATTATAGCAGACACCTGGTGCAGTACCTGCGTTTATAACGGAGTTTAAAAAAAAAAGCCCTTTGAAAAACTCCATACAAATTTAGTAGTACCTATTTTTAAGCCACTTTTACCAAAAGCACTTTTTTTGCCTTTGAAATATAGCAGATCTTTTTTCAACCCTTTCTTAGAAAATCGGTTATTAATGCA
This sequence comes from Dasysyrphus tricinctus, assembly GCA_963921185.1. Classification (NCBI taxonomy): domain Eukaryota; kingdom Metazoa; phylum Arthropoda; class Insecta; order Diptera; family Syrphidae; genus Dasysyrphus; species Dasysyrphus tricinctus. The sequence goes on along the minus strand of OY992530.1, from coordinate 55,733,849 downwards.
GGTACTGCACCAGGTGTGTGCTGTAATTTTTGTTCAATAAAATAAGGTAAAAAAATTCACCGAACGAAGAGGCTGTTTAATTTTTATGGAGTTTTTCAAAGGCCTTTTTTTTTAATTCCGTTATAAATGCAGGTACTGCACCAGGTGTCTGCTATAATTTTTTTATAATAAAAAGAGTATAAAAACTAAGATATAAGCGAGGCAGATATATTGCTTGAGTTAAAATATTTTTTTTTTTGCTTTTAAAATACAGAGGAATTTGTATGGAGTTTTTCAAAGGCCTTTTTTAAAATCCCGTTTTATATGCAGGTACTGCACCAGGTGTCAGCTATAATTTTTTTTTGGTAAAATAGGATGAAATAATTCACAGAACAAAGAGGCAGACGTATTGTTTTTGTTAAAAGTGGCTTAAAATACTGCTAAATTTGTATGGAGTTTTTCAAAGGGCTTTTTTATAAATTTCGTTATAAATGCAGGTACTGCACCAGGTGTCTGCTATAATTTTTTTTTTCAAATAAAAAAGAGTACAAAAATTAACAAAATAAGCGAGGCAGATATATTGCTTTAGGCAAAACATTTTTTGTTTTGCTTTTGAAATACAGAGGAAATTGTATGGAGTATTTAAAAACTTTTTTTTTTTAAATTCCGTCACAAATTTCGGTACTACACCAAGTACCTGCGCATAATTTTTTTTAAGAATTCAAACTATTATTATTAACATATGAAAGAGACAGACATATTCCTTCAGTTTAAACTGTAGGAGGGGTGAAAACCAATTTTGGATAACACGATTATCCTCGAAGTTGCATTCCTATTTTTTGTTTTGATGCACTGTCAAATCACAAAGGCCCCAGTTGCGGACTGCAAGACTTTGATCTTTTGAATAGCCTTTAATGAAGCTTTCGACGCCAATACTTCTTTTTTTGCTTTCACTCCCACCCAAAAATTTGCTGTGGGCTCTTAGTCTAAAATCTTTAAATTCAAGTAGTTTAAGTTTAATATAATTAAGGATTTGATGAAATAACGGCTTTACTACGTGACGACTGAATTATAAAAGAAAAAGATTTAATTCTTAGCAAAGGATTACAGTTTAAAGAATTAAAGCTAGTTAAAGTAAGTGAGGAACGAGAAGAAAATATTTGGGAATGCAAATTTTAAGTAATTATTAATATGTAGATAAATATTATATTTAAAAAAAAAATCAACCCGATTTTGAAATAACATTCGAATTTTCAAAAAATATTTTAATTTTGGTTTTTAAATTCATAAAATACTTTTTGAAAGTGTTGATGTGCAAGATTATTTTAACTTTTTGGAGGTTTTCGAATACAAAATTTAATTAAAATTCGTTCAGCCGATAATGATAATGAGAAAATAAAAATAAAAAAAACCTTCTATGGGTGGCTTTGTTTCAAAAAAATGATAAAAAATGTTTTTGTATAAATACTGGTAAACCATTTTAGTTTTGACTGGCTACGTAATCTCGCAAATCAAAATCTCGCATAGCGAAATCTCGCAGTTACAAAATCTCGCTTTTCATAATCCCGCAATTATAAAATCTCGCTTTTAATAATCTCGCAATAACGAAATCCCGCAAACTAAAATCTCGCATATCAAAATCTCGCAAAGTTGAATTGCATTGCAACAAAAACATCTTTTTAATCAAAATCTCGCAAATTCAAATCTCGCGCGAGATTTAAATTTGCGAGATTTTGATTAAAAAATGTTTTTGTTGCAATGCAATTCAATTTTGCGAGATATTCTACCTACTAGAAAAATATATAATCCAGTGTCTGAGTTCTTTTAGACCAAACTGTTATTGAAGTTATAATCTATAGATTAATTTCTAAAAGCCTTGTGCGACTCATTGCTCTTAAATTTGAATTTGCGAGATTTTGATTTGTGAGATTTTGGTTGAAATTTTCGAAATTTTTAGGTTCGAGATGTTAATGCGAGATTGTAAAAAGCGAGATTTTGTAATTACGAGATTATGAAAAACAAGATTTTGTAATTGCGAGATTATGAAAAACAAGATTTTTAATTTGCGATTTCGTTATTCGAGATTTAAAAATGCCAGATTTCGTTATTCTAGATTTTGGTTTGTGGGATATCGTAGCGCTCCTTTTAAGTTTTTGAGCATGGAAACATTTACAATTATCGTAATCGTAGGAGCCATTTTTTTAACATTTGTTTTTTTTGTGCATAAAAGAGAAATTTTTGTTTATATGTATGTATTCTTAAGTGTTAAAAAACCATTAAGTACTTAGTTTCAAAAAACCTTCCTAGTTGTTTTCTAAATATTGAGCTTTCAACAAAAAATTAAAAGATAGTTTTTTGAAAATCCAAAAAATATTTTTACTTACATTACCTTAACTTTTTGTAAGCTCTTCCATGAAAAAATATGATTCAAATCAGCTAAACAGTTTTAAGATAATCGAAAAAAGCGAAATGGTTTCTCATCCAATTGCGAGAAGCGAGACCCATGTTTTTTTTATCTTCCCTATTATTGCAAGATATTTTTGATCAAAATTTCGTATATTTTTCAAGTAAAAATATGCAGAACCTACTTAAATGTTTTTTAAACTAGAGTTTGAATTGTATGTACCTACCTATTGGTACTTATATTCGTATATTAATAAATACTAGAAACTGCCTTACCTACCTACCTACCAAACTTTCTTTTTGTATGCTTAGTAAACTTTATTAATAAAAAATACACCTTTATAAAAACCTCTCCTACGATTTAAAATTTTTGCTTGCATATATGTACATATATGTATATGTACAATACTTATTCATTACTCGTTATCATTACATAAGATTACCAGAGTTCTTATTTTTGAGATCTAAGCAATTTTATGAGTTGCTTAAGCAATTAAATGAACGAGTTTAAATCTTCGTTACATTTTTCTATAATAACTTGCACACCTATTTTCATAATATAAATTCTCTAAATTACCAAGCAACTTGTACTATGTGTACATATGTTTGTCAAAATTATTTTCGATTCATATTTCTCAAAGAGAAAAAAAGTCAAAATAATTGTTCATTTCTGAATTTTTAACATTTGTCGTCGAAAGCCAATAGTTTTGCAGTTAATGGTGAGGGTGGCAGTTTCCAAAAATCAGTTGTTCATGTTCCATCAAAGCAATAAATGTATAAGTATCGATCCAAAAAAATAAATATGTATGTATTTGTATGTATTTATATGCCAAAGCTAACCTTCATTCCACCACGCTACCCCTTTACCGATCACGCAAGCCTTCTCTGCTGAACATTTCTTCCTAAGCTTTTGTTATTTGTTCTACCGCCAAGGCCAACAGTAATAAACAAAAGAGATTTCTTAAAAAAGGAGCAAAAACCATAAAAAAAAACAATACAGAAGCTACCGCGCCGAACAAAAGATAGATACCTACATATGTACATATACACACAAATACACAACGACAACATCACACCCCACAGATCGCAGCTACTCTCAACCGACTATGATTTTTATAGTATTAGAAGATGAAGAGGGCTATAGCTGTAGTTGGATTATGAAACAAAAATGTGTGCATGTGTCTGTGTGACAAGAATGATCGAACACGAATTATGCTCAAAAGGGTTGCATAGGTATCCGAAGTTAAATCGAAATATGTGTATCTTGGAATCAAACTCACTGGTCGACGTTTTTTGGGGATGATCGTGTTCTGTGGGTTACATTCTGCTCTGTTTGATAAGGTTGCATGGTTTGGCTCCGAAAAATCGCTTAAAATAGTCGATTGAAAAAGTTGTCATTTTTATTTGCACTGAATGCAATATCTATGTAACTCTATTATCTGTGCGTGGACTCTTACCATTTTCTTGTTGTTACAAAGTTCAGAGCCCGACTGCCCAACAAAAAGAAAACAAAGACCGCCCAAAAGAAGAAACTCAGCATTGAATGCCTTAGCATAGGTATCTAAGAACGCAAGAGAATACAGTGAACCATTGACCGGGAAACTCTGCCGTTCCCCGAACCATCCGCGTCATCAACCAGTGGAACCAATATTGCGACATCATTAAGGAGAAAACCGAGGCCACCATAAGCTATTAACCACCCAGAAAAAAGAATCCGTGGTGTAATGATGAATACGTGTTATTGAAACAGGAGACGGAAAATGCACGAATGCAAATGCTGCAACGGAGGAGTACCGTGAAAAGAGAAGGAAAGAGAAGGAAAGAGAAAAAAGCCTGCGCAGAAGGAAAAGAGCATCCGTAGCCTATCAGCTCAAGTATCTCGAAGAGTCCAGTACCGTCACCAACACTCGCCGCCGCGGCCGGTTCTACAAAACAGCCAAGCAACTGGCATCTGGTTATAGGACTAGCACGCAAACTCTTCGAAACAGCAAAGGGAATCTAGTCACGGAAGCACAGGGAATTGTAGTTCAAGCAGCATTTCCAGCAACTGCTTAATGGGCATTATGTGGAGAAAAAAGAACCCATGGTATAATGCTGAATGCGTGGTACTGAAATAGGAGCAGCGTTACCACTTCCGAAAAAAAGCCGAAGTAGTTTTGAATAAAAATGTGAAGTAGATTGAGAAAAATCGAAGTAGATTTCAAAATGTACGTACATTTATTAGGCCAAGAGCCGGGTAATTTTGTGTTGCAATTTATTCCTGAACTGATTATCTTAATGGAATATATTCAATATATTCACTGAATATAAATTGAAGTTGGCGGGACTGGGAGGCAAGAGTCAGTCGCCATCTTGGAAAACTCGTTTTTTCATATATCTCGTGAGCCGTGCATCGTACGAATATAATAGTAATTTTTTTTGAAAGCTAATATTCCATTCTCTTATTTGTTTTCCTAAGTCATGTTGTTGTTGCAAAAAGTTTTTGAGAAGTCTTATTTTAAAGTCAATGAATTTTTGAAACAAATCAACTTGAAAACAAAAATTTACAATTTTTTTCAAATATATAGACTTAAAATTTTTATTTCTAAAAAACTTTTCACGAAAACAACTTGATTTAAGAATAATCAAACAAAAGAATGGAGTATTTACTCTAAAAAACATTACTATTATGTTCGTAATATGCACGGCTCACGAGATATTTTATAAAACGCATTTTCCAACATGGCGGCTGACGCTTGCGCTCCCCAGTCCCGCCAACTTGGGTTTATATTCTGGGGACACCCCTGAACATATTCCATCAAGAACATCAGTTCAGTAATAAATTGCATTAAGAACCTCCTTTTTTGTGCTGGCTCTTGGAGTTTATGTTTTGATTAAATTTAATTAAATTAAGCTAAAAAAAAACTAAAAACAAAAATGTTATTCTCTCAGACTTCATATCAACATACTTATATGTATTATTTCAATATAGCTGAAAAACTATAAAACAAATTATTTTTTTCGACGGTAATTTTTATGTGTTTAACTTCAAAACCTGACAACACCTGGTTCAAGTGTAAATTTTTTTACTAATCTATTGTTTACTCCTCAGTAAACGCCACTTAGTCCAGTCAATTTGTGCTCAAAAGGGTGCTTACCAAGCATGATACGTTTAGTTTAGTTTAGTTTAGTTTATTTCGTATAAAAGCTAACACTTTAAGATAAATCTTATAAGCTAGTGATAGTTTATGATTTTATATACATAGTTCAAGATTAAATAAATAAAAGTGAGAAAAGAATTATAATAATTAATTATATACAATTGATTACAATTTTATAAGAATTTATAGAAAGAAAAATAATATTTAAATTGAAAAAAAAAAAGTTGAAATTAAAAGGTTAAAGTAATAGTAAAAGAAGATATGGATAAGGAAAAAGAAGAAGTACGTCAGGAAATTTTAGTCGGAAATCTTCATAAAGTAGGGAAAAAATCAAAACTAGGCCACAATTTGCATGGTAAAAAACACAATACGGCTGCACTAACTGCGAATTCAATGAAATAAAGGAAAAGGAAGTAGATTTGGCTCTTTTTTGTAAAATTGAAGTAGGTTGAAACAGAGAATTTTAAAATGAAGTAGATTCCCATATTTCAGTGATGGTGCGAAGTAGGAAGTAGATTTTTAAAAAATAAGAAAAAAAGAAGTAGATCTACTTCAATTGAAGTAAAGTGGTATCACTGAATAGGAGACGGAAAATGCACGAATGTAAATACTGCAAACTGCAACGGAAAACAAGAGCAGCAAGATATGAATACCGTGAAAAGAGAAGGAAAGAGAAAAAAACCCTGCGCAGAAGGAAAAGAACATCCGTAGCCTCTCAGCTCTGATCTTGAGGATAGTCTAGCAGCACCCAGAACATGGTTCTACAAAACAAATTGGCATCTGTTTAAAGGACCGGCACGTAAGCTCTTCGAAACAGCGAAGGGAACCTAGTCACTGAAGAACAGGGAATTATTTTAGACTGCTTAATGGGCATTATGAATGGGAAGCGGCAGGAGAACAAAGAAGTATGAGACTAGTCAATGAAGATCCAGTCCCAGCCAGCGCCCAGTACTGAAGAATTTAAAAAAGCCATCCACAAGCTTAAGAACAACAAATATGCCAGCTCGGGTGGCCTACCTGCGGAACTCTTCATGGATGGAGAAGATGTCTTGGTAGGGTGCACGGACCAGCCCATCAACCAAGAGTGTGAGGAGGAAAGTATGCCCAACAACTGGTTAAATAGCTCCATATGCCCTACCTTGAAAAAAGGCGATCGTATGTCCGGAAAAAAAACTACAGAGGCATATCCCTGCTTAGTGTTGCATACAAGATCCTATCCAACGTACTATGTGAGCGCGTCAAACCTTTCTGCAACACTATGATTGGTGCGTAGGTACCAGTGTGGCTTCAGGCCAGGCAGATAAAATAGACCAAATCTTCACATTGAGGCAAAGCCTGGAAAAGACCAATGAATTTCGAGTCAAGACCCACCATCTTTTTATCGACTACAAAGCCGCATATGATAGCATAAGTCACCAAGAGCTTATATTGGCAACTTATCCCGGGATCCCGAAAGAACTGATCATGCTATGCCGCATGACGTTACAAAATAGGTGGTGCAACGTGCCAAAGAATAACAGCTCATCCGAGCAATACCAAACGTGTTCATGCTCTGAAGAAGATAGTGTGCAGGAGTGGTGTTAACCTGGAAGGCACTATCTTCTCAACTGCTTGGCTATGCGGATGACATTGACATTATCGGCCGCTCTAAGTAAAAATGGTGAATTGATACTGGACACACTTTCGAGAGAAAAATTCTTCGGCGGATATTTGGTCCTCCATTCGAAGAGGGCGAATGGAGCAGAAGATTCAATCTTGAATTGTAGGTGCTGCACGAAAATGTGGATGTTTTCCAAAAAGCCAAAACACGTCGACAACACTGGGTGGGCCACATCGAGCGAATGGACAACAAGCGGTTGGTCTCAACAACGGAGTGTGCGAGCTACCGCAACCGATCAAAGACCGCAATATTGCAGACAGAGCCCTCCATGGATCGGGTGCTGGATAAGAAAGTTCTTAACTCATAAGAAAATAAGTACAAATTCCAAATGTTACTTGAAATAATAACAAATCAGTTTGATTTACAAATTTTTTTTCTCTAAGGGCCAGTTCACTCACATTGGGTTAAATCTGTTAGATGCAAGTTTTTCACAGGTTCTCGTAAAATCATTAAATGGAGCTAATCAACGAATAATGGCTGATTAGTGATTTCGATAGTTAACAACTCAAACTTTGTGGACACACAAGAACATTCGCGAATAAACCAATCACAATAAATCATTGACTTTAATTTTTAGCTGTGAACAAACTAGCCTTCTGGCCTCTGATTTCCATATCCTCAGAAACGAAATGTTTAATTTTTGATATCAAAATATGAACATTGTACATGCTGAGTGACAAAATTTGGATTCGCAGTTTAGTTTCATCGTTTTCTAAGTTTGTCTTCAGAATTCCTGGGAAAAAAATATTAATATTAATTATTATTACATTTTTTTTTTGTATGTTGTATCTTATTTCATTAACTTATGTGTATAAGCTTGGATCTGCTTAGCTGAAGCGCATACTGTAGGTATAGTTGAATTACTAAAAGTATGTTTCTCTTCTGTTTTTTTAAGTCTTGTGCAACATTGCAGAAAGCAATCAATTTAAAAACAATATTTTTTTTTATAAATTACAAATCTATATGTAAAAGAGCTTCCAGCATACAAAATTAATTATTTTAATTTTATTTTTTTTTTTTATTAAAAAAAAAGCAAAATTTTTCAAAAAAAAAGCGTTTTTCCTTATATTTGATTATTAACTATGCTTTTTTTTTGGTTTAACCTATTTAGTTTTTTCTATATTATTTACATTTATGTTATTTTAACTTTTATTTGCATTGATTTACACATTCCACAGATATATCGTGCATAGTCCTACATTAATTCACTAAAGTGTTTTCTTTTCTAATAAATTATACATAATTTAATGATTTTATTATTACATTTAATTTTTCTACATGTTTGCCTAAATAATTTGTGTTGCAATCGCTCCCGGCCAATATTCCATTTTTTTTATAGTTTTAGAAGCATTTTAAGAACACTACAACAGTTCTAAATCTATATATTATATATGTATGTACCTATATATTTATTGCTAGTTTCATGTTTATGTTTTCATTTTTTTGTTTGTTAATTGCATTTTTACATTACTTTTTAACTATATTGGGTTTAGTTTACATATATTATAATATTATCAACTATTTAATTGCATTTTGTTTGTATTTTATTTATATTATGTATATGTGTTTTTTTTTTATAAAATATCTAACTATATGGATTGTTTGTACAACGACGTCAAACCTTGTGGGTAATCATTCGTTATAGGGTTGCAACCGCATACGGGTGGTGGCCATCATGGGAGCTACACGAGTAAACTAGTTGCTAACCATTCATCTTCAGCTAACTGAAAACATATAAAAATAAAAAAAAAAAATAAATTATTTATATTTAAATTGAGAGAGAATAGTTAAATTATTTTTAAAAAAATGCTCCACATATATCCTTTTTTTTAATGTACTCAGAGTTAGGAGTATTATGTGAGTAGATAGTAAAAAATATATAAGGTGTGTTTATATTCTTTGGAAGTATGTAACTACCTACAATAATTTACTAAGTACCTAATAATTATTTTCTTTTTGAAGAAGTGTGAATACTTGAAAGACAGTATACATCAATAAGTCAGAGACCATATTTCAGCTAAATAGTGTACCCACTTAAGAATAATCATATGATTGAGGTATAGGGTGTCAACAAAACGTCTCCATCTTTCAGCGTCTGCAGCAATGTATTTTAACTGTGGCCACGTCTTTCTCTGGGATTCTGCTTCTTCTAAGACAGTTGACTTCCATGTTGTTATTGATCATCCAACCTGCCGTGCACCCTGAGGATTCCATTCAAATGACTGCTTTCCAATCCATTGCCATTTACGTTTCCTTATGTCAACGTCCAGCCTCTCTTGACTTGCCCTGCGCCACAATTCTTTGTTTGATATAAGGTTTGTTCGTTGAGCCCTGAAGTCACCATGGGGTCGCCCCAAAGTGTTTTTTGAAAACCCTGAACTCGCTCTGGTCAGCAAATTCTGTGATTTTTGAGACCAAGGGTCGCCCTGAACTCGCCCTGAAGTAGAACTGTTTTTTGCTGGGGCGAGTTGAGGTAAAGAATAAACTGCCAAAGTGACACGAGCTCTGAAGTATTTAGCAGATAATTCTATTGTTTTTGAAATAAAAATTCACGTAATACACAATTTTTGTTTAAAAATAACAAAAAGAAATAGAAAACGGAAACTGTGGTTTGTTTTTATCCATTTTTTAAACAAATTTTATTTCCTTCTTATCTCAACAACGCACAAAAAAGACCCTTTGGTGTTTTTTGAGAACCGAAAAATCCAGTTTTTTTTTGACAATTCTTGGGGTTGTCAAGAAAACCTGGGTCAACCCTGGGTAAACTTCAACGAACAAACCTATAATTTGTTTAAAAGAATATGGCGTAGACAGCGATTGACAAAAGCCTGCAATTTTTTCGAGATGATAGTCGTGACTTTCCAGGTTTCGCAAGCATATAACAACACGGATTTGACATTGGATGCAAAGAATCTCAACTTAGTGCTTAAGGAAAGTTGACTGGATTTCCAAATTGGAGACAGAGTACCAAAGGCAGAATGAACCTAATTAATTCTACTTGTAACGTCCAGATTTGTACCGACATTTGCAGAAACAATACTGCCAAAGTAGTTAAACTGTTCCACTTCTTCCACTGGCGTCTCCTGTAGAAAAATACGCTGCTGTGTTGTGTGAAGCGGCTTGTGAGCATTATTTTTGTCTTTTTGCTGTTTATTCTTAGGCCACTCGACTTTCCGTTCTCTTACAGTATTTGGCACATCCCGTCGGGCCGATTAATGTTATTTGCCAGGAGACATATATCATCGGCATAGTCTAAGTGACTGATCCTTTCAAACGGTCTCCATTGAATGCCCTGTGTCGCTCCGTTGTACCAACACTGGCCATCAATACGTCCAGCAGGGAGAGAATTGGCGATAGAACATTCCCTTGTCTCACATCCTGTTGCACTACGTGTAAGACAAAACACATTGCGTTGTTGTAGGACTCTTTAATAATGGCAACAATTTTTGGCGGAATTCCTCTACCAAGCAACAATCTCCATATACATTCTTGGTTATTTCGATCGAAGTCGTTCTCAAAATCGACAAACATGAGGTAAAGCGGTGATTGAAATT